>OZ038479.1:41255874-41430874 GCA_964036315.1 Acanthosepion esculentum
ATATATATATATATTGGAGGCACGGTGGGGTAATGGATAACGGCTTGGATTGAGGAATCGGAGAGCCGAGTTCGAATTCCAGTCGAATCCATTACATTCACTTACGTGCTAACACCCTTGGGAAAGGTGTGAATCCTCTTCTTCTCCCTCCAACTATGGGTAAATAGCAGGACAGACTGGGTTCTATAGCCTTGGACGGCAACTGGTCTAGGAGAAGGACAACTCTGAATTCAAAACCTGCGGAGGGTCGTTTGGGGACCTTGTGGCATTCGTTGCACCAGGTCCCTGTATTCGTCCCTCCAAAAAGTGTGGATGGCTCTGCACAAAGCCTTCACCACTATAATCAAATCTTGTGTGGGTGTCCGGCTTTCAGACGGGAGAGTCCATCATATATATAATTAAATATAAATACATATATAAACTAAATTATATAAATATTATATATAATTATATATATATTTATATAATTATAATTTATATATATATATATATATAAATTATATAAATATATATATATTTATTATAATTTATATATAAATTATATAAATAGATATAATTAAACTAAATTAAAGTTATATATACATAATTATATAATATAAATATAATTAAACTAAATTATATAAATATAATAACATAAATATATATATATTTATATAATTGTAATTTATATATATATATATATATATTATATATATATATATATATATATATATAAAATACATATATAATTAAACTCACATGTTACAAGTTGGCCACTAATGAATGTTGAGAAACACTCCCAAAATTCATTGGTGGCCAACTTGTACAAAATTCAAACTTAGATGAAGTTACATTTGATAACAAATTTCTGATTGAAAATCATTCAACTATATATGATAAATCATCTTTTAAAAAGCTTATAAATGTTAATTTTGTTCATGAATTAATTCTCGTTGGTTAATATATATACACACAAAAACTGTATATAAGGATAAAAAAATATAATTTAATAATCGGAAAATATGTTCGCCATTTTTTGTAATAACAAATATTTTGATGAAACAACTTTGTTTTAATTATGTTTTGGGGCATTTCCCCCTCATGGCATGCACATTTTGTAGTGAATCAGTGATGATACCTACATTAAATATATGGAAAATTAATTAAAAACTAGTTAAATTATATTTTTGAGTTTAATACATTTCTTTAATTTTCTTACCTATTTGTTGTAGCATACCTACGGATGATAATGGGTATGTCCCCATTCACATAAATACAGTAGTAAATACTGTATATTGGTTTAGAAGTGGAGATTTATTGTAGAATTTACTTGACTACTTCTTCTATGCGCTGCTGGCAAATCTTATGTGTTGTTCGTGTCCTAAGTATTATCGTTCTTTACCAACCTTTGTGTGATTATTCTATTCAGTAACCTTCCCTAAGTTTCAACACCATTTGATGTCATAAAATATTTAACTGCAGCCAATGAGACCTTATTTTTTAACTGTTATGATTTTAAAATTTATGAAACTGAAATGCTTCAAAAAGAACTTCTGTATAAAAAGTAATCAAACTTTTTGTATGCGTGAAAAAGTAAAATAAAATTATTTAAATAAGTTAACTCAACAATGGCATTAAACATTCCTTTTTTTAATATTTAAATATAACTTTATTTAACAGGAAAAGACTTGTTACAAACAGAAACAGGATGAATTTTGAAATTGCAGTGAAAAAGTAAAAATAATGTTTTTTAAGTGAACATTCACTGTCCAGTGTAGAATTTATTTTTCTCTCAAATCTGAAATAAAATAATTTTATGTCATTACTTCCAGTGGATGAACTTGGCTGTTTCTTATGAATGAAGCAAGAAGCAAAAGAAAAAAAAAACAGAAGATAAAAGAAAACTGAAAAATTTCTGATATTAATAACTGAATTTATTAAATATGAAAAAAAAAAACAACAGAATACTGAAATTGCAAAGAGCAAAAAGCAGTGATAAAGGCAGGGCACTTCCTGTCTACATTCTCTTCTCTCTCTTTTCCACCCATACTGTAGCAATGACATCCATGGGACCTTGTTCCCAGCATGGGGATATCTTTCCCATTAATGACTGTTCTCTCTCTCTCTCTCTCACACACACACAACATATATCACCCACAAAATTTATCCCTCTTTTTTTCTCAATTATATAAAAGGAAAAAAAACATTGCTTATACATTCAGTTTCTTGACACATATCATTTACACATGCAAAATATTGTGGCCACTGCTTTTACTCTGACTTGGAGCAATGATTGTCAACGTGCTTTCAACATGTATCGACTGCACCAGGCTCATAAAAAGAATTAAATTTATTATCAATTTAATATTTGCTTACTTCAATTCATTCAACTGTCAAAAGAGTTTGAGAAATTTGACAATTCACATGTGTCATTAGGTTTCTGGTTTGTTTAGACAATAGTTCAGTTTTACAAATCTTGTAGTTTGAGGACAAGTTTAAAATGAAGTCTATTACCTCAAACAGTGTAATGAACCTTCGTAAACAACTACAGAAGGGTAATTGTATATCTCCCTAAATCTGTAGAATATTCTACTTTTTACATTTATTTCTTTTTCTTCTGTTACTTCATTTACATTGTCTACTCATTTTTCATTAGAATCTGAAATAATCTATTTTATGTTGGTACTTCCAGTGGATGAACATGCCTGTTTCTTATGAATGAAGTAAGAAATGAAAGGAAAAAGAAACTATGAAAGTGATAAATTTCTGATATTAATAATCAAATTTATTAAATGACATGAAAAATAATCATAATAATAATAATACAGAATGCTAAATGCACAAAGAGCATTGTCAAGCAGCGATAAAGCCAGAGTACTTCCTGTCTACATTCTCTTTTCCACACAGCATGCTGTCGCAATGACATCCATGGTACCTTGTTCCCAAGCATGGAGATACCTTTCCCCTTAGTGACTGTTCACACACACAAAGTATATCACCCACATAATTTATCTCTCTTGTTACTCAATTATAGACTGAGAAAAAAAACAATATTGCTTATACATTCAATTTCCTTAAACATATTATTTACATGTGCAAAATATTGTTGCCACTGTTTTTAGTTTAACTTGAAGCAGTGACCACCAGCGTGATTTCAACATGCATCTACTGCAACAGGTTCATAAAAAGAATTAGATTTATTATTAGGAAAATATCCGCTTCCTTTGATTCATTTGAATGTGGAAAGAAGTTGAGAAAGTTGACAATTAGTTTTAACGGTTTAAAATAGATTTTAATTTTTAAGTAAGTTTGGAATGATTTTTATGTATTGGCAATGAATATTGAGAAAGTGGAAGTGATGTTGCTTTTGGCTATATTACAGACATTAGTGTAGGTTTAACCCCTATATAGCTTTGCCAAATTAGTGAAGACGTTGTTAAATAGGTATAAAAACAGGACACATACTGTTTTCTTCATATATGCCTCTTTTCTGGTTAACATGACACACAAAATG
The DNA here is from genome assembly GCA_964036315.1 of Acanthosepion esculentum. NCBI lineage: Eukaryota > Metazoa > Mollusca > Cephalopoda > Sepiida > Sepiidae > Acanthosepion > Acanthosepion esculentum. The sequence goes on from OZ038479.1 coordinate 41,259,368, forward strand.
TATGTTTTCTTTCATGACAGTTAATAATGTGTCTTGTGATACATGAATCATGGAAAGATTTAAATCTACAGATTTCACTCGGGAAATGTTTCCCGCCTATGTGTTAACATGTGTTTCTTGAGAGATGAATTTTGGGAAAATTTAACTCCACAGATTTCACAGGGGAAAGGTTTCTCTCCAGTGTGTGTTAACATGTGTCTTTTGAGAGCTGATTTTTGGGAGGATTTAAACCCACATATTTCACAATGGAATGGTTTCTCTCCAGTGTGTGTTAACATGTGTCGTATAAGAGTTGAATTTTGGGTAAACTTATATCCACAGATTTCACAGTGGAATGGTTTCTCAGTGTGTGTATACATGTGTCGTTTGAGATATGCATTTTCAAAAAAACGAAATCCACAAATTTCACAGTGGAATGGTTTCTCCCCAGTATGTGTTAACTGGTGTCTCTTGAAAGATGTCTTATGTGAAGTTTTAAATTCACAAATTTCACATTCAAAACGTTTCTCTCCAGTATGTATCAACATATGTTGCTTGAGAGCTGAATTTATGGAACACTTAAAACCACAGATTTCACAGCGGAAACGTTTCTCCCCAGTGTGCGTCAACATGTGTTGTTTGAGATTTGAATTCATGGAACAGTTAAATCCGCAAATTCTGCAGTGGAAAGGTTTCTCTCCACTGTGTTTTAACATGTGTGATTTAAGTGATGAATTTACGGAACACGTATATCCACAAATTTCACAGTGGAATGGTTTTTCTCCTGTGTGTGTCAAAATGTGGCTTTTGAGAGATCTATAATGGGAATATTTAAATCCACAGATTTCACATTGAAAACGTTTTTCTTTCATGTGTGTCAACATGTGTTGTTTGAGATTTGACTTTATGGAACACTTAAATGCACAAACTTCACAGTGGAACGGTTTCTCTCCAGTGTGTGTTAACATGTGTGATTTGAGTGCTGATTTTTGGGAACACTTAAAGTCACAGATTTCACAGTGGAATGCTTTCTTTCCTGTGTGTTTTAACATGTGTCTTTTGAGAGATGAATTTTGGGAATATTTAAATCCACAGATTTCACAGTGGAAATGTTTATCACCAGTGTGAGTGTTCATGTTTGTTCTCAGATTTGAATTGATGGAAAATATAACACCAGATATTTCAGAGGAAATACTTTCTCTCTTATGCCTGTCCTGTTCGGTCTCTCCTGTTTGGACTTAAAGTTTAATACCTATCCACAAATTTCACATTGTAAGAATGCCTTCTTTCTCTTGAATATTCATCAGGGCTTCAAGTATGCTCAAAGATGCAAACTGAAAAAGAAAAAATATATTAAGTGATGTTATGGACAATTACTGCAGCATAAAATTTTTTAAAAAGAGATAAAAAAAAATATCTCGCTGTCTAGAAGACACCAAGTTTACTACTCCATAGTGGGCATACGCTCAACAGGGTCAAATACACAAATGCGGAATGACAACCAGCGGTACTGGACAATAAACACTAATATACAAATTCATCTTTTGACTCTTTCTACATAATCTTGTAGATATTCTCTGCTTGGATCATCTTGTAACCACTTTTCCTTTATCGATTGCCATGGACTGAATAATACAAGTTCAAATGGACTGAAACCTAGGGATTCCTGCACTTTGTAAGCTGCGAACATTAAGAACGAAATGCCCTCATCCCATTCTTTTATGTTATCAAAACAACAAATCCTCATCATATTCTTTAGGGTGGAGAGCAATCTCTTAAGAGTTCCTTGTATTTGTGGATGATAAGCACTTGCTTTTACAGAAGTGATACCCAATTGTTTGACCACTTGCTGAAATAGCTTTGCCATGAAATTAGATCCTTGGTCTGACTGTATTACTTTAGGTAATCTCACCTTATTAAAGAAATTAGTGAGAGTTTTCACTACATTTTTGGCTGAAATATTCCACAATCAAATAGCCTTGGGAAGTCTTGATGACGCCCACATGATGGTCAACAAGTACTTATTAACTGATTTGGTCCCCAGAAATGGACTTACACAATCTATTATTACACAAGTGAAGGGTTCTTCAGAAACTGGAATAAGGTGTAAGGGTGCAGCTGGGATTTTGTTATTTGACTTTCTTGCCATTTGACACACATGACAAGTTTTGCAAAACCTCACTGTGTTTCTTGACTCTGGGCCAATAAAAATGCCCCAAAATCCTATAGCAGGTCTTACTGATTCCTAAATGTCCTGCTAATGGAATTTCATGAGAATGTTCTTAATATACTATGCTGATATGCTCTTGAAATTACAATTTTTTCACAAGTTGCCAAGTCTTCAGAATTTTGAATCTGAGATGGTTTCCATGTTCACCATTTTTGATATAATAAGACTTTGCTAAATTATCTGCACTATCCCTTGTCCTTGCTTGACTAAAGAATTGCATTATTTAGGAGTCAGACTGTTGACCAGTGATCAGGTTCATCTTCAACATAGAGATGCCTGAAGAAGTTTCATCACTCCCAAAACTTCTTTCTCTAATTCTATTCAACTTTGGTAAAATGGTATCACAGTTCATGAATATTTGGGACAAATCTATCTGCTCATCTTGCTTCCACTATTTATCAGTTTTGCTTGTGTATGAGTCACTGTGCCCGATAATGCATTAGTTGTTCTAAGCTTTTTATTTGAATTTTTCATGCTTACTAGTTTTCTCGGTTTGGTTGGGGAGGAGGTCATCATTTTTCTACCCACCAAATTTGTTTCCTAATAGCATTTCCACTCCACTCAAGGGAAGTTTGTTTTTTATGCCCTTAGTAATTGATCCCAATATTAAATTTGATTCTATATTGATTTTATGTAGAGGGATGCTCACAATATTGTCACTAATCCTCTAATATTAATTCACCTACCAGTGGCTGTCTTTGGTCCTCCTGGTAAATACCTTTGTAATAGAAGTAATTGTGATGCACCAGTGTCCCTCAAAATTCAGATTGGCCTTCGGCTTCTATAATAATTTACTGAAGAAATATATCCATCAGGCATGGTTGGTTTATATATGTCTGCTATTTTGTCTGCAGATATGACCACCTGCAGTTTATTAAGTATGGGGCTATTTAAATTATTGTTCTGCCAAATCCAGCAGTTAGCTATACTATGCCCAGTCTTCTTACAGTAGCACATGTATGACGTGATACTACGATTCATGTATTAAGGAAAAGAGACTAATCTCACAGTTAGGAACATTGTTTCTCTTCTTTCTTTCCCGTTCATTCTAATACATGCACACATATAGCAAAAGCGTAGGCATACTTCCCCATACCATACTAACAGTGGTGGACAGACAATTTCTGATTTCATACAGGTCAGCCCTGTAGCAGATCACGTGACCATAAAGAGATACCGAGGTGCCAATACTGAAGAATCGCCAGTTGAAATATAGCAACCGAGAAAGACAGACATCAACTCCCACATTTTATCTGCCCCATAAAGCAGTAAAGGCGGTAACCAAAGGAAAATGTGGCTTGAACTAGTTTTATTGTGTTGATGAACTACAGATATATCTCAACCATCAACTTTAAGGACTGTAAGCATTTGGCTTTAACAGATAATGAACATTGAAATTATCTATGAATTTGGACATTCTGTTATTAATTTATCATTCAGAGCCAGTCTTCTTATATGAACATATTGACTCTGAAACACAGATAAGTAACGTATGATTTAACATGACTGAAAATCCTGTATTAAATGCCACACATACCACATGCCCAACAAAACAAACTCTTTCTTTTCATTTCTTTTTTTGTGTTCTCACAGTTTTCTGTTGTTGAATTAAACTGTTTCTATTGAATTAACTCCACGAGTTCACTGTCATTAATTAATTGTGTTATATACTGTGATAATACTTGAAAAAACAAGGTGGATAAAATAAGTAAAGGTTTATTGTATAAAACCAGTACAATAAGAATAAAGGTAACAGTTATGCACAAGGTTGTTGCAAGTCAATCCAGTAGTGAGTGCTACTACTGGAAGGTTGGTAGTTCTCATGTAAGTCTGAGTCATACTCAACAGATCCCAGCTAGTTTCTGTAGTCCGTTGACTTACAGATACTTATAGGTAGTTACAACGTATAATGTAGTCACTCATGGGGGGGGGGGGTGACAGGTTATCCCATTACATCACACTGATTATTGAATTTTGTATGCCTCATTCCTATCATGTAGACATCCCTTTTCTTATAGGAACCCAGGACATCATGCCCTGTCAAATCTCATATCCTGGCTTAAATATAAATTTGTGTCCGAGATATTGGCTGTGACATGTCATCAGTTTACTTTCCCGCCTGATTGTTGATCAGTCTCTGATTATGTGCTCCCGCCTTTTTCATAACTTTACTAGCAGTCTGGATTCCTAAATTAGGTCTGCCTTTGCTCCTCCTGTGAGTTACAGCTTATTTGTCCACTAATATGGCTAACCCGTAAGTGGTCCCTGTTTTTCTTTCATCTATATATGGACTTTAACTTACTCAGCAATACAGTTCTTAAATTCTTCAATCAGTATTAACTGTTTTAGCTTTTTATATTCATTATCAACATTCTTCACCGTATTCCAGCAGTCAAAGTAGGCTTTTTTTCTGCCTTAAAAACTCCACATAAGTTTAGGCCTCTGTTTTCTAAAATTTTGGTGATACACCACAGGAACAAGCTCATAACTTTTCAGGATCGTTGATCTAAGTCATAGTCCAGGCTGTCTTTCACAAAAAGAGATGCATACATCTTTTGGGCTTTCCCACATAAGACTGTTTGCAACAACATTGGCCAGGCACTCCAGTTTAAATTACTGGCTGTCTTCTCAAAATGTCAGAAATAGTCATCTACTTTGTCCTCCTGTAATTCAGGTACTAGCCTGTCTTGTAAGATCAAACCCTTGTTGCCTTACCTCCCTATCCAGTCTACTTATTTCTGACTCCCTGAATCCAGTTTCCTGTTCAATATGTGCCTTTTCTAATTCTGATTTAGTAGTTAATTTGGTTTTCTGTAGCTCAATTTCAGTTTGTGACATTTCCTGTATACCTACTGGTAATTGATTTAGTATTTCCTCTTCAAATATGTCATTATCGACTATATGCTCAGCTATTACTTTCACTAAGCTTGCTTTTCTCATCGCCTAACATAAGTGTTTCCCTATTTCTAGCACATCTTTTCTTAATTTGTTTAGTTGGTCTATAGATGGTTCTTTCAGAAAAGCTTCTATAACTGCCATCTTAATCTATTGTCTGTTCATCTCTATTGTTCTCCTTGTGTATTTTAGCTGATAGAGAATTCTCGACTCAAGACCCCAATTTATGTTATGGAAAATTACCACAGCATAAAATTTAAAAAGAAAGATAAAAAAACAACTTGTTGTCTAGAAGACGCTAGGTTTACCCCTCCATAGCAAGCAGATTCTCCACATGTTCAAATATACAAATGCAGAATGACAACACTAACGAACAGCAGACACCAATATACAAATCAACAAGATTTAATTGTACCCAGACATTACATGAAAACATTTAGGCAACAGAATGTGTGAAAAGATGTAGGTGTTATATTCTGAAGTTAAAATTTGAAACACTCACTTAGCTTCAGTCTTTTGACTGAAATAAAATAGGGTTTTCACTTTTCCCTTTTCTCTCTCTTTCTCTTAAGTTTCTCCTTGTTACTTTTTACTTTCAGTTCAGTTTGTTTCACTCAAGCAGCGGTATCTTTTTATCTCTTCTTCTTTCTTTTAATGTAGCATTCATTATTCAGATAGAAAGAGTCAGCGCTGTACAAGTGGTATATTCAGCAATGCGGAATTCATTATTTGGATCCTTCGTTCAATTGAGTGTGTCACACATGCCTGTCTTAGGCGATTGTCCCACTTAGGAATTCGCCTATGTATTTGATGTAAGCAGCATAGTGTGTTGAGTTGAATTAGAATTCAGCTTCATTGTGTGATTTTTATTGCTTGACTGTAACAAGTAAAAAGAAATGTTATTCATACAAGACTCGTTTTCCATTTGATTCTGTGTTTGAAATTTGTCTGAGTTGGGAATAGTATTCATTCTCTTCAGTTCAGTGAGTCCGGTCACACAATGGTTTCAGGGTGGGTCTGACTTCATCAACTGGTTTCTGCTGATCTTTTTCCCATTCAAACTTCACATTTGGTCACATGATTCTGCATCAGTTCAGATCTGTTGCTGGGGTCAGCCTGCCTGATCTAATTGTTTTTGTAGTCAGCAACTAATATTACAGATCAAAAGAGAGAGGGGGGAGTTCATATATTATAAGAGAGATGGAAAGAGATATAGGTCACTAAGTATAAAATGTGTGTGGTTAGGAGTTTTGGACTGCGTAAGGATGTAACAGTGAGCACAGGAATAAGAAAAACACACCACATAGGTTTATAAAAATGTATTTTTAAGTATTTTCTTAAAATTGCAACCTAAATTATATATTAAAAAATCACCATTATACTATATATTCATTAAATGAAAATATGTAAATTGTTAATTATAAGGGTTTTGTCATCAACTAGACTTTTCAATATAAAGAAATGAAGACAGAAAGACTGATGAATTACTGTTTAAATCTGACACATTTTAGTTTATTTTGACTGAAATCATTTGTACAATGCAATTCTCAGGAAGTAAAATAAAAGAATAGGATTTAATTTTATTGTGGATGCAATTTAAAACTAAAGCAGTTTTGCCTTCAGATTATTATTATTAAATCATGTATCAGGGTACATGAATGTGTGGGTGTTTGAATGGGCAAATGGACACAGAAAAACAAAATTAGCAAGCTGAGTTCAAGACTAGCAATAGGACAACTTTGAATTCAAAACCATGTATGGTATTATGCCAGATACATGCTACACTCATATTTCACACTTGACCATCAAATAACACAAGGTGCTGGGGGTAGTTTTAGGGATTCTTTCAGTCACTGAGTGCAGAGCAGAAGGACATGACGTCTTAGCTAAATCTAGTATATCAGACAAGAGAACAAGAATGTTGGATAAATGAATATACAAATATCAGGCCCAGAGATGATTTGGTCTGTCTCTTACACATTGCATGCCAGACTTGGGGGTGCAGGATGAAAATATGACTGTATACCACAGACTGGCTGAAAGGAAATGATCAAATATTAGCTTGTATAAAAAGTAAATTAATGAAGCTTCAAGACTTGTGTTATCTTTTAACTGGCAGTCTCCATTCATTATGAACTAATCACTGAAAACTCCTCTAATATCTAATCTCATGTCAATTTACAGACAAAAAATAATCAATCAAATGACTCATTAATATTTCAACAATGTTTTTGTAAAAAAATGTATGTTCCTCACACTTGCTTCTGTTCCACTTGAAAGTGCTGTAAAGTCATTGTTATTGCATTTCACGATATAATCTATATCAGGGATGGGCAAACTTTTCAGTGCAAGGGCCATATTCAAAAGTTCATAATTTTATTGGGTTGCATAGTATATTAACCCAAAATAATTAATATTTAAAATAGACAAAAAGAAAGCTTTTAAAGAAAAAAAATACAATTAATTTTTATTAATTAATATTTTAAAGTACTGCAGAAAATTCACATGAAACACATTTATTTGAAAGACAAAGTAACTCAGTTTAAAGTATTTTAAAGAAAAAATATTAATAAGTATTTTTAAGTTGAAGATTTACATGAAACACATTTGAAAGACAAAAAACCCTGTTTTAAGAAAAAATTATTTTTATTAATTAATATTATAAAGTAGAAAGCATATTTATTTGAAAAACAAATTAACACTGCATAAAAATAAACAATTCTTACTAATATTTTAAAGTGGAAACTTCAAATAAAACACATATAAAGTAACTAAATTTAAAGAAAAAAATTAATTTAGATTTTAAAGTAGAAACTTCACATGAAACTGATTTGTTTGAAAACAAAGTAATTCAGTTTAAAGAAAAAATATTATTGATATTTTGAGGTAATAACTTTACATGAAACAGATTTATTTGAAAAACAAAGTAACTTAACAATAGAAAGATCTCAATGACTCAATGAGAATAATGTATCTGACTGCAGTCATTTACCAGTTTGTTAAAATTAGGTGTCAAATTGCTTGTAACAGTTATTTGACATTGCTTGGTAACTTTCTCTTTCAAATTTACTAACATTTGGTGGGCCGCATTGAATTCTTTGGGTGGACTGCATGTGGCACATGGACTGTAGTTTGCCCACCCCTGATCTATATTGTATACCACTCTATTCAAACCAGCATTCTGGATTCTATATTCGCTATGTTTTAACCATTGTACAATCTACCCTTTTATCTGATACATAGTTTGTTTTAATTCCACTTACCATGCTCAGCAGATATCTTGTATTACTTATACATAGAAAATAAACATTCTATAGTATCACCGTGGATTTAATTTATAACTTTTTGTCCACTTTTTTTTTTTTAGAAAATATCTAGCATAAACCACAAAAGTGAACATCATATCTGAATCAAAGTCTGAGCAAATATTGTCAACTGAAAGAAAGTGCTGACAATTGAAAATTCTGCGCAAATGCTTTCACCATACACCAATGTTGCCAGAAGGAAAAGAAAGGCAATACAATGCGATCATCTTCAACCACAAACACTTTTCATGTGAAATTTACTATTAGATCTTTTTCGGATAAATATTCCATGAGAAAATGCATCAGTTTCATTTGATCTTTTTTTTATTTGCACATTGGTTAATATTCATGTCAACTGAAGCCGTATCCATATATAATTAAACTTAAATTTTCCCTAGAGTGTTTCACAAGGAACTGTACTTCCTATTTCCTATGGAAAAGCAATCAAATATATATAACGGATCATCTTTTAAAAAGTTTATATATGTTAGTCACGTTTGGTCATGTGCAATCCAGATTATTATCACATATATGCACTGTCGTTACAGCATTGACCACTTTTTTTCTGGTGTCCCCTTTCAGTATACATTTTCAGCTCTTATTCTCTATGATAATATGTATATGCAATGGTAGACAGGTGTTTGAAATCTGGCATATTGCTTTTGGCACTATGCGCCTTTGCCATGGTTCAGTTGTCCCTCAGACATGTTTGGCACAATTGTAAATATATTCTTGTGTTTGAGAGATTCTTTTCTGCAAATAGTGATTTTGTGGATGTATCATGATTTTCCCCAACCCTTGGTGATTTTAGTTAATTAGTCTATTGTATGTATTCACCAGCCACCTTCACTGTAACGTCCTGGGTTAGCCAAATCAATATAAATGCCCATATCACTTAATAGAGCCATACCAAGAACCTGAAGCTGTGTGTTCAGTCATGTGTACACCAGCTAAATGTATAACATATCAACTTTACAAAAGCTTCTACAGTAAGTTCAAAGGTTACAACAGTCCTGACCTATGACAGTTCATGGTTATGGTGCAATAGTTATTAATCTTGTTTCGATGTGGTGCCTGCTTCGTACAGCCACTGTAAAACACTGTGGTAGAAGACTACACAGTGAACCGGAAGAACGCCGTCATACAGTGCTAGATTGATGATGGTTGCATGGGTCATTTCGTCATAAAATTAGATATTATTAAATGCTCTGAAAAGGTAGAAACATTGGCCAGTTGCTTGGATTAAGTCATTCAACTGTTGCTTGAAAGGTGTACATCTGTGTATACATAATGATGATTACATAGTTTGTATTCAAAAGCTACTCACATTATAAATTCTTGGGTTAGCAAGCAGGTATAAGTTCCCATATTAATGAACAGAACATTAGCAAAAGCCTAAAGATTGTGTGTATAGTGTGCAAGTAACTGTTAGTTATGTTCCATCATGTGTACACTGGATTATTATGATAAATACATAACAGATCATCTTTCAACATGCTTCTATATCCATGATGCATATATGACCATCTTTTTCAGCTACAGGTAAATATATGTTCATGGTAATTTCTATATAGTTTTCTATATAGCCTATGTTAGATGATCAATAAAATTTTCATTGCAGTTTACAGATAAATATATGAAATATTAATAACAATTTTATTTCTGAAAGACTTTCTCCTGTAAGCTAAATTAATTAGGGAAGCTATACAGTATTTGCATTCCCTAAACAAAACCTATGTAAATAAGGTATTCATGTTGTATTCATCAACTATTCAGTTCACTCCCCTCATTTAAATTTCATAAACATCAGGCTGTAGTATCAATAAATTGCACATGTCAGAAAGAAAAAAACAAGATCCATGTTTAAAAAAAATACTTTCCTGCTATATTTTAAACTAAAAGTAATATTTGTTTCAATTCAAATTAATTAAACATGAAAACATCTAATTTTTCTCAACATTTCAGAAAAGTATACATTATTTGAAAGATTTTTTAATAAAGAGAATTATGTTGTCTTAACAGATTTGATAGATTTCATTGTTAAACAGAAAAAAATAATACAAATTTAAATTTCTTTTTAAACTATGTCATTGAATAAAAAAGTTATTGAATTGTAATGAGTTTTTCTATAAAAGGATTAATATGTACAGTTTTAATTTAATAATATCAGTGGACCACTACAAATAAATACAGAATTTTAGGTTTATTAATTATTCTAATTAATACTTGAAAAAAATTACCATTCCTGTAAAATTAAAAAAAAAACAAGCCAAAATATTTTCAAGTGAGAACATTTTTTTGTTTTTTAAAGAAATTGACTTTTTTTTTCATTTTAGCAAATGTTAAGTTATCTTTGTTATGGATGTTCAAAAAGGAAATAATTCTGACTCTTTTTCCCTACTAGAAAAGTAATATGATAATTCAATATATCTTAAATTCAGAATAATTTTTAAAAAAATATTCGGTGCAATTAAATATTTTATGATAAGCAATTTATTAAACTGGAAAGTATCATTTTCTCTATCATGTAATGTTTATATGCAAGTCCTTCCATCATTTAAATCATGTTTTCTTTAAATTTATAAACGTTTAAAAATTTTGTTAAATTCTGTATTATTATTATTCAGGTACCACCACTTTTTTGTGGTGAAAAACAGCCTAGCATTATGAAAAAAGGCCCCAAACTCAATAAAAACAAAGTTTTATCATTAAAATGTTTGTTATTATTAAGAGGAAAGACCAAAGCATTTTTTTATCATTTTTTAAAATTTTTTATCCTTTTTAGCATGTTCAAATTTTTGGTTAAAATCTGGTTTCATTTTCTTAAAATTTTAATTAAATAATTAAAAAATTGTTCAATATTCTGCATTACTTCAAGGTGGTAGTTAGATGATATTGTTAAGTGAAAACTTCATTTACAAATCAAAAATTGAAAATCTCATAACAATTGTTTGCACCGAATATTTTTAAAAAATTTTTCATGTTTAAACGTTCCCAATTTCTAACTATGGTAAGCCATAAATGATATCATTTAAAAGGTCACATGATTTAAGAGTTGTCTGTCGCTCTGTAATTCTTTCAATTTCATTATTCAGTTCTGTTTCATCATTAACATCTTTGCAAATCATCCCTTCAAAATTTCAAAGTAATTTTTCCTTTTTTTAAATTACTATTTCACTAAATATTTTTATTTTATGTATTTATTTTAGTTTGGGTTATACTTCAAATAAGTAATTTTCTGTTTAAGTTAGTCAACTTAAGAACCTAAATCATCTTGAAATGTAACGAAAATTCAATAAAATATTAATTGCTGAAAATATGTTAATTTGTAAAAATTACTAGGTAGTTAAAAACTAAAAAAATGTGTACACTTAGATTTCATAAATTTATGTCAATTCTGGTCATCCATACTAGCTGTCATCACCTCAGAACTTATCAATACGTCAATAAAGATAAAAGAAAAACAGGACCCGTCATTAAGAAATGCTTGTATATTACTTTTTTATGCTATATGTAATGTTTATTTCAAATCAGATTAATTTAACTTTAAATTAACATGTCATAACTATATATTCTATTTTGGAAGATTTTTAAAATTAATAAGTTTGTTTTGTTTACAATTTTTTTAAAAATCAAGATGTAAGATTTTCTTAAATCAGCCAAAAAAGTTGAGATTCCGATCTATATAATTTCTATTTGAAATACACCAGAATATTTTACTTACTGGAAATAGTAAATTTAATCATTTAGCTTTCAATTAAAGCTAAAATGTAATCTTCAAGAATAATTTTTCATTTTTAAAAATTTATTTTAAACCTTAGGTATTGAAAACTAAGTGGTGGTGTCTATTATTATGTCGAAAATGAATTTGACTGAAAAGACCAGCATGGAGATAGTTGGTGAATGACCAGGTTGCAAAAGAAAATGTCCTTCCTTTGCAACCGTTTCTGCTAGGGTCAGGTAACCACAGTCATAACAGACAGGAACAATAACAACAACTTGTTTTGCTGTCGGCCAAAATACTATCAAGTAGGTATATTCAATAATTCTCTGAAAAAACAGCATAGCATAATGAAAAAGGCCACAAACTTAATAAAAACAGTTTTATCATGAAAAAGTTTATGTTATTAATAAGAGGAAAACCAAAGTATTTTTAATTATTTTTAAAAAATTTTATCCTTTCTAACAGGTTTGAAATTTTGGTGGAAAATCTTGTTTTGTTTACGTCAGCGGTTGCGTAATATTTAGAATTAGGTTTTTAGCACTTTTTTCAGTTGAAAAACATTAATTTGGAAAATTAAATAATTGTCAGATTTTAATGAAATTTTCAGAACTTATTAAAAAATTAATTAAATCATTTTAGAAATGTTTGTTTTTTAGAAAGTCATGGTACAAATATTTTTTTTTACATCAGTTACCCCGCTTACTTAATTTTATGAAAGCTCAAATGTGTACTTTTTAAATTTTTTGATTAAATGCAGAAGACTTTGAAGAATATAAATCATCATTTTTCTTTGTAAATCGAGGAGTATTTCTACCCAAACATCAGCTATGAAATGTACAATACAAAACCCAATAAAACTAAGACATTATTTAATTAAAAAAAGCTTTTAATGGCTTTTATGAATAATACATATTAAGAACATTATTGTCTGAAGCCAAAATATTTTTTTGATGAAAAATGAATTTTACAAGAATTGTTTTCTTTTTTCAATATACAAAATGTGATAAAGTTGTTAAATATTTTAAAATTAAGTTTGAATATGTGTATCTCTGGAAATGCTATTATTAAAAGATCTGTTTTTACTGATCTTAAGTTTGAAAGCTTATTACAATCTGCAAAGTGTTTCTATTTTCGCAATAATTTTTTAATATGACAAAAAATGTATTAAAAATGTGTCCAGCAAAAATGCAGAGGTACAATTCAGAAATAATGTCACATGTTTTAAGACCCGTTTCTCCTGATAGTAAAGATCTGGTCTCATAAATTGTGTTGATTTCTTTCTGTCTAGCACATATCAAATTCTCTGACCAACCAGCGTTTTAATTTTCTTTTTTTTTTTTTTTTACATATTTCACTAAATATTTTCTTTTCATTTTTTAAGTATTATCATTTTTTTTTGTTTTTCAGTGAGAGACATACTGCAATTATTAATTTGTTCTTTTAAAAGATTCAATTTTATGAATAGAAACAGTGCAGGGTTTGGACATATCTTCATTAAAAAAAAAAAGTACCTAAAAAGTCAATAAAATATTAGACTTTTGAAAGTATTTAATTTTTAAGAATTACTTTATAATTAAATAGCTAGTTCATTTAAAATTAAAAAAATAGTCACGTATGCCCTTCCGTCCGATAAATTGCCGACATTAGTTGTTGATACATTGACAATTCACACCTCCAAAATCAGTCACCACGCTTAGACATTCTTCTTATTTCCAAGAATTTTTCATGCTAAAACATTAAGTAATGTTTGTTTTAAATTGCATTAAGTATACATTAAATTTTCTAATTTTCCTAAAATAACATTTGCAAAAGTATAATGGAATTTTACAAGATTTTTAAATAGAGAATTTCACTTTTGTTTACTGACATGATCGATTTTATATCAATTTTGCTGACTCAGAAAAAACAAGATTTTTAACTAAAATTTCAGACATGCCAGAAAAGAATAAAAAGTTTTTAAAAAATATTCAAAAAATACTTTACCCTTTCCTCTTAATAATAACATAAACATTTAGACGATAAAAAAATTGATTAATCAAGTTTGGGGATTTTTTCATCAGGGTATGCTGCTGCTTTTTTTTTTAAAGTGAAGTATTTTATTGAATATACCTACTCTCGAGTATGAGGTGCAGGGATTTTTATAACATACCTCACCTCTTCAGCCAATCAAAATGGAAGGCTACTAAAGTGGCGGAAAATGAGGCGTTTGTGCCTTGGGACTCCTCAGTCGATATCGCCACTCCACACACATAAATCTAGGCATGTCCAATATTTCGCTAAAAAGTGGTATACCTTGACGAAAAAAGGTCCCCAAATTGATAAAACAATTTTTAACGTTTAAATGTTTATGTTGTTATTAAAGAGGAAAGACCAAAGTATTTTCTGAATATTTTTTCAGATTTTTTAATCCTTCCTATAAATGTTAAAAATTTTATTTAAAAATCTTGTTTTTTTCGAGTCAAAAAAATTTTGTAAAATCGAACTTATCGGCCTTTCTGTCCGAGTTTCTAAGGAAGATCATAGTTAGTTAGTTAAAAAGTCATATAAAATTCAATTACACCCTTTTCTTTTGTTATTTTAGGAAATTTAGAATGATTAAAGTATACTTAATGTAATTTGAAAGAAACATTACTTACTTTTTTTAGCAGAAAATTTTTTAAGAGTGATATTTCCAACCGAGGTGGTCTATTTCGTGCACGTTGACAGGCGTTAATTGATGTACGTCAATATATTGACAACCTACGTCAGGGGAATTTATCATATGGTAGCGCAGAAGTGATATAATTCGTTTTAATTTTAAGTGAACCTGGTTAGTAGATTTAAAAAAAAAAAAAAAAATTCACTTTCAAATTTTTTTTTTTTTACCTTTCGTTTGAGGAAAAATTCTGAACTGAAAACATTTAAATTATGAAAGAAAATCAAATTTTACAAGTAAAAATAAAACAGTAACATTTTTTTTAAATTGAATTTTATTATTTCAGTCATGAAATATTTTTCCGAGAATATAAAAATTACATGAAACACAATTACATTTAAATTAAATGTAATATTAGTATTTTAGTTGTTTTTTTGTAACTGATTTTCAGTTGAAAGACACATTGATTTGGAAATTCTTGCAAACTTTTTATTAAGGCAGATTTTTTTTCTATTTATTAATAATTGATATGGCAATCATGAGTTTTATACATATTTTATTAAAATTAACATTGAAATGCTATGCAATCGATTTCAAACTTGAAAATTTGGGTGCATTCCAAGGGTGTTTTTTGTAATTGTAAATGGTCGATATTTTCTTTTATCCCACTATTTACCCATAGCTGGGACCCTATCAGGTGCTACCACTCTGGGCCAGAGTGGACCTGGGAACAACAGCAATTAAGAGGTGGTTCCACGCTCCTCAAGACCTCCAACCTAACGCTCGGAGTCATTGCTGCCAGTTGTAGTTTATTGTCATACCCAGGACGAGATATACATTTATTTTTTTTCCTTCTTTAAGAAAACGTCAGATCTTGCATAATGTAATCAGCACCAAATTCAAATTTGTTCAACTTATAAATTTCCTCTTCATGATCCTCACTAAGATAATAAATATTATATTGAGGATCTGAAAAACTCAGTACAAATCCGTCATACGTATCATCGACCGAATCGATTGTCCATGTATATTGTATTAGTTTGCTGACTACATCACCAGTTAATATTTTTTGAATATTTTATACATCATCATGTTCAAGGTTTGGAAATTCCTTCAGGATAGCTGAAATTGTGTAGTTTTGTAATTTCATCAGTTTCCTCTGGTAGCTTTTTCTTTTTGAGTGTTCACTTTTCTGTCGCTTCATCTTCAATCTGTCACAGATTTCTGCATCTAAAATGTCTCTGCATCTCCCTGCGTTGGCTAACCAGTTTCCTACTGTACGTTTTTGCATTATTTAATTGAACAGCAAATTGATTACCATCCAGGCCATCTATGAATTGCATTACATGATTTCGCTTTGCCTTCACTATATTGCTGATGCTGGATACATACGCATTTGGAGATGTTTATGTTTCTCGTAAAACTCCCCGGTCACACTTTCAGCTAACATGGTATGCTGACGTACTGAGGACAAGACTGACTCACAGGAAGCTTCTACAGTGTCAAAGGATTTACGGTACTGCCTTTGCAAAACTTCAACAATGCCTTTCAAACAGGCGGTTAGCATTTCCTGAAACGGCACTGGATTCTGTGGGGGAACCATAATTTTTTCAATTACTTCCTTTTCCAATCTATTATTAAAGAAGTTTTCTTCAGCTGAAAGAATCTGCATGGGGTCCAGATATTTTTGCACATTGGAAATCACATCCCGGACAGTTTTCATAGTGTCAATTGGATTTTCTTCAGTAGACAATTTCGTATAAAATGTTGTCATCCAAGGTCCAGATAGCATTTTCCCTAATATTGCCAGTATTTGCAATTCATTGATGACTGCATGTTCTCTAAGTAAAATTTTCATCGATCTCAAGGTCTCATTGCTTGTTGTAAGTCCAATGATATATTTCTTGATTTTTTTCAAATAGAGAAAAATATATGAACCCTAAATGAAACATGACGTGTAACCGATTCCCTCGGTATCTAGTGAGGTATGTCCTTTTGAGATTTTCTGCTGTCAAGAAATGAATCATAGATTGGACATTGCCTAATCTGTCACTATATCTGAGTGAGTTTATTCCAGTAATAACTTTCCAAGCTTGGCACTCAGTAGTATCCTTGTCTGTGAACCTCACTTCACATAATTGCATCTCCTTTCTGACTTTATGTGATACAGCTTCCAAAGGGTGCAAATTGCAGTTGAGTTCTACCAGATTTGTATTCCATTGTTTTTCCAACAGGCATACTGTTAAGTGGTTAACTGGAGCTCTGTCAGTCAAACAACATTTGATTTTGGAAATAATTTCATTCTTAACGTCAGCAACATTTGAACCAATTGCTACTGCATATACTTGGCTCAAGTTCCCGATACAATCACATATACGATTCAGATAACCCTCAGCAGTACCGCCGGGAAGTTGTTCTAGTGAAATCAGATGTACAGAAGATGTCGTCGTAATTATTATAGAGTTGACGTGCATCCGATCCTGTGTTGTCGCATCAAACATTAATGTGCAGTTATAAGCATTAAGTATATTATATGCTGTTTGAAGATCAGAAAAAAAAAAAAAAAAAAAAAAAAAAAAACAAGTTCTCCCAACATTCTGCCAATTGTTGTCCTTGAACTGATATAAAAATCATCAATGTTGACCTCCAATCTTTTTAAAGTTGAATCTAAAACTTCACTAACATGATTTGCTGCTACACCAATCAACAAGCATTCATAATGAAGTTTCTGGGATAAAGTCATTTTCTTTGACTTTTTTACATTCTTCTTCAATTTTTTAATAATTTGATCCATTTTTAAAATTTTTTTGCCATTTTTTTGTCTTTTTCTTCAATTTTCTTCTGCAATTGACTAATTATTCTAATACATGGATGTGATTCCTCCTGAGAAGTGGCTGGTGTCTCCTGAGAAGTGGCTGGTGGTGTGAATGTAGAGGTCACAAATTTCACTACTTCTTCACACTTCTCTTCAAAAATGGAAAATTTTTGATTATTCCTGTTCCTGTACAATTTGTTTATTAGAGTGATGGCACCAAAGCTAACTGGAGGGAAGTTGTTTGTACGATTTTTCTCATTGGTCCATACATAAGCTTCCCTTAGTGTTGTGCGTGTATGCAATTTATAACAGATGTGGCCTTTAAGAACTGGTTGGTTGTTTTCCACTAGGCTGTATTTTTGCAAAAACTGGCCAGTTTTAGACATCTGGAAATAAAAAATAAAATTTTTTTTTCAATAAATTAACAACAATCAGAAGACATTAATTAAAAATACTGAAATGAAATGAAAAAGCAAAGTAGATAAAAAATATAGACTTGAGTTTAATTTTTACATTATAAAACAAGAAAAACTATAAAAAAAATTGTTATTCTGAGGAAAGACCAAAAATAAATTGTAAATTTGTTTAACTATAAAATATAAAAAATCTTTTCTATATTGACTTTCTAAATTCAAAGCCTACTTGAGCCTGTGTTACTGTTATAAAGTAAAAAAAAAAGTTTAAGTATGACTAACAAATGAAAATTATATTCCAAAAATATAATTATTTTGTTAATTTGCTAATAGAAAAAAAAAAAAAAAAAAATGGTACTTAATTTTTCAAGTTCTTTCCTTTGTCTAAAAATTCAAAGCCTAAAATTTTCTATCTTCTGTGTTACTGTTATAAAGTTAAAAAAAACAAACATGTTAAAGTATGACTAGCAAATGAAAAGATATTTCAAAAATATAATTATTTTTTAAATTTCTAATAGAAAAATGAAATGGTACTTACTTTTTCAAGTTCTTTCCTTTGTCTAAAAATTCAAAGCCTAAAATTGGCTATCCCTTGTGTTACTGTTAAAGTAAAAAAAATAAAAAAAGTTAATTGAAGTATGACTGACAAATGCAAATAAATTCCAAAAATATAGAAAAATGAAATGCTACGTTTCAAAATTTATACAGAAAATTAAATTTAATTTTACTTACTTAGTATTAGAAAGGTTGCAACAGGTGGTCTGTCTCGTCCCCATGTGTATCTTCAATTCCACGGCAAGTTCTTCTCTTGTTGTCAATGTTTTTTCAACGTTTTATTTCAATTGTTTTTTAGTTTCAATTAAGATAATTAAAACTAAAAGAGAATTTACGGCTCTCACTATAAAATAGTAAATAAAACAAAGTAAACATTATACAGTGATAAAAATAAAAACTTTACCTTTCTTGTCCCCCAAAAATACTCTTCGCCGCTGTTTTCGTAAAAAATTGAATAAAAGAAAAAAAATGAAATAATATATGCAGTTTGTATCACACTGAAAAAAGACAAATTGATTATATGGAAAAATTGAAAAGGAAAAATTGATTATATTTGAAAAGAACAAATTTGAAAATACGATACGATATTCAGTCAGAAAACTTGACAAGTGTTGTTGTGTTGTTAGCTGAACGAGTGCAAAGCAATTTCTGAAGTAAAAAAGAACTTGCTTCTATCAAGGGAAACAACTCTACCTCACGTGACATTATTTCAACGCTGTGCATCCGTATTTTCGTTGGAGACGATTTTAAATACAATTTTGGAACATTAAAAATTATTTTAAAAATATCAATGGGTGTCAGATTTTAATAAGCTTTCAAATTTATGATCTCTAAAAAGTAGAGAACATAATATATCATTTCCATAAGGTTACATAAAGAACTTAATTTATAAATAACAACCTTTTAGTTTTGTCATATTGTGTATTTACAATTGAAAAAAAAAATTAATGTAAGAATTCATTTTTCATCAAAAAAATTTTTTTCTTTCAGTTAATAATTACCTTCGTATATATTATTCAGAAAAACCATTAAAAACTTTCTTAATTAAATATTGTCTTAGTTTTATTGGGTTTTGTATTTTTACAATTGAGGTAAAAGTTTGGACAATCTTGGATATTTTTTTAACAAAAAAAATCGATGATTTAGATTTTTCAGAGTTTTGTGCATTTAATTAAAAAAAAAAATTCAGGTTGCAAATAAAATTTTTTTGAGTTTTCATAAAATTAAGTTCGAGGTGGGTAACAGATATAAAAAAATATTTATACCATGACTTTCAGAGACAACCATTTCTAAAATAAGTTAATTCATTTCTGAATAAGTTCTGAAGTTTTAATTAAAATCCAACAAGTACTTAATTTTTACAAGAATTTCCAAATTAATGTGTCTTTCAACTGAAAAAAAAAACAACTAAAAAACAAATGCTAAAAAAGCCTAAAATGGACATACCTAAAAACGTAAATCTATTCATTATTTCCGAGAATTATTAAATAATTTTAATTTCTAACAATGATGAGAAAATGCACCAATGTTTCAAAAGTTTATACGAAAATGTATTTTTCTTTTAATTCGCATTATTTATTTCAAACAAAACTGAAATTTCAGTTCAAAGAAAACATTTAAAATGTGTTTTTCTGGGCTTTTAGGAAATCCGTGACGGTTCATCGAACTTACCTTTTTCAAGTTGTTGTTGGACTTGATATTTCTTTCTAAAGCTCGACAATATTTTGTAATCAATAAAACTTCCTATTTTTTAAGAAACTGCAATTTTAAAAGATTATTTGAAAAATAGAACGCATGTAGTTTCTGAACACAAAAAACGAGCAAAACGAAGGAATTACAGGAAACGGTGTCAAAGAAGAATGTGTTCCTTGCTCAAAAATAATTTGGGTGCACATAATAGTACATGCCAGTACATTGTATATCACAAACTCAATCTGATTTTCTGAAATTTTATTATTGACGAAAAGTGAAAAAAAAAAAAAAAAAAATTTAAAACACAGATGCCATGCCTAAGTTTTAAAATTAATTTCTAAAAATGATTTTTTTTTTCTTGAAGCTTTTAGTTTTAATTTCAAGCTAATTTTTAAATTTAATATTTCCAGTAAGAAAAAATACTGGCAAAATTTGCTTTTTAAGATTAATAATCGTTATATTTCCGTATCAATTGACACTGACAGTAATGGCCGACGGCTGAGCACGATTGAGTCCGAACTTTTATTGTCGATAACTCCAAAACTCCAATACAGTAGATTTTATCAAAATTTAATTGTTATTTTCGAGTTTCAATTTACACGGAAATATAACGATTTTGGAAAATTTTAATAGATATTTAGCGCGGGTTTTAAAAAGCAAATTTACCAAATTTTGCTGTGTTTCAAAAAATAATTTAAATTAACTTGAAGGAGTTTTTTTTTTGTCTAAACTAAAATAGCTGATTAGCACATTTTTGGTTGTCTTTCATTACAATGCAATTCTCTTTATTAAAAAAATCTTTCAAAAATAAAATATATATATTTGAAACTTTATTTGATGAATATTAGCTGAGTTAAGTATAATTCATCTGATTTGAAACAAATATTTACTTCAAGTTTAGAATATCGCAGAAATGCATTGGTAGCTGTTAAACTGATGACAGAATGATGTCTGTAATGTTCTCTGGAGGCTTTAGACGTAAAAAAATAATCGTATATACGTGAGCGCCTTTTATATATAATTGTTAAGTATTCAGTAATCTTAAAAATTTAAGAAAATATTACTTGTACTCTACTAATGATTTGTTGAATTTTAGATATTTCTGGCATTAAATTTATTATAGGTATCGCACTTATTTTCTCATAGTGCCGCGTATGATCGGTCGTACTTAGAAAAATCGACACGTTTATGCACAGACAAAATGAGTTCAAAATTCTTTTGAAAACATTGGTGTTTGAATTTGATGATTTGTAATCTTTTCCGTTTATGATTTGTAAGTATAGATTTTAATTAATAATAATATCATCTAAAAGCAGAAATTAATACAGAATTTTAAGTATTTAAAAATTCATGAATTGTTTGAATTATGAAAGAAATGAAAACTATTCTTGTAAAGAATGCATAAAATCTTTCCTAATTATTACTTAGTTTTACTTTATTTGCACGTTTTATTTTATGATAATGGGTAGATTTTCGGTAAATGGTGTTCTGTTTGACAATTAAAAAACAATTTGATGATTTACGGGAGTCCTGCTATTAACTAATCTAATCTAAATAAAGAAAGAGGTTGGAATTTTAAATTCTCGAAATTTTATCAAATTTAGTAAAATTTAAACAACTGTGGTGTAACAGAAGTAAAAAAAAAAATTTACCAAGATTTTCTAAAAAAAATATTCCTGGAATAATTTAATTCATTTGTGAATAAGACCTGAAAGTTACATTAAAATCTGACAATTATTTGATTTTGGCAAGAATTTCCAAATCAATGTGTTTTTACCGCAAAGACGCTCAAATGATGATGAATATTTATTTTTATTAAAACAGGACCAGGGGTACTTAACCAGGGTGGTAATCTTTGGTCAAATTTATATAGAAGCAGACATTTTATATTATAATCTGATTTGTGACTTGTATTTCGCCAGAGATTTTTTTCCACTTTTGTCATCAAAATTATTATTTGAAAATACTGAAGAAATTATATATCTGTCAGTGTTAGCTCCTCCTTAATTCCCTAATTGTTCACTAGGAGTCTCTCTCCCTACACTGGGAGACTTTTTGCCTCGTTCTCGTTTTACTTTGGATTTCAGCCGAAACATTTAAAAATGTGATCTCTCGTAGAGATCCGCGTGGGAAAACGCCATGAAACACACATACACGTACGTACGAACGAACGAACATTCACCAATATACAAACTCTTTACGCTCACACACAAACACAAATGTTGATGTTTTTGTCACTATCAAATTTTGTCATTTAATACATATATATATATATATATATATATATATATATATATATATATATATATATATATATATAACGATCTGCCTAAGTGAAACCTTGGTAGGTGTGTCTGGCTCATTAGGTTTGACTATATATATATATATATATATATATATATATATATATATATATATATATATATATATATATATAGGTCTTGTTTGTTTTCTTTACATCTTCGGTTGGACTCAACTTGAGTCCGCCATATTCTTCTAGTTGGACCTTCTAGCAGGAATAAATAGCACGTGTCCCTAATTCAACAACACTCAAACCCACACGGTCCTCTACATATCAAACGTAAGCAAACTTCCCTCTGCAACAAGAAAGAATCGTTGTTAGGTCTCGATATTTTCTGTTTGTGTCTAGTATTGCTGACTGTCTCTCGGAATTTGGGCCTGAAACATTACAAATATATTTCTATAATTTTTTGCAGTAAAATGTATTTGCAATATCAGAGTAGCAAATCTTGAAAGTTTGCCCTGAAAAAAAAATAATTTGGTGCTAGCGTATTTTAATAAAGCGCATATTTTTTTCTTCCAGATTTGACAGCAATAAATTATCTTCGAGAAAAATGATTTTTTTTTTCCAAATATTTACTTGTAATATTCAGTATGATTTTGAAATTCTTCCATTTGTTGATGACGAAAGAGACCTCTTTGCTTCAAATCAAAATGTGTAACCGTTCTGAAATATCCCCCCTTAACACCCCCCTAACATCCCGCTACCACTTTCTTATCAATGTTGATTTTTGTGCAAATCTGTGTAAAAAGCAGATCACAGAACTTATCCAGCTTCAGAAAACCTCAACTTCTAATTGGTCAATAAACACACAAGTAGTCGTCACAATCCACCTACGTACAAGTCCTTTTACAGCGCGTGACCAAGTCAAAATTTTCCGCTTCTTTCTCCGCAGCCTGTCACGTGACTGCGTTGATTATAAATACCAGACACAAGTTCGTTCTTGCTCTCTTTTTGATTTCATTCGCCTACGAAAATGTAGCAGTAATAGGAATAGCGTTCCGACCCTGGTTCGGGTTGGACGCCATGAAAACATATTCACGCACGTACGTACGTACAAAAGTTTTCAAACTTAATTACAAACATTACGGAATATTCACTCCTTCAAATCTACTAAAGCTAAAACTATACTCAACATATTTTCAGCTTTACAGAATTCTTTCAACTCTCTTACAGTTAACATTTGAGCGGCAATTTCATTCAACGTTTTTATGAGCTCAGATAAAAGTATTTAATTAGTAAAAACTTTAATTCCAGTCAAAGAGAAGTAACCCCTATGCATGTACATTATTACAGCTATAAATATAAATATTCTTTGTTGGTTATAAAACCGTTTTATGTTTCTTCTTATTGTTTCATATTTTGTGGTATTTTGCTTTAAATATAAATTCGAGAGGCAAGTAACCTCTACATCACGTTTAGATTAATCGTAATAATTGAAATAATTCATTTCATAAATATTTTGTGTCCAATACTTGCGTATGTGTATCTGTTGCCTAAGGATTTACAACAGGATCTATGTCATGTCATTTTCGATTTATATATTTTTTTAAAATAATGTGTAACACATCACAGGTGATTTAATTCAGCCAGGTGTATACTACCCAGTGCAGAATTCCAACCAAATTCAACACATGAAATCTCAGAGCCTGTCCAAGTGCCCTAGCCACAAGAAAGACTTTTAAACTTTTACTGCATGATTAGTAGAAACTTGTGAATGAATTAATTTGTAAGGGGTAATGCGAGCCACAATTAAAGATTTGAAAAATATATATGCATAAAAAAATGGACGGAGATATCCAGGTGCATGATAACAGAAAAAAGAAAGACTTTTAAAAAAATTCCTACTGTATGTTTAGTGAAATTTATTTTTGAATGAAAGCTTTTAGCTTCACCAAAAGGGGAAGGTGTAGCTTGGGTGTCAATTACTAGTAAATGACAAAGGTTGACGCGACACTTTGATCCTACAAAAAAGGAAGAGGAAAGAGCCTATTAACTGGATGATAACTGCTGAAATTCGCAGGAAGATTGATTGAAAAACTGAGAAGAAAATTAGAAACGAAATGCGTTGAAAAATCATGTTTCAAAGTAGTAAGTGAACTCTCAAACGGTTCCAAGGAGAATGGAACCCAAATTTAACTAGAGAGAATTCAGTTATATTATAAGCAAAACCAAGACTACTCGTCCTTTCCCAATTCCCGCCGATGAGAAGATACCATTATTGTATCCTCGAAGATGTCAAATAGAAAAATAAAGTCGATAAGGAAACCCGTGTGATCACCGAAAAACATTTAAAAAACGTTCTGGACAAAAAGCAAGGAAAAAGCCATTTGGTTTGAATCGGCCACGCAGAAGAAAAACAGGTTCATTCATTTTAATTTCTGTGATATTCGTCAAGAAAAAATTTATATCCAACATTAATTCAATTTACCTTTGGATAAACTAAAAGTGATAAAGAAAAATTAATTCCTATTTTGGAATGACCATAAACAAAAAGGCTGTATGATCTTGTTCCCCGAGAAAAGATAACTTTTTTTTTTATCACTAAAGAGATTGAGAATGTTTTTTTCTCCGACCCATGACATTCTTGGGATTGGCTGGCAAGGGGGGGGGGGTCATCTCGCTTTGGCAAATCACAGCGTGAGACAAGTTGATGAAGGAAGATTAATTATTAGAAAATCCCTTTTCACCTACGCATTCTGAAAGTCTGGATTCGTCACACGAACGGTGTGTCGGCTCTTGGCTGAGGTTAGATCTTGAGAAAGTGGGAGAAGGAAGAGAGGTGACACATGCGATATACCTATCAACTAAGGGCTCCTTGCTTAACAAGAAGGACCAAGCTCAAGTAGTTAAAGCTAGATTAAATAACATGTCCGTCGAGGCAACGAATACGGCTGCAGAATTGCGTGCGGAGGAATTTCGCAGTGCCTCTGATAGCAATTGGGCAGAATTATGTCACATCGCCGGATGGGAGAAACCTGACGACGGACAAAGGCACACGTGGGGAGTTTCATCACTACTTTCAGGAGCGTTTCACAAGGTCTGATTTCGACTCGGTTTGACAATTTGGCCGACATTCCTCGCCTCGAGGCGACTCGTTGCAAGGGTCGCATAACAGGGGAGGAAATCTGGAAAGCGTTGAAAAAGGTCAAGAAGGATAAGACTCCGGGCATCGATGATTTACTCTAGAAAGTAGACTTGAGGCTGTCGCCCATGTTTGTCCCCCTGCCGGAAATTTTTTCAAACACGGGAATAGGACAGAGGACTATTCCCCAGCGTTTCATTAAGGGCGTGGTGAAACTTCTACGCAAGAGCAATCATGGAGGGTAAGAGATTAGTAATTTTCTTCTTTTAACGATGCTTAACGAAGTGTTAAAGATTTTGGTCAAGGTTCTGGCAAATCGGTTGCCGGTTGTTCTCGATCGTCTCATCTCCCCTGAACAGACTTGTGCTGTAAAGGGTCGACTAATTCAAAATAACCTTCATTAGGTGCGCACGGTCATAGAAAAAGTCGAACAAGCCGCGCTAATCATCTTGGATCAATCCAACGCTTTTGAGAGAGTAGACCATCGTTTCTTGGTTGTCTGCTGTCTTGTTGGCGGCTGGTTTCAAGCTGTACTTTCACTCCTGGATTCGCCCCTTGTATGAGAGCCCCAGTGCTATGGTGGAAATGAACGCGTAAGATCGAAGCCTTTCATCCTGACCAGAACCATTCGCTAGGGCTGTACGCCCTCGCTCTTGCTTTATGTGCTTGCATTGCGGCCTATCCTGTGCAGGTTGAGAGCGAATCCGATTCTTAGCAGGATTACGCTACTTATTGACACAATCTTGACCGGACACAGTGCTTACAACGATGACGTGTCAACGCTTGTAACAAGCAGTGCAAAGTCGGAGAAATCTTGACGTATGAGACGGTCACAGGGGCCAAAATTAACCGTCATACGTCTGTAGGCTTGCGGTTGGGTTCACGGAAATGTCGTCTTCTTTTGGGCCCCGTTAGTTGGACGGACTGGCATTGCAAGATACTCAGCGTCTGGTTTGGTCCCGACCTCCAGGTAGAGAAGAACTGGTCGGAAGTCCTGGAGAAGGCAGATAATCTGTGGCTACAAAGGAAGCTTTCCTTGAAGGGGAGGGCCGACGTATGCGTTACATACATCTACCCCCTTTACCGTTTTTCAGTTGTGCCACTCCCGTCCGCCTACCTAGATATGATCAAGTGAAAGTTTTGTTTCTTCTTCTCTAGGGCTACAAAGCTTATATGATGCGTCACGAGGTCTGTTACCCCATGTCCGTCCGAGGGTAGTTTTGGGATGCCGGACATAGCGACCCGTCGAAACACTGTGATTGCATTTCCTTGATCGGATGTGCACACAGGATGACGAGAATCGCAGCTTCTGGAAGGAAGATGCCAAAAACAGCTTTCCCGTTTTTCAGAGGCGTGCACTCGGCTGGGGAGGCCTGCACAAAAACGTGCAATGAACGTTATTCCTTGTATACAGGCTGACCTCTTTTTATATCCGGCCGTTGTCGAGAAATATCGGATGTAATTTAAAGGGTCTGTGC
The DNA here is from genome assembly GCA_964036315.1 of Acanthosepion esculentum. Classification (NCBI taxonomy): domain Eukaryota; kingdom Metazoa; phylum Mollusca; class Cephalopoda; order Sepiida; family Sepiidae; genus Acanthosepion; species Acanthosepion esculentum. Next base: position 41,286,476 of record OZ038479.1, read on the forward strand.
CCAACGATCAGATCGAAGCGCTCACTAGGACAAGAGGGGAGTGTCGCTCCATATGGCCTTGGACACCCCCCATTGGCATGCCTCACTAATGATGAAACATCACTCGCCTGACTGATGATTCGAAATGCGCTCTGGGTCGACAAAGAATACGAGAAATAAGTTTCATTAAACGATGGCATTCATGGTAGAAGGAGCAATCGTTTCGGCGAGGACCTCTGGGTCGGTAAGAGGTCTTTCGCAGCAGAAGTTGGTTCGCCAGAAATCGTCCGGTCCGGTGACATGGAGAAGTCTATTGAGCACGCCTTCTTTCACTGCCCGGTTGTACGCTCGATGTGTGAGCTTATTGAAGGCTACATGGTCCTCATGCTGCATAAACAATTCTTTCGATGCCAGTTCTGTTTGTAGCAACGTGAGCTCGTTGTCGGACAGGAGGAAACACTATGTGTTTCTGTGCTCGCTAGCCGTAAAGCGAATGGTGGACGACGAGGGTAGATGAAGTTCGCGGGACACTGTCTTTGTCTTCCCATCAACTGATTGCGGTCTTTCGGCAACAGGGTGGAGAGAGACAGACATTCTTCCGAGGACTTTTCTGAAAGATGCATGACTGTTGGACGAATGGTGCGAGTGAATGTTACTCAACTCGAGTGGCATCTCGAGCTGACTGGCTGAAGGACTTGTTCTTCCGAGAAAAAACATGCCCACCGACTCGACCCAGTTAGGTTAGAGTAAGAGAAGTTTCTCCTTTTTGTTTTCTCGGTTAACTTAGGGAGTAAACGGTCATTGGACACTTTTCTTTCTTTCTTTCTTTTTTTTTTTTTTTATTCCTCCACATTTTCAGTTTTCATTCCCCACCTACATTCCTTTTTAGGTAACAAAGGGTATAGTTCTCTGAAGCAGTGGGAAAATTTCGTTTTCTGTTTATTTTATTTTATTTTCTTTCCACACATTCCCACTGTATTTTTCGCCGAGTTAACTTGCTTTTCTACTATGTTTAAACTTGGGACGGAACACATACTAACATTTTTGTTTTCATATATATATATATATATATATATATATATATATATATATATTCATGCAAATCATGGGGTTATTTTATGATGCAAATAAAAATCATGTTGTTCATTCCCCTCTCCACATGTTTGTAAAAATTAGGGTATTGGTTTAGGTATTCATGGAGAGAATGCGCTGTTTGGTGATTGTGACACACACACACACACACACACACACACACACACACACACACATATATACATATATATATATATATATATATATATATATATATATATATATATATATATATATATATATATTACAATAAAGAGAAAGAACGGTATAATCCGGTGTTCTTATTAATATTTTTATTTTTACAAAACATTGCTCAATGCAAATCTACAGAGCATAAATATTATAAATTTACTAATTTAAAAATATGGTTCCATCGTTACACAGGAATTACCATGTTTCAAAAACAGAAACTAAAAACTTCAAATTCAGTTATAGAATTAAGTTAAAGTCCCTAGTCTTGTTTCATTTTCAAGCGAATTCTGTTTTCGAAACATGGTAATTCCTGTGTAGCGATGAAATCATATTTTTTAATTAGTAAATTTATAATATGTCTTTATATAAATGTGGTATTATAGTGAAAGAATTTTTATAAATCTGATTGGGTTAGTGAATATGACTAGTTAAGTTAAATTTAATAACCGTGATGACCAGCTCTTTACTATTTTCGGCCTTGTGCCACATTTTATGTATTGTTACATAAATAATTACTATGAGTCGTTAAGTCTGCTAGATTGAATTTTATCCCCGCATAAAATCCTGCTATTGTTAAGAAGACTAAAATGATATTTACGTACGACCTTGATGAAACCTAATGGGTTATCGTACTTAAATAAATGTCATTTTCGTTATATATAAGGAAAAATAAGAAATACTTTTTTACTAAATTCTGTTAATTAATTTTTAAATTTACTAATTGTCTTTGAAACAAATATTTTGGATAAATATTAAATTTTAAAGAGGTTTTCAATTCTTTTTTTTTTTTACTTTTCGTTAATAATAAATTTTATAAAAAATCATTTTAAAACAAATTAAAATTGCGATTACAATGTTCTGGCATATTGTGTTCCCCCAGACTATTTTTGAACAAGGAACAAATTCTTCATTTATACCGTCTCCGGTAATTCCTTTGTTCTGTTTGTGTTCACGAACGGCATGCGTTCTATTTTCAAATAATTAATATTTTTTTAATCGCAGTTTCTTTAAAAGTAGAAAGTTTTAATTATTACAAAATATTTATAGCTTGAAAAAGAAATATCAAGTCCAACAGCAACTTAATCCTGTTTGTTTTTCTATGAAAAGGTAAGTTAGGCGAACCGCCACGGACTTCCTAAAAGCCCCGAAAAAAAAAAGGATAAATAATTAAAATGTCTCCTTTGAAAAAAAATGTAGTTACATTTCGGTTTTATTTTAAAGATAAATAACCTTAAAAGTTAAGGCGAATTATGATTAGTAAATAATTTGTTTAATTTTAACAACAGCACTTGGCTAATTAATTATTTTAAACTTTTTATTCCCATGGAATTTCTTTAAAAATGAAAATAATTCGGTACTTTTTAGGTATCTCTAAAAATAAAAACACGATACATAAGGTTTAAATTTTAAACCTTACGTATGTAGCTATCTTCATGAAATCGATAAAAAAGAGCATAGCATGATAACGGTCTTAATCTTGATTGGGTATTAAATACTTCGCTAAAAAAGAGCATACCCTGATTAAAAAAGGCCTCAAACTTGATTAAACAATTTTTTATAGTCTAGGAAAGACCAGAGTATATTTTGAATATTTTAAAATTTTTTAAATCCTTTCTGGCATGTCCGAAACTTTAATTAAAAATTTTGCTTTTTGTTTTTTGAGTCAACAAACTTTACATAAAGTCGATCATGTCGTTTTATTTTTGCCAAGTTTGTAAACAAAAGTGAAATTCTCCATTTAAAAATCTTGTAAAATTCAATTATACTATTTTAAAAAGTTATATTTGGAAAATTTGAAGTATACTTAATATAATTGGAAACAAACATTACTTAATTTTTTAGCAGAAAAAAATTAGTTGGAAATAAGAGAAGAATGTCTAACCGTGGTGATTGGTTTTGGAGGTGTGAACTGACATTTATTTCAATGTATTGACAACTAACGTCAGGGCAATTTAGCGGACAGAAGTGATAGTATTTTTTAATTTTAAGTGAACCAGCTTATTTAATTATAAAGTAATTTTTGAAAATTAAATGCTTTCAAAAGTCTAATATTTTATTGATTTTTTTAGGTACTTTTTAATGAAAATATGTCCAAAGCCTGCACTGTTTCCATCCCTAAAATCGAATTTAAAAAAGAAAACATTGATAATTGCAGTATGCCTCTCACTGAAAAAAAATTGATTATATTTAATAAAAAAAAAAAATGAAAAAGAAAATATTTAGTAAAATATGTAAAAAAAAAAAAAAAAAAAGAAAATTACAAATTTTGAAAATGCAACGATGATGGTCAGTCAGAGAATTTGATACATGCTAGTCAGGACGAAAATCAATGCAATTTATAAGGCCGGATCCTTGCTAACAAGAGAAACAATTCTTAAAACACGGGACATTATTTCTGTATTGTGCCTCCATAGTTTTGCCAGAAACGTTTTTAATACATTTTTTTTTTGCATATTAAAAACTTATTTTAGAAATACAAATGCTTTGCAGATTGTAATAAGCTTTCAAATTTAATATCTGTAAAATATTTCTTTTAATAGGAGTACTTCCAGAGATAGACACATTCAAACTTAATTTTAAAATATTTAACAACTGTATCACATTTTGTATTTAAAATTGAAAAAAAAGGAAACAATTCTTGTAAAAATTCATTTTTCATTGAAAAAATATTTTGGCTTCAGAAAATAAAGTCCCTAATATTTTATTCATAAAAGCCATTAAAAGCTTTTTCAATTAAATAATGTCTTAGTTTTATTGTGTTTTGTATATTAAAATGCTCCTAAATAAAATCGATGATTTATATTCTCCAGAGTCTCCGGCATTTAATTAAAAAATCACAAAACTACACATAGTTGAGTTTTCATAAAATTAAATAAAGGGGTGGGGTTTAACTGATGTAAAAAAATATTTTTACCATGAATTTTCTAAAAAATAAACATTTTTAAAATAATTAAATTCATTTTTGAATAAGTTCTGAAAGTTTCATTAAAATCCCACAATCATTAGATTTTTGTAAGAATTTCCAAATTATTGTTTTTCAGCTAAACAACTAATGCTAAATATTACGCGACCGCTAACAAAAAAAAGAAAAAGATTTTCAACCAAAATTTCAAACATGCTAAAAAGGAATAAATTTCAAAAAATATTTTAGTCTTTCCTTGTGTGCATAAAAGTTTTTCATGATAAAACTTTGCTTTTATTAAGTTTGGAGCCTTTTTTCATCATGCTATGTTGTTTTTTCAGCGAATTGAACATACCTAAACTTCATGAAAAATAAATATTTATCGCCTAAATGTTTGTTATTATGAGAGGAAAGACCAAATTATTATTTTTGGAAAATTTTTTATCCTTCTTAGCATGTCTGAATTTTTAGTTAAAAATCTTGTTTTTTTGTTTTTTTCTTTAATCGGCAAATTAATAAAAATCATTATATCAGCCATTTTTTAGGATTTTGTAAACAGAAGTCAACTTCTCCATTTAAAAATCTTGTGAAAATCAATTATAACATTTTCAAAATTTATTTGAAGAAAATTAGAAAATGTAAAGTTTATTTAATATATTTTGAAACAAACATTATTTACTTTCTTTGAAGAAAAAATGTTTAAAATAAGAGAAAGCATGTCTTTACAACAGTGATGATTGATGTTTTCATGTATTGACACCTAACGTGAAGGGGAGTTATTGTATGGGAGGACAGAAATGACATAATCTTTTCCAGTTTTAAGTGAACCAGCTTATTTACCTCGTAATTATTAAAGTAAGAAAAACTTTCAGCAGTCTAATATTTTTTATTTTATTAAGTACTTTAGCTTTCACATTACATTTGTTGATACATTCTGAAAAAATTTAAAATTCTAAAAAGAAATTAAAATCTTTTGAAATTAAATAATATCTTTGTTTTATTGACTTTTTTATATTACAATTCAGAGCTGAATTTTGGCAACTGTTTGATTTTACAAAATAAAATATTGATGATTTAAATTCTTCAAAGACTTCTGCTTTTAACTAATATATTCCCTAAAAATCAGCAATGGATTTTCATAAAATTAGTTATGGGCAGAGGTTAACAGATGTAAAAAAAATATTTTTGCCATGACTTTCAAAATAAACATATTTGAAATAATTTCGATCCTTTGTGAATAAATCCTGAAAGTTTCATTAAAATCTGACATTTTTTTTCTTTTTGCAAGATCTTCAAAATTAATGTCTGTCTGGGTGCTATAATTTGCAATGTTATTTAGTGATGACACTTTCTCAAAGAGAAGTAATATTTTTAATCAAAAGTTAGAATGTTCTAAAAAGAATGCAAAAACTTTAAAAAATAATCAATAATACTTTGGTCTTTCCTCTTAATCATAACATAAACATTTAGATGATAAAATTTCATTTTTATCAAGTTTAAGGCTGTTTTTATCATACTATGCTCTTTTTTAAGTATTTTCATGAAGTTACCTATTGCTATCCATTACTCCACCGTACTATAGTAAATTTAAATTCAACATTCCTAAAATTAGATTACGGAAAATATTTTTCAACATTTTTAAGATTACTGAGTATTTAAAAATTACATAAAAAAAAATTCTTAAATTATGTTTTAACAGATAAAGTCTCTGTAGAACAACAGTAAAGGTGTTGATATGTTTTATCATCACTGGTTAAGTGATCTATGAGTGACAAGTGACTGATAAGTGTATAATCACCACTACTGTTTGTTTTAAAAATCCATTTCTCTGTTATTTTAAACTTAAAGTAAATAATATTTTTTTTCAAATCGTATTAATTATACTTTAAATCAGCTAATATTCCTCAAAGTTTCAGAAAAGTATATTTTATTTTTGGAAGATTTTTAAAATTGAGAATTAACTTTTGTTTACAGATATGTCAAAAAGGTTGGATTTTCTGAAAATGACCGAAAAGTTGAAATTCCAAATAATATCATTTCCATCTGAAATGCACCAGGGTATTTTGCATATTGGAAATAGTAAATTTAATCATTTAGCTTTTAATTAAAGCTAAAATGAAAGCTTCAAGAATATTTTTTCATTTTAAAAAAATCATCTTAAGCCTTAAGTATCAAAACAGAGTGAAGGTACCTATTTTAAAATGAATTTTTAAGATGAAAACTTTTTATTTTAGTTTTAATTTCAATAGATTAAAGTTAATTGTTACCTCCACTAATTCACTGAAAAAAGAGCATACAGTGATAAAAAAAATAACCCAGACTTGAGAAAAGTTAAGTTTTATCATCAAATTTTTCATGTTAAGAGGAAAGACCAAAGGATTTTAAAAGTTTTTTAATCCTTTCTAGGATGTTTGAAATTTTGGTTAAAAATCTTGTTTTCCTTGTGTCAGTGGTGGGGAGATTAATATCGGAAATTTTACCATCTTTTTTGTGGTAAAAAAAAACATTTGGAAATTCATGCAGATATCAAATAATTGTAGGATTTTAATTAAATTTTCAGACCTTATTCACAAATGAATGAAATTATTTCAGGGATATTATTTTTAGAAAATCTTGATAAAAATATTTATGAAAACTAGAAATTATATATTTATCATAATCTCAGTGTGCACATGACTGCTCTCTGCACGCAATCTTCAAGATTTGTTTCTGTTCAGTGATATGAGCATTTATACCCGTTTGGCTAACTGGTAGATGAGATGATGAGGCTTAAGATCTTGTCTTTCTTGCAATGATGGGGAAGAAAGAAAATCAAATGTGAGTTTGTTTTTCTTTTTTATTTGGAATTCACCAACTCATAGTTTCACAAGAAAATGTCCTGAACTCAATATGTATACACATATGTACATGTTTTAAGTGACAGTTCAATGACGTAACCCATGGAATTGGCCAATGTTTGTCACTGTTTCTCCCTTTTCAGACCATTTAAAAAGAAGAGGCTAAACTATGCTTGGGGGCCATAATAAGGGTAATAAGTTCCCACAAACAACACTAACAAAAGAATGAATGCCCAATAATACAATATGATGTACAACCAGGAACTGACCCATGCTGCCTTCCTCACTTTAGCGCCATATGACGACATATTTTCCCACAGCATATTCTTCTGCCACTGTGTGCACTGGATGTACAAAACAATAATAATCTGATGTTGACTATGATTAACAGTTACATGTGCATGCTGTTCACAGTGTTCAGTACTTTTGGTACTGCTCTGTTCAGTGATATATAAGCATTTATACCTGTTTGTCTAATGTTGGATGATACAATGAAGGGTAGCTGGGGAATACATATAATGGACTCGTTAACTGTAATCACTGGGGGTAGAGGGAAATACCAAGACAGCCACAAATCAAATAGCCCCCCCCCCCAAAAGAACTATTTGAGGAAAAGAAACCACAGAAAACAATACTTTTACGGTGTGCCCAATGTTAGAGGGACAATATGACATGGCAGAGGAGCATAACACAAAATGCAAAAGATGCTTGACAATGCCAGGTCCTGTTGATACTTGCATATGCACATTAACACAGAGAAGTAATAAGGATCGATGGAATACACTAAAATGCTACATCAAACAACAGTGCTACAATGACAAAATGTATATTAAATATATTATAATAATCCAGTGTGCACATGACCAAACATGACAGTTTCTTGTCTGTGTGTGTATATATATATATATAAATGAAAATATAAAAGGGAACTTTGAAGTTAACACTCAGAGGCAACCGGCTGCTTCATGCTAGACGCAATCGTCAGGCTGCAGGTGTTGGGTTTTTTCTCGACTATATATATGGGTTAGTGAGGCATATAATATAAAAAACAAGTAAAATAAATTAATCCAAACAAATAATAAACAAATTAACAAACCACTCTTGTTAGAATAGACAAAATAGAATAAATAAAAATAAAACAATAAATACATAAAAACAAGTAAAAATAATCAACGCAAATAAATAAATAAAGTAAATAATAATAAACAAATTAACACACCAATCCTGCCAAAATAACTGTTAGAATAGACTACAATTATCAATCAAAAACTTGGATGTAAAAATAGCTATAACTGCTATATAACGATAAAAAATACTTTATTATTTACATTATTCGGACTATTGTCCTCATCTTTGTCGCCATATTTATTACAATGTTTCAGCTGTTGTACACTCCTGCCTTCTTCAGGTGGTTGGAATGTCAAACTGAACCCTTTATTTCTCTCACTGGGGTAGACTCTTCTAGTTCCACGTGCCATGTTTAATGGATGTCAGTTATCTCCTGTTAATTTCCCTCTGAAAGTTCTCCACTGCCTTAGCTGGGTATTGAACTCACACTCTTTGGATCTAACTAACGCCTTTACCACTGTGCCATGTGTCCTTGAGGATTTATGCATATGAATTACTGGGTATTATAAACCTAATGTCTTTAGCAATCATTTTTTACCAGTGCTCATATTGCAATTTTTTGCTGTTATCATTGTGTGTTTTTACCAGAGCTCATATTGCAATTTTTGTTGTTATTATCACTTTTCTCTGGCACTCCTTATTACTGGTTCCCATATTGTATTCATTTCTATGCTTGGTCGGCTCAGGAGATTTTTGTGGCCTAGCATATGTGCTGATTCCTTAAGTTTACAAATTTTTCAATGGTGTTCTTTGTGTATGATCTCAACCTGATCCCACAGAAGGCAGTGATCTCCCTTCTCTCTCCATATGTGGTCAGCCATGCCTGATTTTTCCACTTCCCCTTGTGTTACAGCTTTCTGGTGTTCTTGAAGCTTTACCTTTATATTTCTTTCTGCAGCTGCACGGGATAGCATACACACAGTCTTTAGTCATGTTCTCCTCCATGGGGGGGTTCTTACTCGGGAGCGATATCTGCGAAGTGTCATCAAGCTTTTGAAGGTTGTCCTGATGTTATATGGACTACAGATCCTTTGTATTTTCTCTGATAACCCCTTCACATAAGGCAAACAGACAGTTGTCTGAGTGTTGTTGTCCTCCTCTTGTACCTGCCTATCCCAGTTTATTGGGGCAGCTGCCATGTACCCAGGGTAGTTGTTACATTGTAGGGTACAGCTTATACTGACTAATTCTTTATCTAATGTCTCTGGGTCACCACATGACTTTTGCAATATGAGCTCTGGTAAAAACATGGATGATAACAGCAAAAAACTGCAATATGAGCACTGGTAAAAAATGATTGCTGGAGACGTTAGGTTTATAATACCCAGAAATTCATACACAGATGTCCTCAAGGACACATAGCACAGTGGATAAAGGCATTAGTTAGATCCAGTGACAGGAACCAAAGAGTGTGAGTTCAATATCCAGCTAAGGCAGTGAAGAACTTTCAGAGGGAAATTAACAGGCAATAACTGATAACTGACATCCATTAAACATGGCATGCGGAACTAGAACAGTCTACCCCAATGAGTGAAATAAAGGGTTACGTTCGACATTCCAACCACCTGAAGAAGGCAGGAGCGTACAACAGCTGAAACATTGTAATAAATATGGCGACAAAGATGAGGACAATAGTCCAAATAATGTAAATAATGTACATAATACCTCATCTCAGAAATATAGACAAAAAATACTATGTTACTCAAAAATAGAAAACTGAATAGAGTAAATAAAAATATACAAAATAAATAATAAGTAAATAAATAAGAAAAAACAAGTAAAAATTAGTCCAAATAAATAAATTAATGAACAAATCAACAAATCGCTCCCGCTAAAATAACTGTTAGAACTAATAAAAATAAACATGAATAATCAAAATAATCATTCCAAATAAATAAATAATAAACAAATTAAAAACTGGCCCCCACCAAAATAACAGAATAGACTATGGCAATCAATCTAAAAATTGAATGAATAAATAGCTTTATTTTCCCAGACCAAAACAAACTATTAAATAAGCAAATACTCTAAAATTTTTTACTACTTTAATAAAACATCGAAAACCAAAAAGAATAAATAAATATATATATCAAATAAAAAATGAAAATAAAAAACAAGTAAAATAACTTAACCCATATAAAAAAAACATGCCACTTCCGCCAAAATAACAGCCAGAATAGATTACCCATGATGCATCACTGACTCATATATATAAATAGGCGAGAAAAAATCCAAAACCCGTGGCCTGACGATTGTGTCTAGCATGAAACAGCCTGTCGCCTCTGAGTGTTGACTTCAATGTTCACTTTTATATTTACATACACTCTATCTGATATTGAACAGTTATCCCATAATATATCACACCTTAAAACTATATTTCTTTATATATATATATATATATATATATATATATATATATATATATATATATATATATTAGTGAAAGGGTTTGAAATTGGACCAAAGAGAAAGAAAAGTTATGAACAAAATGAACATTTATAAGTTTTTTAAAAGATGATCTGGTATACATATTTCAATGCATTTCCATATGAGATTTATTATTCAATGTAATTTAAGTTTGATTCTTTTAGGAGTTGGCCACCAATGAATGTTGATGAAACACTCAAAGTAACATTTGAGTTTAATTATATATGGATAAGGCTTCAGTTGACATGAATATTAATTATATATGGATAAGGCTTCAGTTGTCATGAATATTAATTATATATGGATAAGTCTTCAGTTGACATGAATATTAATTATATATGGATAAGTCTTCAGTTGACATGAAAATTAATTATATATGGATAAGGCTTCAGTTGTCATGAATATTAATTATATATGGATAAGGCTACAGTTGACATGAATATTAATTATATATGGATAAGTCTTCAGTTGTCATGAATATTAATTATATATGGATAAGGCTTCAGTTGTCATGAATATTAATTATATATGGATAAGGCTTCAGTTGACATGAATATTAATTATATATGGATAAGGCTTCAGTTGTCATGAATATTAATTATATATGGATAAGTCTTCAGTTGACATGAATATTAATTATATATGGATAAGGCTTCAGTTGTCATGAATATTAATTATATATGGATAAGGCTACAGTTGACATGAATATTAATTATATATGGATAAGGCTTCAGTTGACATGAATATTAATTATATATGGATAAGGCTTCAGTTGACATGAATATTAATTATATATGGATAAGGCTTCAGTTGTCATGAATATTAATTATATATGGATAAGGCTTCAGTTGTCATGAATATTAATTATATATGGATAAGGCTTCAGTTCACATGAATATTAACCAGTGAGCAAATAAAAAAAGAGAATGTTAAAAAATGAAACATGCATTTTCTGATGGAATCCTTTTAACATTTTCCATGCTAATTTTTTTCTAGAATTTTTCCCTCTGCCACTGCATTTTGTTTTAGGGTGCAAAAACATGAACACCTACTGTTTTTAAATTGTTATAACTTTCTTTGTATTGTGCATGTGACACTATTTAGCTATGGTAATTGATTAACTAATTAACCATGAAAATTAAACAAGAAAATACTGAGAATGGAAAAGAATCTGCTATGAGATTTTATTTTTACTTAAAAAAACCCCAAGAATTGGCATAAACAGTGGACACACAAAAAGGCCATATGCAAGCTCTTGACAATTGATTAATGATGTTTGTAAAAATACTGGTTAAAGAAAAGTCGTAAACAAGATATCATCTTAAGGCAAGGCCACATGTTAATTATAAGAATTTTTGCATGAGAAAATATTCCAAAGTATTTGTCAATATGTGGTAGAGAGAATTACCCTTATTTATTTTTCCAAGATATCATTTTAAGTACCGGCAAGGCCATGTGTTAATTATAAAAATTTTGGCATGAGAAAATATCTAAAAAGAATTGCCGATATGAAGATAAAGAGATTTATTTTTCTCAAGGAAGCCAAGGGTTCACGTAGATGCTAACTCCACAAAGGGGACAAAATGACGGGCTTTGACAATTGATTGATGACATTGTAAAAGTACTGATCGAGGATATAGTTTTAAGAGCCATGTGTTATTCGTAAGAATTTTGGCCAGTGAGAATGAGAATTTTGTAAACAAAAATTCTAGTTTATAATTTTAATGAGGCCAGCTTAGCAACACATGCACAGCAGGGACGCCATTGATCAAGTGGTGGCAATGGTGATAGGTGAAGGTAATTTGATGAGAAAGACAGGGAAATTATTAATGCCCACTGAAGGGAATTGGTACAAAGTACCAATGTGAGAAGAAGGAAGTTTAGGAAGATAGCTGTCTTGCAACCTCTCCTCACGGACGAAGGATTAAGTGATACAAGATATTGGCTGATAATGGAAAGTGGAATTATCACAGTCAATATTACCAAATACAACAGATAGCAGGAAAAGGGTGAAAGGTACAATGGCTAAATCATGGTGAGTTTACAAAACCAAGATGAACATGCTGGTTTGAATAAAGTGTGATACAATATAGATTGTCATCAAGAAAGATAAATTTACAACATTTTCAAGAGGAACTAAAGTAAGTGTGACAAATGTAAAATTTTGTTTTTTTTTACAGAAGTTACAATTTTCCTGGCCTAAGAAGCAATCTAACTTCTGACAGAAAAACAATAGTTTTTCTGTATTAAATTCATGATTTAACTTTAGATAGGCTGAATGCTCAAATTTTGTTATTATAGTTCCAATATTAAAAATCATTTGACTGTTTTTGTCTCTGTAAATAGCTATGAGATTTTCATAAAGATATTGTAGAAATTCCACTAGTTTTCCTTCTCCAAGCATATGTGATCCATGCATAATCTATGTGGGTTGCCAATTAAATAATAACATGAGACTTTAATCTTCATTAATTTACAATTTTTCCTGTCAATATTTTATTTCTTCCCCTCAGTCATTCTATGGTAGGCAGACCTAGTTTTCATCCCACATCCTAAGTCTGGCATGCAGCCCTGACATTCTCTGTCTGCAGTGTGTGAGAGACTGCTCAAATCATCTCTGCTGCTGTTTGTTGTATATCCACCTCTCCAACATCTTTGTTCTCTTGCCTGCTATAACGGATGCAGGTATGAGGTCATGTCCTAGTGCTCTGCACTTAGTGGCTGTGACTGTCCCTAAATCAACCTCTGCACCTGGCTCATTTGATGGACAAGTTTCAAATTTGAGTGGAGCATGTATCTAGCATAATACCATACATTGTTTTGAATTCAAAATTCTCCTTTTCCTACTTTATAACTAAGCTTAAAATAAAATGAAATATATCCTATTGCATTGTACAGCAGATTTTGTTTTTTCTATTACTATGCCCATTCCAACACCCACACATCCATGTCCACTGATACATGATTTAATATTAATCTATCAACAAATCTGCTGTAGTTTCACATGCCATCTAAAATAAAATATATCCTATTGCATTGTACAAGTGATTTTGTTTTTCTGTTCCTATGCCCATTCCAACACCCACACATCCATGTCCACTGATACATGATTTAATAATAATCTATTGGCAAATCTGCTCTAGTTTCACATGCCATCCAAAATAAAATAAAATCCAATTTCTCATTTTACTGGCTGATATTTTCTATTACACAATTGGTTTCAGTCAGAAAAAATCTGCATAATGTGTCGGATTTAAACACAACTTTATCAGTCTTTCTGCCGTTGTTTTTTGTGTTCAAAACAGTTGATCACAAATCCCTTTGAATTAACAAACTAAATATTTTTTGTTTGATCAGCATATCATATAATGGTTCATTGTTTCATAATTTTAGGCACAGTTTTAAGAAAATACTTGAAAATGTATATTTCATAAATATAGTGTTTTTTTTTTACTGCAGTGCTCACTTAATGTTTTTTCATTTACAGTTTGCATCTTTGAGACTGTCTGAAACCATGATGAATATACATGAAAAAGAAGGCATTCTTACATTGTGAAATTCGTGGATCAGTATTTAGCTTTTGGTCCACACAGGAGCAACATGACAGAACATGCATAGAGGATAAAGCATTTCCTATAAAATCTGGTGATTTTAATTTTTTGTGAATTCAAATCTCAAAACAAAAATGGAAACACACTCTGGAGAGAAACGTTTCCACTGTCAAATCTGTGGAGTAAGTTTTTCCTTTAATTCAAATCTCAAAAGACACATGTTACTACATACTGGAGAGAAAGATTTTCACTGTGAAATCTGTGGATATAAGTCTTACAGAAACTCAACTCTCAAAACACATATGTTGACACACACTGGAGAAAAGCCATTCCCTTGTGAAATCTGTGAGTTTAAGTGTTCCCAAATGTCATCTCTCAAAAAGCACATGTTAACACACACTGGAGAGAAACCATTCCATTGCGAAATCTGTGGATTTAAGTGTTCGCAGAATTCAACTGTCAGAACACACATGTTGACACACACTGGAGAGAAACCATTTCACTGTGAAATCTGTGGATTTAAATTTTCCCAAAAATCATCACTCAAGTGTCACATGTTAACACACACTGGAGAGAAACATTTCCAATGTGAAATTTGTGGATTTCAGTGTTCCAACAATTCCAATCTCAGATCACATATGTTGACACACACAGGAGAGAAACCCTTTCATTGTGAAATCTGTGGATTTAATTGTTCCCGTAATACAACTCTCAGAACCCACATGTTAACACACACAGGAGAGAAACGTTTCCACTGTGAAATCTGTGGATTCAGCTTTTCTCGAAATGCAGATCTCAAACGACACATGTATACACACACTGGAGAGAAACCTTTCCAATGTGAATTCTGTGGAGTCAGATTTTCTCGAAATGCTGATCTCAAAAAACATATACATATACACTTGGGAGAGAAACATTTCCACTGTGATATCTGCGGATTTAAGTTTTCCCAAAATTCACTTCTCAAACAACACATGTATACACACACTGGAGAGAATTCTAGGGATACATATTTAACCCAATAGTACACCCAAGTGCTACACAAATCAATATTAACTTTCAACTTAGTTAATTTTTACTAATAAATATCCCAAAATGCATATATTCTAGACAAACAGGAAATTTTGAATTAGAATAAAATCCATAAGCCATTAGAAGCACCATTACACAGGTCTACTTGAAGTTCTTGAATGGATGTCAAACTATTATCTCATTAAGAAAATGATGACAGACAAACCCAGAATAAACTGTATAATGTTTCAGATTTAAACATTCATTTTAAAATCTTTCTACCTTCATTCTTTTGTCTTCAAAAGTCTAGTTGATTACAGATTAATGAAATATAATAAATTATATCCTCCTGTTTTGATCAACCTATAATGGATATTTCATAATGCTAAATAGTGTGTTTTCTTACTACATTGTTGAGTTTACTTTTACTTAGCTTGAGTCTTAGAGAATATCTAAAAACCATGATGGATATTCGTGAAACAAACTGGAATTCTGACACTGTAACATTCTTGGATTAGCAGTACAAATAGGATTACATAAAATGTCTGCTTATGTATAAATTTATTGATCAAAAGAAGAAAAGGTAACATGCAAAAGTTTTCAACATGTTCCCTTTTTTATTATACATCAGTCATATATTAGGGAACATGTTGAAAACTCTTGTATCTTATGTAATATATGATAAAAAATGAGATTGACAACTGTGAAAAGGTGTCTCAGTTGTTTTTTGTTTTGGGAATGCCATCATATCTGATAAAATGAATGATTCCCTACAAACCCAGAATATATTGTATAATGTGTGATTTAAACATAATTTATGAGTCTTTCTGCCTTCATTTCTTTGTGTTCTAGGTGATCACAGATCACTGAAATATAACAAATTATATCCTCTTCCTTTGATCAACCTATAATGGATTTTTCATAATGCTAAATAGTGTGTTTTCTTACTACATTGCTCTGTTTATTTTTCTTTTGCAACTTGCATCTTAAAGAGTACCTGAAAACCATGATGAATATTCATGAAACAAAGAAGAATTCTTACACTGTGAAATTCATGGATTAGCAGCTCAAAATTCACACATGAGAGACATATCTGAATACTCAGAGGAGACATGTTGAATGAGAACTGTCTATTTTACCAAGTACAACAGATTGCTGGTAAAGGGTGGTAGGTACACTGACTAAATTACTTCTTTTTATAAGGATTAAGCAATATAGTATATCCACTGAGAATGAAAAGTTGAATGGGAACAGTCTATTTTACCAAGTACAACAGATAGCTGGTAAAAGGTGGCGTGTACAATGGCTAAAACATTGCAAGCGCAGAAACCAAGATGAACATGCTGATTTGAATAGAGTGCAATACAATATATATTTTATGTCCATAAAAGACAATAAAGATGAACTTAAAACACTTTCAAAATGACCAGAAGCAAGTGTGTGGAGCATAATATATTTGTTTTTCTAACAGAAGTTACAATTTTCCTGGTCTAAGGAGCAACAGAACTTCTGTTGGAAAAACAATATATTTAGATAACAAATTCATGATTTCACTTGAGCAGATATTTGTGCATGCTAGCCAGAATAAAATTAAATCTTATTTCTCATTTTGCTTTCAATGAATTTGTATTGTACAACTGACTTCAGCCAGAATAAACTGTATAATGTATCAGATTTAAACAATAGTTTATAAGGCTTTCTGCTTTCATTCATTCCTTTGTGTTCTAAAGTCTAGTTAATCATAGATTACTTAATTATAACAAATTACATTCTCTTGTTTTGATCACCCTATAATGGATTTTTCATAATGCTAAATAGTTTGATTTCTTACTACATCCTTCTGTTTATTTTTTTTTTCTTTTGCAACTTGGATCTTACAGAGTATCTGAAAGCTATGATGAATATTTATAAAACAAAGAATAATTCTTACACTGAAATTCTTGGATCAGCAGCTCATTCAGTGTCCACTCAGGGAAAGACATATCTGAACATGCATGGTCATCTCTCAAAACACATGATAACTCATACTGGAGAGAAATGTTTCCTCTGTGAAATCTGTGGATTTAAGTTTGCCTGAAATTGCAGTCACTAAAAATATATGCTAACACACATTAGAGAGAAAAGTTCCCACTGCAAAAACTGTAGATCTATGCTTTTTGGAAATTAATCTCTCAACACGTTAACACACAAAGGAGAGAAACATTTCCACTGTGAAATCCGTAGATCTAAGTTTGTCCACAGTTCAAGAACTATTGCCACCTGGTGCAAGATGTTTAGTTGATACCATTGTTTCTCTGCTATCTGGAAGACAGACCTGTACATGTTGAGAGTTAGCTTCAATTAGATCTCCCTCCTCAACAATTGGTCCATACTTTGATGATGCATATTTCTCTTCATTAAAACAAGAATCTAATTTACCGGTATGTATACCAATCCTTTGAAAGCTCGAGGGCGTGCAGACTTTCCTATCACCGACGGACTGATTTTGTGTGTGCCAGAAGTGTTTGCACATAAAAGAACATACTTCACTGAAGTCAGTTATTCTTCTCGATTTAGGTATTTCCTTCTTGGTCATTTTACTTGGTGAGTTTATGTTGTATCCTTAAGGAGGGTTACAAACAGACAAAGATGGTCCTCGAGTGAAAGGAACAGCAACACGAGCGTAGATGAAAGAAAGAGAGGTTTATTTAAAAGAGAATACATTACTGAAAGACAGGTAATTGGTTAGCAAGCTTGTAATTCCCGAAACATATCCTGTGCACACACTGTATATCTACAGATACAGTCAGTCCACAATGGGCGATAGGGAGAGTGGGACATTCCATTACAACAGTTTATTATCTATGTATTCACCAGCTACACTTCTTATGACATCTTGGGTTTTATGAGATAGAAATAAAATGTCCAGGTCACAGAACTTCTAATGCTGACCGATTGAAGAAAGTATGACTGCCACACAGGAAACAAAAAGGTTTAGTCAATCAGATCTGTACCAAGAAATTATGATATTAACATTTAACCTGCCAACAAGCCTGATAAAAAGAGTTACTTTACCACTTAAATATTAATATATTACTGTATAATCTCTGACAACCGGACTAAGAAGACCTTCCGGATATGAGGTTACAAAGTCCGAATATGAGGGGTTATATTTAGATTAAAATAAAAGAACTGAAATCAGGTTTAATATTTATTTTCAATGTTTTATAGTAAACAAAATAAACTAGTGGTGAGTGTAATATAATGGAATTGATTTTAAGGAAAAAGAAATAAATTATATAATGTTAATGAAAATTCATTAAATTAAGTATGCCACATATGCAAAACAATGTAATGCGGATTTTTAATCGCTGTTGCATGATGATTCTTTCTCTTCTAATGTCATTCTCAAATTTTTCAACATTTTGTTTTGCATTTGTTCTTGAAATTTTTTAAACAAAAGACACTTTTTGACTCTGTGTATGTTATTGCAATCATCACAGATGAATGCTGGCTTTCTTTCCATAAAACTGACAACCTTTTCAATAGCTTTTTCAATTTCAGTCCAGGTTTCATCACAAATGTGCATCTCATCGCCATCTTGTTGCAGATGTGTCTCGTTGTCATCTTTGGGAGGATTCATTATTTAACTCCCCGTCGTTACCTGTAATAACCCATTCTACCAACTCATCAGAATTAATATTGCACGACTGATTCTCACTGTTAGCAATTTTTAAAGTTTCCTACAGAATGTGTACCTCTTCATTTTTCTTACATAAATCTACATTTACAATCTCATTTTTTTTCTGTTGATGCATCTCCATAAATTTCATTTCGTTCTTTTGGAAGCAATTTTTTCTATGTGCTTACAAGCGTTTCTGATTTCACAGATGACCATGCATCACTGAGCAAAAAAAAAACAGCGTCTTTAATGTTAAAACTCTTTGGAAATTCTAATGGTTTTCTACCTTTGTGCATCATAAAATGACTCTTGTAATAACATTTCACATTTCCTATTACTGCCTGGTCCATTGGTTGAATAAGTGGTGTGACATTTGGTGGAAAATAAACAACATAAATATTTCCACAGTCTGACACAAGTTGAGATTCATCTGTGTGAGTCAAGAACAAACCAAACATTTCGCATCCGGTTTACCTGACGTTTTAAAATGTAAACAAACTTCAAGAATAAATTGTTGAAAAAAAAATGCTCCTTAAAGATAGGTTTAGTCATCCAAGCACTTTTCTGGGATTCATATTTTATGGTAGATATACCAATCCTTTGAAAGCTCAGGGGCGTGCAGACTTTCCTCTCATCAAGGAATTGATTTTGTGTGTGGCAGAAGCACTTGCACATAAAAGATCAGTCAGTTTTGTCTGAATCTGGCAGCACTTTTTTCTTCATTTCCTGCTGAAGTCTTTTTTGGTAGACACTTCCAGTTCAAGCTAGTCTCGTCACAATTGTAGATTTGACCATGAGTAAATCCTTCTTTCAATAATGATGCAAAAGAGGCAGAAAATATTGTAGCTTCATTACAATCTACTGATTTGTTTTCTCTGGCTATAGATAATTGCCTAATACCATGATGAACTTTAAAACAATTTAGCCAGCTGCAGCTAAATTTGAAAGTTTCAATTCATCATTTAATGACGTGGCCTTTGCTATGATCATCAGTCCTGAAATCGACATCCCTTATGAACACTTCTTAGAAAACAATTCATACAGATTTGCATCTAGAATAAAAGATTTATGTTGATGAAAAGTTTATTTTTATTTCCTTGTTCATTGTGACAGTGAGGACTCTGGAGAATAGTTTCTTTGGAAGATTTCATACAATGTTGACTTTCCTATGTTGAACTGAGCAATTAGTTTCAATGAACTTTCACCAGCATCTAGTCTGTTTAAAATTTTCACTTTTTGCCATAACTCCAAAGTTCTTTTCTTCTTATTCCCATCATCTTTTTCACCAATACAAGCCAGCAAGCTGAAATAAGCATAAGCAATTATCCAAAGTAAATTTCTTGAAAAGCAGAAATTTCAAATCAGTTACATATCACCCAAATAGTTCAAATATACATATCAAAATCATTATCCTGGATTCCAGATGTGAGGGATTCTACTGTACTTTAAATGCACAGTTATACAGGCTGACCCCAAGACACGGGAATTTTCAAAGTGCGTATTGCCAGACATGAGCAAGTGGCAACACTGCGAAACAGTGACCTTGAGCAAGTAAACATTTTGCCATTTTAGTAACGAGAATGAAATTCACAGTATCCCAGCTGAGATGATGCAGCAGTCAATGAGGAATCTCAACAGCAGATTTCAAGAATGCATTTGTACAGGAGGACGCCATCTACAGGATGTAATTTTTAAAAAAATGAAAATTCCATCATTGTTTCTTAAATGGCATGTTTTAAGATTTCAATTACTGTGAATTAAATATTTTTCTTCCATCACTCTTGGTTTTATTGGATTGTTAAAACGTTCCCGTTTTTTGGGGTCACCCTATATATGGGCACAGTCGAGTAATGGACAGCAGTTTGGATTCAGGAATCAGAGAGCCAAGTTCAAATTCCAGTCAAATCCGTTACATTCACTTATGTGCTAATACTCTTGGGAAAGGCATGAATCCTCTTCTCCCTCCGGTTATGGGTAAATAGCAGGACAGATTGGGTTCTATAAACTTGGATGGCAACTGGGCAAGGAGAAGGACAACTCTGAATTCAAAACCTGTGGAGGGTCGTTTGCAGACTTTGTGGCATGTAGTGCACCAGGTCTCTGTAAAAAGTGTGGTTGGTTCTGCACAAAACATTCACCACTATAATCAAATCATATGTGCTGGTGTTTGGCTGTCAGTTCCTAGGAACTGAGCTGCTTGACCCTGATACTTTGAATACGAGAGTCCACCATAAATGTGTGTGTGTGTGTGCGTGTGTGTATATATGTGTGTGTGTGTGTATATATATATATATATATATATATATATATATATATATGTGTGTGTGTGTATATATATATCTGTATATATGTGTGTTTGTGTATGTATGTATATATATATATATTCTGTGTGTATATATCTATATTTGTGTATTTATCTTTGTGTGTATGTGTATATATATAGGTGTATTTATCTTTGTGTGTGTATATATATATATGTATATATATTTGTGTATTTATCTTTGTGTGTATGTGTATATATATAGGTGTATTTATCTTTGTGTGTGTATATATATATATGTATATATATTTGTGTATTTATCTTTGTGTGTGTATATATATATATGTATATATATTTGTGTATTTATCTTTGTGTGTGTATATATATATATGTATATATATTTGTGTATTTATCTTTGTGTGTGTATATATATATATGTATATATATTTGTGTATTTATCTTTGTGTGTGTATATATATATATATATGTGTGTGTGTGTGTGTGTGTGTGTATTTATCCTGTGTGTATGTATTTATCTTTGAATGGTTGTAGGGGAATGGTCCCTGTGTGAGATGGCGTGTTTCGAAAAGGTTGACGTAAGTTGCGTGTTGAAAAGGCTGTTCCCCACAATTATTTATTTTTGTTAGGAAAGGTGTGGAAATCATTAGCAATGGTGAAATACAAAAATGAACATGGAGTTAAAAACATAACAATTGAATTTATTAAGTATTGAAATTACAACATGCATGCGAACTGAAAAGTGAGACTGAGTTGCGTCCCTTTGATTAGGTAATTATTTGTACCTAGACTCATAACGAAAGAGTTTATATTAAAATGCAGTCTAGAAGATTGTCTATGTTGCATGTTAGAGCTTGTCTATTGGACATGTTGGTAAGAGTTCACAGATTGTACTTGCGTGAAATGTTGCAAAGTTCTTTAACGTCTGACTGCGTTAGTCAAGACGGGAGGTCTTGAAAGTCACATTTTGGCAGTGGTGTTGAGTGACGAAAAGAAGTTAAGGTTCTAGAGTCCGCATTTCGAAACAAAGAGTTCTTCTGCTGCTACTCTGAAGGAATCACACGCGTTGGGTTTAAATACCATGTCGTATCACATGACAGGCTCCGGGAAGAATGGCGCATAATATGATCGTGCGCGTGGGAGCGATCTGATTGGTCGATACTGACCAATCAGCAAGCTAGATTGACGGTGATTAACCAATAAATGCCTGTTGATTATCTGTAAGTATTATGTTGGTAAAATCGTAACAGGAAGAGTGCATTTCGTAGCAGAGGGTAAACTGGTTGTCGTGGACGAGTCTACATTGTTTTCAATAATTGTTAAATATTTCTATGTATATATTTCTGGCAGCCTCAATACAAGAATCAAAATTGTTTATCCAATTATTAAATACCATGATTTATTCAAATAAAAATGAGCATGCTTCTATCTGTTGTGATATAGCTCTATAAAAAAAAACCTGCCTAGCACCTCCATTCAATGCATGTAGACATAAAGATTGTCGTGAAAACTGCACACCTAAAACTTAAAAGAAAGCACTAATTGCCTTTTCACTTTCTCTACGAACTAGGGTTTTGTGTTCACCACAAGAACTGAGATTTACTAGGGAGTTAAAATTTTGATAAATAATTTATTTTTTGTTGATGTTTTTAACATACATAAAAAAAAAGAATTCCTAGATTATAGCACATTTCATCCTTCGTATTTTTTAACAATTTTTTGCTTGTTTTTTTTATGACAGTAAAAAAAAGGCAAGCTTGTTATTGACTTTTGGCCTTGAAACCTCACAAGGTCACGTGCGTGAATAAACGTTATTTTCGCTATATACAAGCAAAAAGAGAAAAATTGCAATTTATTTTTTTACCAATTTCTATTAAATTAATTTGTAAATTTATTAAATATTCTTTGAAACAAATCATTTGGATTTTTAAGAGGTTTTAATTTTTTTTTTTTGTTATTTTTACTTTTCATCAATAAAATTTTATAAAATGCAGAAAATCAGATTGAGTTTCATTTTGCGATACAATATTTTTTAAACAAGAAACAAATTCTTCTTGACGCTGCTCGGCCTGGAGGCCATGATCAGAGCGTAGTATCTGTTCGCAGATCGCTCGCTTTGTCGGCCTTTGACTGAGAGCATCACCTGATATTTACCTGGTGTAGGGATTCGTCCCTGCGCTGGTAGTATCATGGCTACGACTAGCTTGGACCGGCTCCGGCCTGGACCAGCTATGACCAGTTTGGACAAGCTATGACTAGCTTAGACCAGCTTGGATAAGCTATGACCAGCCAAGACCAGTGGCCCGGGTGAAAACACTCGCCCCACGTTAAAAACCGACCTTGTGTCAAAACCTGACCGTGTGGGAGGTCAAGTAAAAATCCATGACTCAGTGGTGGGGTCAAGTAAATACCAGGAACAAATTCTTCTTATACACCGGTTATTCTAACTCTTTTGTTCTGTTCAGAAATTACATGCGTTTTATTTTTAAATAATTCATCTTTTTTTAATTGCAATTTCTTTGAAAATAGTGTTATTTATTACAAAATATTGTCAAGTGTGGGAAAGAACTATCAAGTCTAACAGCAACTTAATCCTGTTTGTTTTTGTATGAAAAGGTTTTAGATTCGCCCTGAAAAGGTAAGTTAGACGAACAGTCACAAACTTCATAAAAGTCCCAAGAAACGCATTTTAAATATCTTTTTTGAACTTATATTTCGCTTTTGTTTGAAATATAATAGCCTAAAACTAATGCCAATTAAGAAAAAAATAATTTTCGTATAAAAATAAAACGTTTTTAGGCATTTTTAAAACCTTGGCACATTTTTCGTCTTTTATTTTCATCGAATCATCATTATAGACGTAAACAAGTTTTAAAATCCAATAGTTATACTAGAGAGATATGTTTAGTTTCGATGTCATTTAGTAAATTTATCGATTAACTGTTTTTTGTAAAATTTAAGAAATAATACATTTTTATTTAACTTATATCAGTAAAATATTTTTAAAAATTTAAAAAGACATTAACTTTTTATAAAGTTAATAAAAAAAATAATAGTAAAGCAATTTTTAAGCATAAAGTTTATATTCTTCAAAATTGCTTTTCATACCTGCTTGATGCCATGAAATGTCTAATTGTACTAATTTCTTGTTTTTTTTTTATTTCTCCTGAATATAAGAGTTACTCAATTATATATTTTCTCTTCTAGTAAACAAAGCCTAACAGTTGCTAAAATAAAATACAAATGTTACAAGAAAATATAGGGACTAGCAATATTTTGCTTTCATTTCAGAAATAAAACATCCATTTAGGTGGGACCTAATCAGTTTATCCATGAAGAAACAGTAATTTTTTTTCCATTATTGTAAAAGACAATTTTGCTTGATTTTGAATTTTTTTTTCATAGTCTTAATTAGAATAATATATAAACTTTTCAAATTCTCTATTAATTTGTAGTAATCAGATGATATTATTAGATTATAACTGTATTTACTAAGCATACATGGAAAAGCTCACTACAATTCATTGATGACACCCACCCACCACCACTGGTATTTTATAAAGAATTTTGAATTTGTATCATTTTTTCTGATTAATACTAAAATATATCAATTTGTTCATATTGACAACTCTGTTAAGATAACATAACTCTCTTTATTAAAAAAGAATCTTTCAAAAATAAAACATACTTTTCTGAAACATTGAGAAAAACTTGCTGTTTCACATTTCACTTATCTGAATTGAAATAAATATCATTTTTAGTTTGAAATAGAGAAGAAAAGTATATGTTTAACATGGAGAGCATTTTTTTCCTAACATTGAGTTATTGATAGCCTGATATTTAGGAAATTTAAATGAGGGGGAACAGAACTGAAAGAAATTACTTGATGAATACAACATGAATGCTTTATTTACATAGTTTTGGTTTTTCTTGTAACTGACCAGTCCAGGGAATGCAAATACTGTATAGATTCTCCAATTTCTCTTACAGGAGAAAAGTCTTTCAGAGATATAATTGTTGTTAATATTTCATATATTTACCAGTAAACTAAAATTAAAATTTTATTTATCATGTAACATAGGTATAAATAGATCTGCATCATGGAATGGTCATTTTCATTCTAATTTTAAAATATATTACAGGGGACTGAATAATCATGGGCAAAATGAATATTTATAAGTGTTTTGAAAGATGAGCTGTTATATATTTATCATAATAATCCAATGTATATATGACCAACAGTTACTTGTGCACTCCACACACATTCTTCAAGATTTAGTACTGTTAAGTGATATGGGCACTGGTTGATGAGATAACAAGGCTTATGATCTTATCTCTCAGTAATCAGAAACAGCAGCAATTCAGGGGAGGAAAATCAACTGTACGTTTGCTTTTACTTCTTATCCGGAATTCACCAAATTCTAGTTTGACAAGAAAATTTCCTTATCTCTCCCACTGAAATTCAGTATATATATATATATATATATATATATATATATATATATATATATATATATATGGCTTAGTGGGAGAAGTTCCGACTGACGCAAATTCAGTCGGGTTTCGATCCTAGCTAGAGGCAACCGGATGTCTAGCCACACTGATGAGCTGTGAAACAGCGAAACAGTCTGTCTGTGGATGACAAAAATATGTACATGTTTTTAGTGATAGTCCAACAACTTAAGCCAAGCATCTGGTTAAAGCTTGTCACTGTATCTCCATTTTACAGAGAATTTATCAATGACTAATTTCACTTCTGTTATGCTGACTTTCCTTTCCTTTAAAGCACTGACATCAGAAGAGGCAACACTACACTTGGAAGCCATATTAAATAGCAATAAGTTTCCAGAAATGAAAGAGAGAGAATGCTCAACAGTCCAATATGGCATACAATCAGGAACTGACTCATGCCTCCTTCCTCATTTTAGTGCTATGTGACAACACATTTTTCCACCATACAATATATTCTTCTGCTATGTTGTATATTCTTTTGCCATGGCGTGTGTGTTGGATGTACAGGGAAAATGGCATGAGTCAAAACAAGATTAATGGTGATTGTATGATAACTACAATTTTTTGTACATCTGAACTGTCATAACATGAGGACTTACTGTATAAACTTTTTAAAAGTTGATCTGTTATATATTTATTTTAAATATCCAATGTAGACTTAACCAACTATAATTAACAGTTACTTGCACATTCTACACACAAGCAAGAAGTCTTGAAGACTCCTTATCTAGAGCTGTGAAAAATTGTTCATAAGGCCCAATTTTAAGTGCAGTGAATGAAACAGTACTTTTTGGTTGTTCAACAGTGGCTCCCATTTGACACTGTCCCTCCTGACACTGAAATCTGTCTGCTGTGGCTAGTACTGCCTGTGGTAGTATGCCACAGTGTTCCCGCTGTCCTAAAGGCAAAGATCAAACAGAAACCCCTATTAGAACAACACTGACATGTTAACACAAAAACAAAAAATTCCAAATTCTTTTTAAAATACTGTTGACTTGAGTTGTAATAAGCATTTCACTTCAAGATTAGTAAATAGTTTTAATTTAATAACAATATCACTTGGCCTTGTAAATTAATACAGAATTTGAAGTGATTTTAATGTTTGCAAATTTTCATAATTATTTTTTTAGAAACCAAAAATAATTCTTGTAAGCATTCATTATTCACTGACAAAATGTTTTTCTTAATAGTGTATATTATATATTATAATATATAATAATAATATATATATCTATTATATATAATTATTCTATAATATATATTATTCATGAAAACATTCAAGTGTTTTACTTTTACTTCATTTTTTGTTGTACAATTCAGGACAGATTTTTTGCAGCTAGAGGTCACCTTTAACTAAAAAATAAACTTGTTTTTGTATCAATTTTTCTGAGCTGACTGTTTTTAAAACAAAGATAATCATTAATTAATTATTAAGCATTTTATACCAATTGTTTATTATCTCCAAGGAATGTGATTCACTGTATAGATTCTACAATTACTTAAGCTTACAGGAGAAAGTCTCCCAGCAGTAATTGTTGTTAATATTGTTAATATATTTAATTTTAAACTACAAAGAAAATGTTATTGATCATGGGACAGAGACAAGAGACGTAAGTATAGTTTAGAAGTGGGTTGGAAAATAGTGAAAGAGAAATAAGTCATGAGCAAAATGAATATTGATCTGTTATATATTTTTCATAATATTCCTGTGTAAACATGACTGACCATGATAAGTTACTTGCACACTCTGCACACTGTCTTTCAGCTTTTGGTACTGCATTGTTCAGAGATATAAGCATTTATACCCATTTGGCTAACCCAGGATGTTATGACAGTAGGCAGCAAATGAGAGAATGTCAATGTGGCTTTTAATTTAAAAGTGAAAAACTTACTGCTATTTGATAAAAAGAAACCCCAAAACACTAGTATATATTTACAATTGTGCCTGTAGAGGGCTCAATGGCAGTAGGAAAATCTGAGTTGATGGGGTAGACTGTTCATGTTCTATTTTCTATGTTATGAGATACAAGATGTCCACTGGAAAGTGAAAATGAAAACAGCATGTTAAAAAGTACAACAGATAGCTGGAAAAATTTGTTCAAACTCAGCTTGCTGATTTTCTCATTTGGCTTGCTTAGAGTTTATATTGTACAATTGATTTCAGTCAGAAACTGTGTAGTGGGTAAAATTTAAAAACTTATCAGTCTTTCTACCTCTGTTCCTTGATGCTTAAAAATCTAGTTGATCTTTTTCAATTAACAAATTACATATATTTGTTTGATCAACATATAGTGTAATGGTGCATTGTTTTTAATTTTTGGAGCATTTTTAAGAAAATACTTGAAAATGCACACTTGTTATAAAAAACATATTTCATAACCCTGCAGAGTTCTTTTTCTTACTCCTTTGCTCAGTTAATATATTTTTACATTTTCAGTTTGCATCTTTGGGAGTACCTGAAACCATGATGGATATACACACGAAAGGTGGTATTCTTACACTTCGGAATTTGTGGATTAGTAGTTAACTTTAAGTCTACATAAGAGAGACATAAGAAAATATGCATTAGGGATAAACCATTTCCTGTAAAATCTGTGGTGTCAAATTTTACATAAATTCAAATCTCAAACCATGAACACTCACTGTAACAAGAAAAATTTCCACTGTGAAATTTGTGGATTGAATTTTTCCCACACTTCACATCTCAACACACACATGTTAATACACACTGGAGAGAAACTATTCCACTGTCAAATTTGTGAATTTAAGTGTTCCCAAAAGTCATCACTAAAATCACATATGTTAACACACACTGAAGAGAAACCTTACCACTGCAAAATCTGTGGATTTAAATCTTCCCAAAATTCAAATCTGAAGAAACACATGTTAATACACACTGGAGAGAAACAATTCCACTGTGAAATCTGTGGATGTAAGTTTTCCCAAAATTCACATCTCAAACGACATATGTATACACACACTGGAGAGAAACCATTCCATTGTGAAGTCTGTGGATTGAAATTTTCCCTGAATGGAAATCTCAAAAAACACATGTTAACGCACACTGGAGAGAAACGTTTCCACTGTGAAATATGTGGATTGAAATTTTCCCAGAATGGAAATCTCAAACAGCATGTGTTAACACACACTGGAGAAAAACCATTGCACTGTGAAATCTGTGGATTTAAGTGTTCCCAAAAATCAAACCTCAAAAATCACATATTGAGACACACTGGAGATAAATGTTTCCATTGTGAAATCTGTGGATTTAAGTTTCCCCACAGTTCCAGTCTCAAATCACATATGTTGACACACACTGGTGAGAAACAATTGCACTGTGAAATCTGTGGATTTAAGTGTTCCCAAAAATCAAATCTCAAAAGTCACATGTTAACGCATACTGGAGAGAAACCTTTCGAATGTGAAATCTGTGGATTTAAGTTTCCCCACAATTCCAATCTCAAATCGCATATGTTGACACACACTGGAGAGAAACCATTCCACTGTGAAATCTGCGAATTTAAGTGCTCCCGTAATGCAATTCTCAAGCAACACATGTTAACACACACTGGAGAGAAACGTTTTCACTGTGAAATCTGTGGATTGAAGTTTTCCCAGAATGGAAATCTCAAACAGCACATTTTAACACACACAGGAGAGAAACGTTTCCGCTGTGAAATCTGTGGATTCAATTTTTCTCGAAATGCTGATTGCAAACGACACATGTATACGCATACTGGAGAGAAACCTTTCCCCTGTGATATTTGTGGATTTACATTTTCCCAAAATTCACTTCTCAAACAACATATGTATAGACACACTGGAGAGAATCCTAGTGATACAAATTTAACCAAATGTTTCACTTGAGTGCTACGCAAAATAAGATCAAAGATCACCTTAAATAATTTTACTAATGAATATGCCAACATACAGAATGTTCATATGACAAAACGGAAAGTTTGGATTAGCATAGACAGAATCCATAAGTCATATACCTTCTATGTGATATCATATACAGATACTTTTGAAGATAGTTGAATAAACACCAAAATATTATTTGATAAAAATGAATGAGATTATCCAAGTATCCATGAACAGATTAAAAACCTTGAAACACAAAAGCAAATCACCAAGTATGAGAGAAGCATGTCAGAGAAAGAAGATTAACCAACAAATCCACCCGACACTAAGTGAAGAAAAGAATATGGAAGATCATAATTGACAATAATATCACTAAACTAACACACATATACATACATATACATATACATATACATATATATATATATATATATATATATATATATCACCAAATGGGTAAATATAGGTAGGTATACGAGCGAGCATATATTTATGTTCCAATATAAAGCTATTTTTTCCACTATTTCATTTTACTTTATTTTTCTTATTTTATTTTAAATCATTTTCTTTCCATTGATATGTATTATTATTATTAGTAGTAGTAGTATTAGTACTTTATTTTATCACAACTTACTTTGTTCTTGATATTAGTTTTAGTTAGTTTAGTGATATTACTATCAATTATTCTCCTGATTTTAAAAAAAAATTGAGTTGCTCCCCATGATTTCTTTGCTTACGTTTTCAAAACCAGTGTCTCGCTAATTTAGAATTTATATTTCTTATTTCCAACCTTAAATGTTAGTATGAGATTAAATTCAAATTTAAAATTAAACTACAATTCATTTAAATATTTTAACTCCAATAATATTCCACCCCAACATTAATATAGCTCACGGGAACCAGAAAATTAAAAAAAAAAGAAAGAAAAAAAAACAGTGTCAATCCAAAATATAAATATATTTCCAGAAACTTGGAGTTGTGCAATTAATGTAAGGATTTCTTATATAAACACACACATGCAGTGAAAGAATATATATAATAGAGAGAGGCTATTGTTATTTAGGTGTGTCCTTGATGAAGCCTCACAGGTATCATGCCAAATGAATGTCATTTTTTTGTTAAGGGAAGTAAGAATTACTTTTTTACCAAATTCTGTTAATTCTTAAATTTACTAATTTTCTTTGAAACATATCTCTTAGACAAATATTAGTTTTTTAAGTATTTTAAATGTTGTTTTCACTTTTTGTCAATTATAAAATTTTCTGGAAAATCAGGTTGAAATTGCAACACACACAAATACATATATCTATATAAGTAACGATAATCTTCATAATCCGTATGGATAATCCCAAAGAGGATGAAATCCTGAGAGCTCAATGTTAATTCAGAGCGAATAATTTAATTTAAAGAAAAACAGACCACATTAAGGCTCCATTGTAATAATTTATTTCACCAGAGAATTTTATTTTTCTCTGGATCTTCAGACTTCACTTTCAAAAGGTGAAATGAAAAATGAATTTAAAATTTACACTTGATGGGTGGTATTAAGCTTATATAAGTTGACATAGAGGGTGGTGAGGGATAGTATGAGAGACATGCTCAAGTTTAGAGAGGGAAGGGAGAGTTTTAAAATTTATTTTTATATTTCTTTTTATTATAATACTTAATATTGAGGAAGGAAGGGTAAGGATCAGACATTGACCTACTTAATCGGTCAACTCAACAGAAATGATATGGGAAAAGTAAAAGGAGAAAAAAGTGAAAAAGAAAAAAGGGGAAAGTAAAGAGATGAGAGATGTATGCAGGGTTTTTGGAGGAAGAAGAGGGGTGGTATAGCTTTAGCAATTTAGATTTTAACATTTGATAGTAATTTAAATGTTTAAAAACTCCACAAAGAAAATAAATTTAATACTTGTTAGCAATTTAAATATTCAACTTCTCCACAAATAAATTAGGGATTTAATATAAGTTGAATACTACATTAATAAACAACAATAATAAAAAAAATAAAAATTTACTAATAGTAATATTTTAATATTGTGAATGACTTTTTAGGTAAAATCTTTATCACTTATAGTGTAATTCATGAATTTAATTTGTAGCTATTTTTAGATGGAGAATATTTCTTAATTAAAGTTTAGGTTTCAAATAAAGATGGAGTAAGATTTGAAGGTAATAGTAAAAAAAAATACTGTTTTTTCATACATACACCACATACATATCTATGTAAAAAAAACATATACGCATACATTCATGTACATGTGCCATTACACATATAACCACATACTCATGTATTGATATACATCAATATATATGCATATACACATACAAATACTTACATATACATTTACATATTTCCACATGCATCCATGTTGATAAATATTTAAATTTTACAGTTAATGTTGGGTGGTGAATTAAGTGTTTAAATTTCAAAAAATATTTTTAATTTTAATATTTTTAACATAATGACTAATGGTTAAGGAGAAACATATTTTAATTTAAATCTAAATGATCAATTTAAATTGAGATTATCTGCAGATGAGTAAAATTTCCAATCTTACAAGTCTAATTAGAAATTATTTAAAGAGAAAGTAAAATTAAAAAGTAATAAAAAAATTTCCGTCTTTCCATTAGAACTCTCTCTCTCTATTATATATATATATATATATATATATATATATATATAAACATACACCTATGTATGCATATATGTGCATACAACTATATCCTACACATATATTCACACATATCACATATATAAATTCGTAAATACATATGCACATATACAAACATATATGCAACCCCATATACATGAATCAATACATATACACATATACCTATCTAAATTTACGAATATACATATACTTATATTTACACACGTGCCCATATATATATCGAAAAGGAGAAATAACCATGACATCCTACACGAACGAGCATGCACACACACGAACAATGAAAGTATATATATAGTGCAGTGAGAGCCTATTGTTATTTACGTGTGTCCTTGATGAAGCCTCACAGGTTACTATGTGCAAATGAATGTCATTTTTTCGTTAAGGGAAGAAAGAATTACTTTTTTATGAAATTCTGTTAATTCTTAAATTTATTAATGTTTTTACAAGAATTGTAATTTTTTTAAAGTTTTAATTAGAATAATGTATAAACTTTTAAAATGTATTACTTTATAGAGCCCATGTGATATTAAATTAAAACTATTTATCAATCATAAATGGAAAAAAAGTCATTACAATTCAATGATCATCAGTATTTTGAAAATATATTTAAATTTGTATAATTTTTCTCTGATTATAAGTAAAATCTATCAATTTGTCCAAATTGAAAAATCGGGTAATTTGCTTTTTAAGCCCTGCACTAAGTATGTAAGAAACTTTCCTGAGTAGTTATATTTTGGTGTAAAAATATATGCTTAATTCGAAAATAACAGAGAAATTTTGATAAAATCTACCATTTTGACATTATCAACAATAAAAATTCGAACTCATTCGTACTGCGGCAGCCATTACTGATGTTGTTCGTATATATTTGCTGCAGAATTAACATTCACTTGTCTTTATGATTGCGCACACAATAAGTCCTCAGTTGTGCAGTAATAGAGACAAGAAAGAGCAGTAAAAAGGCTGTTAACAAGGTAATCTTCCATGCAATTCTAATCAGCAGCAAATGTACACAAACAACGCCAGTAATGGCTGCTATGCCGTAACGCAAATGAGTCCGAATTTCTATTGTCGATAACTCCAAAACCGTTAATTTTTATCAGAATTTCTTTGTTATTTTCGAATTAAGCATGTACATTTTCACTTAAATATAACTATTTGAGAAATTTCTATTAAATACTTAGCACGGGGCTTAAAAAGCAAATTACCTGAAAAATCTGTTATAACAACATAAGTCTCTGTGTTAAAATTCTTTAAAAAATAAAATATACTTTTTTGGAACGTTGTGAGAAATTAGCTGTTTCCAAATTTAATTAATCTGAATTGAAACAAATATTAGTTTTAGTTTAAAATATAGCAGAAAAGTATATTTTTAATATGTAGATTTTGTTTTTGTTTTCTGATGTGTTAAATGATTTATTGACAGAATGATGTTTAGTGAGTGGGACTGAACTGACAAAATTACTTGATGACTACAACATGAACACCGCATTTACATAGTTTTTGTTTTTCTTCTAACTGACCAGTCTGTGGAATACAAATACTCTGTAGATCCTTCAATGAATTTAGTTTACAGGAGAATGTCTCTCGGGAATATAATCAATGTTAATATTTCATATAGTTACCTGTAAACTACAATGAAAATTTTATAGATCATGTAACACAGGCATAACTATATAGAAATCAGTGTGTACATATAATTACTTGTAAGTAAAAAGTATTCATCAATATGTATACACAGATGTACATCTTTTAAGTGAGAGTTGAACAACTCAAGCCAAGCAACTGAGCAGTTAACAATGTCTAATTTCACGAGAAACCTAACCAACTTCCTCATTCTAGTCCTGTATGATGGCATTCTTCTGCCGCGCTGTTTGTGTCAGATGTACCAGACAGACACCATAAGCCGAGGCAAAATTAATGGAGATTGTGCCGTAACCACAAATTGTCATAGACTGCTTAATCCTGGGACATACTGTATAAGCTTTTTCATAGTTGATCTGTTATATATTTAATCTGGTGTACACAAGACCGATCATAATCAACCATTACTTGTGCATTCTACATCTAGACAGTCTTTTTTTTTTTGTTTGGTTCAGTGATATATGTATTATACTCATTTTGGCTAACCCACAATGTTGTTATGCATGAATCAGGCACGGTGGAGTAATGGATAATGGCTCGGACTGAGGAATCGTAGAGCCGAGTTCGAATTCCAGTCGAATCCGTTACATTCACTTACGTGCTAACACCCTTGGGAAAGGTGTGAATCCTCTTCTTCTCCCTCCCAACTATGGGTAAATAGCAGGACAGACTGGGTTCTATAGCCTTGGATGGCAACTGGTCTAGGAGAAGGTCAACTCTGAATTCAAAACCATTCGGCGTCTGCACCGGCATCTGGCGGCCTCTTGGTTACTCCTGCCTCTGCGGAAATTCTGCGGCAAGTAAGAGCATATTCCTCCCTCCACTGGGATAGCACGCGAGGTGTGGGGACCGCGTGTGAAGTTCAAACTCCCTTGTTACTCTGTTTCAAGAATTCACCGCCGTTGGAATGGCTGTCGCTCGTTTCAGCATTGGTGACGGATCGCCGTGCTTGGTCGGCCTTCGTTCCGGACGCGGTGAATTCCTTGGAAGGAGCCGGCTTAACCGATCCAGGGTGAATGCCGCAACATACATACATACATGAATATATGCTATTGGTTTCATTAACAAAGCAAATAGCTATACAGCATAAGCATATAAAAAAAAGTTCAAATAAACCACAAAAGTCTTCATATAAAAACACTTGTGTGTATATATATATATATATATATATATATATATATATATATATGAAATGTTCATACAAGGTGTGCATGTGTTTTCTTTGAAAGAGACTTGATACCTGAAATTAAATGTAATATTTGGTACTTATGTTGATTGTCACAAACCTGAATACGTACGTCTTTCTAGTTTGACTGCCAGGAACAAAAGAGGATGTTTGACTTTCACCCCTAATGATTCTCAGTTCACATGACTATCTATATATCTATTTTTAGCTTTTTAAAGGCTTAGTCAAAGGGAGATAACTTTTTGCAACAATGTAATATTGATAGTGGCTGGTGAATACATACAATAGAATCATTAACTAAAATCACTGCGGGTAGCAAAAAATTCCAATACGGCCACAAATTGAATTGCCAAAAAATCACCACTGTTTGAGGAAAAGAATCTCCCAAAGACCAGAACATATTTGCAACTGTGTCAAAAGTGTTGCTCAATGTCAGAGGGTCAATTGGACGACCAAAATCAATATGCCAGGTTCCAAGCACCCGTCTACCATTACATATGCACATAAACATACAGAATAAGAGCCAAAGAAGTATCGTAAAATAATACATCAGAAAAACATGCTCAATGCTGCAATGACAGAGCATGTATATGATAATAATCTGGTTTGCACACGATCAACTATTAGGAACTTTTCTTATATATATTAGTGATCAAGTTTGAAATTTAGCCAGAAAAGAAGTCATGAGCAAAATTAATATTTATAAGCTATTTAAAAGATAATCTGTTATAGATATTTGAATAGTTTTCCATAAGAGAGTTTCTTGTGAAACACAGTAACATTTGAGTTTAATTATATATGGATAAAGCTTCAATGTTCAAATAGAAAAAAAAAATGGTATAAATGAAACTTTTCCATTTTCTGATGGAATGTTTATCTGAAATGTTCTCATCATAAATTTCACATTAAAATTGTTTCTGGTTGAGGTTGATTGCATTGTCTTTCTCTTCCTTATGGGAGCTTTGGTGTATAATGACAGAATTTTCAAAGAATTGTAAATTTCTATGAATTCTTTACGCAGCCCTTTCTTTCAGTTGACAATATTTGCTCAAACTTTGATTTATCTATGATATTCTCTCTTGTGGTTTATGGGAGGCCTTTTTAAAAAAATAGTGGACAAAAAGTTATACATTTAAATGAATTCAATCCTAGGTGATACTGTAGAATTTTTTCTATGTTTAAGTGATATAAGTTAAGTCATATTCTCTAGCTGCAGCTCTGTTTCCTATTCTTTCTGCTAATTCTATTTAGTTATGTACCATGCGTGATACACGCTTAGGTGATCATGTATCTTTTGATACATGACTGACGAGGCAGATTTTTTTTCCCACAGTAGGTTGCCATTTCTTTCTGCGGTAGACCAGTTGCCATCCAAGACTACAGAACCTGATCTGTCCTGCTATTTAAGAAGAAGAAAGATTCATACTTTTCCCAAGAGTATAAGCATGCAAGTGAAAGTAATGGATTCGACTGGGATTCGAACTCGGTTCTCCGATTTCATCCGAACTGCTATCCATTACTCCACCATGCCTCCTAATTTTATTACTTTTTGTTTAAAATTTGCACTATAACTCGCAAGTTTTGACGGCATTTTGATGGTAAAATAAAATGTTATATTTATCGGAAAATCGCATGGTAATTTTCAACATTATTTTAGCTGCTTAGTTTCGATTTTATTCCTAATGTTAAGATTGACAAAATGTCTTTGCAATTATTTTTTTTTATAGATGCGTATTATACATAGGGATCTATATATTTCCTAATTTTTGGCTCATTTGTTGGGGTGAGTAATATTTATGAGTGCATATTATTTTCGAGAAACTACATTATAAACCGAAACCCTTACTCGTACTCCACAATATTTCCATATCGGGTAAAGCTGATTGCGTGTTCAGTGATGTTTGGTCACTAAAAAGAGAATATCGGAGCCGGTTATCTCTGTCCACAGATCATTCAAAATGTAAAGCCAACAGCACAGTGCACAAAATAATGTGTCAGATGTGCTCTCAAATGTTAATGACATTTTATTTCCAGTGAAACTGCAGATTTTTGTGTCATTTTCAAAAGACATTGACTCATTTCTGATAAAGTACCAGAGCACCAAACCGTTGCTTCCTTTCCTTGCAGACGATCTTTTTAGCATGATCATGATACTGTTAAGAAGATTTGTAAAGGAAGAGCACACTAAAAAGATAATTACATTTTCTAAACTGAATGAATTTGTAAGAATTTTGTCAAACCAAAACATGCATAAAGATGCTGCAAAGATCGAGTGTGAATTTCTGGCAGATAGGGCTACGCAAAATTTATCCATAAAAGAAAATGTGTCAACAAAAGATTTGTTTGCATGAAGAATTGCAACAAAGGCAATATTCATCACCACCATTGAGAAACTTCTGGAAAGTCTCCCTTAGATATCCTTTTGTAGGGTCACTTACATGGTTGAACCCTGGATCAGTTTCTGAAAAAACTGCCACAAAAGACAGTCTAAAATGATGTTTCCCACATGATGGACAGAAAGCAAGTCTGATTGTAATGACCTCATCAGTCATTACAAAGAATTCGAGGAGGAGGCTGAATGCTAAACTAGATGAACTGAAATAAGTTAATATCATTGTATTCTGTGCCATGTGCAACAAAAGCCATGAGTAGTAGGGGTATGTAAAATGTGTAGTAGTTTTTTGAAAATTTCTATTTGTAGATCTGTTCATTAAAACCATTATATTTAACTTCACAGGAAATGTACAATAGTCAAAAGTTTTTGTGACATTCACAATCTATTAGTAGTCTAAATAGCTTAAATGTATAGCAGTAAGAATTAAAGTGTGAAATACAAAATTTTCAAGCATACTAGATCACCAAACTATGTAGAATGCTACACAAAATGTATAACATAACCAGGTCTGCATTCAGTTGTATTTTAGCCTTCAACAATTGGGTTTCTTCACTGCTTTCAACTGATCCATGTGATGTGAATTACTGGAAACAGCTGTAGTTTTTCTTTGAGCCTCTCATCTGTCAAACTCTTGATAAATCACAAAGTTTGTGTTTTTAATATTGATGACCATTCACTTTGTGTGCATGCGTGAGCACGCATGTGCGTGTTTTTTCAGTCCTGAAATTCTTTTTTACACAGATCTGTGGGAATCCTGGATCTACCATAAGATACCCCAGATAGTTGCAAAAATGTCTGAATACTTAAATTATTATTTTGTTAAAAATTTGGACATCTGGTTAAGTCCCACTATCAATTTTGCTGTTCTGTAAAATATATACCCAATACTATCACTTAAATGACTCTATAAAATGCTGTGAGGCCATGAAAAATGAAATAAACACTTTGAAAATGAATGATACATGTGAATTAATTGAAAGGTAAAAGTCTTCTTGTGTAGCAATACGATTTCTCATGCATCCTTAGGAGATAAATAGATGCTTTTTCCTTTTAAGTCAATTTAATGACCAGTGTTTCTTAGGAATCTTGTCTCCAGCCTATCTTTAGGTCAATTTAATGACCAGGATTTTTCAGGAATCCTGTCTTCAGCTTGCCTTTGAATTGGCAAACATAAAATTTTGTTAGTGATTTTTAGATAATAATAAAAATAGAGTCCTTTGGAAAACTGAACACCTAACAGCTGAATGGGTTGTCCCCTTTTCTGAAACACAAGTGGATGGATAGTGGGGGTAGGTCCTCCAGCCAGTATCCATATAATGTGTGGTAGGTGAAGCAGTCAGTGAGGAAAGGACCAGTAGTAAGTTAGTAGTCACTGAGATGGTCAGCCACAATACAAGAAGCAAAAAAAAAACCGATTAATTCAAATGAAAATGAGCATGCCACAATTGACAAGCACCAAATTCACCTTAACCACATATATGCCCATGTGTATCGAAAAAATTCTACTCAGAACTATATTTCTATCAACTTCACTAAGATTAGCTGACAAAAAATGCCAGTTTTACTTCAACTACCTTCTTATCTCAATAAACTTGGTGTCAGACATTTGTCAATATGCTATAACATATATCCCATTCTTATATCAATTATTATAGGAAATTCTAAGATATTCATTTGATATGCAATACTAGCATCAAGAAAATCCAATCAAATGTTGACTATTAATAGAGTGGCATTAGGGTTGTGTTTTTGTTGTGGTGTCCTCCCTCTAAAGAGTCTATATTGGACTTTTCTGCCTACTATAAGATTAGTAGTAGAGAAGTCCTTGGGGAACAGTCGCATAGATTGTTCATCTGTCAAACTCTCTGCCTTGAGCAGAGAGGAACCTGGACAAGGCTTTGCCAAAGGGCAAAGTTTCGTCTGTGGAGGTAGACAGACCCTGAACCCGTTTATGCGGGTTCTAAGGGAATATTTTTGGCTGAGCCTACGGACACGGAGAACCCACGGTTAACTCGGCCTTGTACCACATACATCCCTCGTGGAGGGAGGGGGGGCTGTTAAATATTAACAGTCGAATAGATTGAATGCTGGTATTACCAACACACACTCACCAGTCATGTAATACTCTTCTGTTGTACTTACTATTTAATATATATCTGCAACACTGGTTTTGTTATTTCTTAACCATTTACTTGGTAACAACAGTTTTGGTACGCTGGTCTAACTTACGTTTTCAGGGCAAATCAAAACCCTTTTCATACAAAAAAACAAACAGGATTTTGTTGCTGTTGGACTTGATATTTCTTTCTCAAGCTCAACAATATTTTTTAATCAATAAAACTTCTATTTTTAAAGAAATTGCAATTAAAAAAGATTAATTATTTGAAAATAGAATGAATGTAGTTTCTGAACACAAACAGCAATCAGAACAAAGGAATTGCAGTAACCAGTATAAAAAAAGAATTTGTTCCTTGCTCAAAAATAATCTGCATGCACACAATATGCCAGAACATTGTATAGCAAACTCAATCTGATTTTCTGAAATTTGATTGACAGAAAGTAAAAAAAAAAAAAAAAATAAAAACCTCTTAAGAATCCAATATTTGTGCAAGATATTTGTTTCAATGAGAGTTATTAAATTCAGGAATTCACAGAATTTGGTAAATATGCTTACATTTTCCATGCTAAAATAGAGCGAAAATAATGTATATTTACACATGGTAACCTATGAGGTTTCGTCATGTTCACAGGTCATTAATAAGTCTTTTATTGCCATCACAATGTACGCATAAAATTGTAATAATATACGAAGGATCAAATGGGCTATAATTTCTAAATATTGATTTT
Source organism: Acanthosepion esculentum (assembly GCA_964036315.1). NCBI lineage: Eukaryota > Metazoa > Mollusca > Cephalopoda > Sepiida > Sepiidae > Acanthosepion > Acanthosepion esculentum. The sequence continues at coordinate 41,326,654 of OZ038479.1, forward strand.
GTTTTAGCTTATAAAAGTACAGAATGAATATTAATCAAAAACTAATTCAATTATATTTTTGAGTTTAATTCCTTTCTTTTATTTTCTTACCTGTTTGATGTCATAAAATATTGAACTGCACTCAATGAGAATCTTTAAAAATTATTCTGATTTTAAAATTGATAAAACTGAAGTGTTCAAAAAGAGCAAATTAAAGTTTTCAGTGTAGATTTTCTTCCTCTAAAATCTGAAAGAAAATAATGTATTTCATCTAGGTACTTCTATAAATTCACATTCTGTGGTGAAAAATACATTAATTTGAAAATTCTTGAAAAATCAGATAATTGTTGGATTTTAATAAAATTGTCAGAATTCATTCAGAAGCGGATGAAATTATTTTTCTTCCGTCTAAAAATAAACATTTTTTTTTTTGTATGAATGAAAAAGTAAACTAAAATTCTTTTTAAAAAGTTTATACTCGAAAAATTATTAAGCAAATATTCAAATATACCTTAATTTGATAAAAAAAAAAAAATGTTATGAACTGCAACAGAATGCAGTTCAAAATTGCACTGAAAAAGTATGAGTATTTTTTTAAATATATTGTTATGATGGGCCTTGCTTATCTCTTGTTTTTGGTTAGTAAAATACAACATATAATCATCACAACAACAAAGTGAGACATTTATAATAAACAATCTGAAGGGTGCTGTTGTACAAGTTCAATGACGTAAGAAAGTTCTTGTAATGTCGTTAGCAGAATATTTCCTATTTGTGTTGGTTAAAAGAGTTTTGGAAGTTATAAGTCTATCAGTAAAGGCAATATTTAAGAAGAGAAGTGATTTATCCGTGGTCTTCATTCCTTGACCTTCCCAAATCCACGTGCTCTCCTTGCAATATGTCAGTTGAAAAAGAGGAAATCTCATTTGCTGCCATTAGGGTGGTTTTCATTTTTTCTATGGAATCATGGAAATTAAATTTTTTTTTTATTATTTCATGTGATTGGAAGATCACTAAAACATATTTAAACATATCTCATTTGCTGCCATTAGGGTGGTTTCCTTTTTTTCTATGGAATCATGGAAATTAAATTTTTTTTTTATTATTTCATGTGATTGGAAGATCACTAAAACATATTTAAACATATCTCATTTGCTGCCATTAGGGTGGTTTCCTTTTTTTCTATGGAATCATGGAAATTAAATTTTTTTTTTATTATTTCATGTGATTGGAAGATCACTAAAACATATTTAAACATATCTCATTTGCTGCCATTAGGGTGGTTTCCTTTTTTTCTATGGAATCATGGAAATTAAATTTTTTTTTTATTATTTCATGTGATTGGAAGATCACTAAAACATATTTAAACATATCTCATTTGCTGCCATTAGGGTGGTTTCCTTTTTTTCTATGGAATCATGGAAATTAAATTTTTTTTTTATTATTTCATGTGATTGGAAGATCACTAAAACATATTTAAACATATCTCATTTGCTGCCATTAGGGTGGTTTCCTTTTTTTCTATGGAATCATGGAAATTAAATTTTTTTTTTATTATTTCATGTGATTGGAAGATCACTAAAACATATTTAAACATATCTCATTTGCTGCCATTAGGGTGGTTTCCTTTTTTTCTATGGAATCATGGAAATTAAATTTTTTTTTTTATTATTTCATGTGATTGGAAGATCACTAAAACATATTTACAGTTCAGTGTAGAGTTTCTTGCTTTAAAATCAGAAAGAAAATAATGTATTTCATCTAGGTACTTCTAAAAATTCACTTTCTGTGGTAAAAAATATATTACTTTGAAAATTATTGAAAAATCAAATAACTGTTGGATTTTAATAAAATAGTCAGAATTTATTCAGAAATGGATTAAATTATTTTGGGAACGTTTCTTTTTCTCAGAAAATCTTACTAAAGATATATTTTTTTTACATTTGTTAACTACCATTTTGCTCATTTAATTTTATGAAATTAGAACTTTTTTTTGTATCACTTAATTATTATACCAGTTATAAGAACAAGTCATCGGAGAATTTAAGTATTTAAAATAATTAAAAGAAAGCAAGACCGTTAGTAAAAATGAACTAATAAACTGGTGTGATATTCCTCTAATTGACACACATTGTCGGCCACATCTACAGGCTATGTTATATGCAAGAAAGCCACACCCCAGAGAATCGATAACGGCATTTGCAAGACCATTATATGCACTTGCTGAACACTTCGCTGACATTGAGGAAGAAAACAAGGACAGATTTATAGTTGGTACTCCAAGACAAAAACAGGACTAGCAGATGGTCTGTATCTCACCCGACAGACTTGAGACTCAACAACATCTTAGTAACAGCGGGAGGTTGCTAGGAAGTCATGGCACAAACTGAGAAAAGATGAACAAAGAACATTGAAGGAATACAAACAAACCACATCAAGGCTCAAAAATCAAAAGCAGATGGAACATACAGCCAGAAATAAGTATGGTAGATGTAGCCGACAATATCACTGGGATCAGGGTCTGGTGGAAGATAAAACCCGCAGAAAATGTATCCGAAAAAAAAAATCACTTCACACAATGTTGGAGATTGAAGAAAAACAACATTCATGAAATAAAACCTGACAAGGATGAGTATTTTCAAGGATCACTCTTAGTAAAAAATAAATATACATGGTTTGCAAAGCTAAAATTTGCCATACTCATGTGAAATTTAAAATAAACACAGGAGCAGATATTAGTGTTATTAATCGTAGCACAGATAACAACCTATGTGACGGACAGCCTCTAAGACCAAAAGAAGGAATCTTTAAGAACTCAGGTGGCATATTATCATGTGAAAGAAAATTTAAGACTTCCACAACAAAGGAAATTCCTACTCGTTCGATGTGTACATAATTAAAGGCCTTGATACAGAAAGTCTATCGAAAGATGTTGCTCATTCAACAGGAATAATAGTAATTATGGTAAAAAAAAGTATGGATCATATTCGACCAAGGAGGCTGTATAGCAAATAAAACCCTATTTCCAACACAGTTACATACCCACATGCATCCCATATTAAAACATGCTCAAAATTTATATTCTATCCAATAACAGAGAATATTGAAAACATGCCAAAAAGATTTCCACAGATCAACATACACCATTTAAATTAAAGTGCCTATTGGTTAAAAATTAAAATCACTATGTGAAAACATTTGATCAATCAGCGTAGACTAAAACTTTATTTTTTATCGAGCCTACTTTCGGGAAAATTCTAAAAAATTTTATGTTCAGCAAGCAGAAATACAATTGTCTTCAAGTCATTCAAGCACACGAGAAGATGTGGCTACACAGCTTTTTCCTTTTCCCCACAGTGTGTGCTGAAAGAAGCGTGTCGGTAAATTTAAACAAATTATTCCAATAACAGTGATGGTCAGTGGATCTTTGCTGACGATAAAAGTCTTTTCTCAACTGAGTTGTAGACATATTAGACCTCAAATACTTTTTGAAGAGTTTGAGTTTACACAAAGCCTGTACCAGCTGTATGGCAAATACATGTAAATATTATTAAAGTAATCCAACACACATTGAAGCATGTATCCTCAGCTTTCTGCCTTGAGATCTTGAACTCTTTAACAATTACAATACATAAAATCCTTGAAAAACATAATAATAATAATACATGCAGGCACATGATTATGCTAATTTATCCATCTGCCCCAGGCTGTAGGTAGATACCCGTGGTGCTATCATGTCTTTATACAACTAGACATACAATAATTAATAAAGACTACTAATAAAAAGAAGTGTGGTGTGATAAATATAGCAATTAGTCATGTTTATGTGAATGTGTTATATAGGAATAAAGTATCACTGCCGACATTTGAATTTGAACATAGATTACCAGTGAGCAAACACAGACAATCCCATTGTTGAATTAGGTGGATCGTGTGACCATAGAGGAAACACATAAGTACAAAGTATTGTGACGACTAACAATTGCATTTCTATTCTATCCTCTATTACTATTCAGATCACCATTTCTACTCTATTACTATATGGACTACTAATGTCTACAATGTTCACTATACTGTTTCTCTATTCAGATCACTATACCAATTACTATTCGAGCAAGTACTATTAGTGCATGATTTGAGGTATACTATAGTTATATCTGCAATTACAAAGTATCTACTACAATGAGCATTACAAAAGTGACGAGTATTTGTTGGCATCACAAAAGAATGTAAGTTTATATCAGGCTGGGGGTAGTAGAAAGTGCTTGTTCTCAAGCTGGGGTAATGCATGGTGGTGGTGGGGCCCTTCTTAGTTCTTGGACCCTGGAACATAGTACTGGCTGGTCCCCCATCTCATACGTTCTGTATCATAGTAAAACACAACTTTACTTACCACATGGAAAACTTTTCATGAAACAAAACATATAGCTGTTTTCTTCTAAGAAGTTGAAAGCAACAATTGAAAATGTTCCTATTTTCACAAGCAGAGAAAACACAGCCCATTCTCTTGAGAAAAAACACATGGACGGCACAAGAAAATGCTAGCAACACATAAGGTACCACTTAAATTGAAAAGAAGTCAACTTTCAACTCCTTCCGGCATAGAGCAAAAACATTAAGCACTGTCCAGTCCCACTCAAGCTTAACAGAAATAGATGTGAAATAATTCAACAACTATCAATTCACAGATATTTCAAAAATTTGCCAATACAACTAAAAAGTAAAAACAAAAATAAAGTGGAACATTTGGAAAACACCACAAAACTGAAACAGCCTCCATCTTTTTTCAAAGTATAAGACATTGTGGCAATATTGTTTTGGAGTTTGTATCCCCCTCAGGCCTTTTTAATTTTGAGTGTGACTGTTTTAATTTATTGCTGAATATTTTACGTCAGGACCTCCACAAAAAATGAAAATTGTTGAATCTTTGGTGGTATCTACTTATATGAGGTACCTCCAAAAATAAAAAAGCAATGCCTCAGGTTTAAAATGTATTTAAAAAATGAAACATCTCTCTTGAGGCTTATATTTCACTTTTAAAATTCCAAGCTAATAGATTGTATTTAATGTTTCCAATAAGCAAAATACTTTGTGGTATTTCAAATCCCATTTAAATTGATTAGAATCATTTTTTTCTGATTATCAATTAAATTAACATTCTTTGAAAAGATATCAAATTTTCTTTGGCATTACCTAGGATTTAGGTATAAAAAAAATGAATCCTGATTAAAAGAAATCCACTAATTGCTCCAAAATATACATGTATGTACAAACAAGCAGTTTTAAATGTCTATATGAAGATTTATTGCAGTATAAAATAACAAAGAGAATTTGACAAAGTTTAACATATGTACCCACAAAAAACACCAGTATGTCAAAAGGAGTTTTCTTCTTAACAACACAATCAACTATTTAAGGTACCACTAAATTAATTTTTTTTCTGAAATGAAGGCAAATATCTCTTCTTTGAAAATGCAACAATACTTTTGACATTTTCATTGATGAAAGAATTGTGTACAGAAGAGCCTAATTTATTAGAAAACTCTATAAATATTTGTGAAGGGGGTTAGTTTCCCTAGCCATTTCAACATATTGTGAAAAATTTGAATTTCCATGGTTGACGACAAATATTTCTTTTACAGTTTTATGAAGAGAAATCCTTGAAAATTTTATTTCAATAAAATCTGTTGCAATATAAAAATGGCAACTCTGCACTGAAACCTAACAAAAATAAATCAAAATTATGAAAAAAGGATTTTTGTTATAACTTAGTGTTTGCATATTTTGGTAAAACATGATTTTCTTCCAGATTTCACAGGGGAAAAACAAAATTAAAATATTACTTTTGGCAAAAGTAACTTGTAATATTTCAGTGTGATTTTCCATTTACTGATGGTAGATGTGATGTTTTTGTAGATGTGTATGAAGAAGGAAAAATTAAAATTCCATAGTATTTACACATTAGAAATATTTTTAAAAGAATTTTATTTTATTCTTTTCACAGCAGTTAGATTATTTTTTTGATTGGAAGATAAAATAGGCAATAGTTCTGAAACATATCCCTTTTAGATTAGTAGCAATAACAGATATTAGTTTCATAAAATTTCTGTGTTCAGTATTTGCATGTGTGCGTCTGTTACCTATGGAGAGGTAGGATGGTATAATGATCAGAGTTCAAATTGTACTTGAAGCTGTGTTTCTTTCATACTAATGTTGTCAGTAAAACAGAAATCAACTTCAGCTTATAAGTTTGTCAAACTTTCCATCATCTTTTTCCTCATATACTTGACTGACAAAGAGAATGCAAAGATATGAATTTTTTAAAACATTTGACCAGCAGGTTTCAAAAGAGGAAGATTACTCCCATGTACATATCATTCATGCCTGGATGCTAGAAAAACTAAACTCCATAGACTTTCACAGCAGGAATTACTTCATGCCTTTTTAGAATTATGTTGAAAAAAAATATTGCACAACAGGTCACAAGTGATTATATTCAAACAGGTCTATGTTATACAGTGCAGAATTCCAAGCAAAAATAACACCAGAAACATCACGAAAGAAAACTTTTTGAAGTGGAAGTAGACATATGTCTATTTCAGTAGGATAAATTTTTGGAAAATTGACAAAATTCTCAATCACAATAATAAGAATGAAGAAAAGGACAAAACAAAAATACAAAACAAAAATATATGTATATAATGTAAGACAAAAGAAAATCAACTATAAGACAGTAAAAGTATAAGTAAAAGGTTCACAAAGCAGAAAAAGTGTTCACACACAAAAGGGATACAGTACAGTGGTTATAGCATTCTAAAAGGGAAGAAAGTGACAAGCAAAAATTCAGGCTTGTTCTCCATTTAGAGCATTAAGAAATTTCTTGAATTTTACTCTGCTGAAAGGATTTGTACATAGATCAATGCTATTTCCTTCTGGTAGAATATTGTCCAACATTGTTGTGCCATTTTGCACTTAACTCCATATGTCTGCAAGTTTTGAATGTTGCTGATAGACAAGATATTTAGGTAAGCTATACTGACTTGACTGTCTGAGATAATAGTGGCATGCTTATTATCATTTGAAATAATCATGGTATTTAATAATTGGATAAACCATTTTGATTTTTGTATTGTGACTGCTAATGCTATATGTTCCACATCACATACTGACAATGCCACTGTAGGTTGTTTTCTTATGTTATATATCAGGCTACCAACTACTTCTCACTAATATTTTATATCTGCTTACATCTACAGATATCACAGTGGAATGCTTTCTCACCTGTGTGTTAACTAGAGTTGTCTGAGAGATGTGTTTTGTGAAATTTTAATCCACAGGGAACACTTAAATCCACAGTGGAAACATCTCATACTGTTTGAGTTAGCATGTGCTTTTTCAGATTTGAAATTAGCGAACACTTAAATCCACAGATTTCAGTGGAAAGATTTCTCTCCAGTGTGTGTCCGCATATGTTGTTTCAGACTTGAACTTTGGGAACACTTAAATGCACACATTTCACAGTGGAAAGGTTTCTCTCCAGTGTGAGTTAACATGTGCCTTTTGAGATCTGCATTTTGAAAAGATTTATATCCACAGATTTCACAGTGGAAACGTTTCTCTCCTGTGTGCATTAGCATGTGTTTTTTCAAATTTGAACTTAGGGAACACTTAAATCCACAGATCTTGCAATGGAAATGTTTCTCTCCTGTGTGTGTCAGCATGTGTTTTTTCAGATTTGAACTAAGGGAACACTTAAATCCACAGATTTCACAATGAAAAGGTTTCTCTCCAGTGTGTGTTCGCATGTGTTGTTTGAGTCTTGAACTTTGGGAACAATTAAATCCACAGATTTCACAATGAAAAGGTTTCTCTCCAGTGTGTGTTATCATGTGTCGTTTGAGACTTGAACTTTGGGAACACTTAAATTCACAAATTTCACAGTGGAAAGGTGTATCGCCAGTGTGTGTTAACATGTGTCGTTTGAGATGTGAATTTTGTAAAAACTTACATCCACAGATTTCACAGTAGAAAGGTTTCTCTCCAGTCTGCCTTAGTAAGTGCTTTTTGAGATCTGCATTTTGAGAAGATTTATATCCACAGATTTCTCTGTGGAAAAGTTTCTCTCCAGTGTGTGTTAACCTGTGACGTTTGAGATGTGAATTCAGGGAAAACTTAGATCCACAGATTTCACAGTGGAAAGGTTTCTCTCCAGTGTGCGTTAACCTGTGTCGTTTGAGATGTGAATTTCGGGAAAACTTACACCCGCAGATTTCACAATGGAAATGTTTCTCTCCAGTGTGTGTTAATATGTGCTGTTTGAGATGTGAATTTCGGAAAAACTTACAACCACAGACTTCACAATAGAAAGCTTTCTCTCCAGTGTGTGTTAACATGTGCTTTTTGAAATCTGCATTTTGGGAACATTTATATCCACAGATTTCACAGTGGAAATGTTTCTCTCCTGTGTGTAACATCTCATCTTTTTTTAGATATGAATTCATGGACAATCTAACTCCAGTTTTCTCATATGTTCTCGTCTGTGTGGAATTTGAGTGAACAGCTATTCCAAGAATTTCACAGTGTAAGAATGCTTCTTTGTTTCATAAATATTCATGGTTTCCTGGTATTAAGATGCAAGCTGCAAAATGAAAAAAAATTAACTCATTGGAAATGTAGGAAGGAAACATACAATGTTGGATTGTGTTAGTGGACATGATATATTTTATTTTGGATGGCATGTGAAACTAGGGCATGTCTGCCAGTACACTACTAAATCATGTATCAGTGAACAGGGATGTGTGAAGGTTTTAATGGACATAGGAACAGAAAGACAATGTTATGAAGTTTAGTTCTAGATTAGGAAAAGGAATATTTTGAATTAAAAACCAGGTATGGTATTATACCAGATACATGCTACACTCAAATTTAACACTTGGCCACCAAATAAGCTATGTGCAGGGTTTGATTTAGGGTTACTCATAGCCACTGAGTGCAGAGAAGAAGGATGTGACCACACCTGCATCCAATATAGCAGGAAAGAGAACAAGAATATTGGAGTGGTGGATATACAACAACAGCTGCAGAGATGATTCAGGCAGTCTCTCATACACTACAGACAGAAAATGGCATGTCTGCTTGCCAGACTTGGTTGGTTGGTTGTTTGGGGTTTTATGGCATATCAACCACTATGGGTTATTTAATGCCAGATCCAGTTTCCACATAATATTAAATATATATACTTTGTAAATGTAATTTAAGGATAACGTTGACAGCATCATTGTTTCAAAAAGGTATAGCTGTCGACATCATGGTTTCAAGAACGTATAGCTGGCAACATCATCGTTTCAAGAACGTGTAGCTGGCAACATCATCGTTTCAAGAACGTGTAGCTGGCAACATCATTGTTTCAAAAACATATAGCTGGCAACATAGTTTTAAAAAAAATGTATAGTTGGCAACATCATTTACCACCACACCCAGGACGCGGATGTAGTTTGTCATCATACCCAGGACATGACCTGGAAGTTTGGAAAAGACCTGGAAGTTCACTATTTGCCCATAGCTGGGATCCCAACAGGTGCTAGCACCTATTAGGGTCCCTGCTACACGCAGATAGTGGAAAAAAATTACACCTCAAAATGTTCCCAAAAGTTTTTCAATGGTAATAAAGATTAATAACAAATAAAATACCATAAAATTTCATAACAGAGGTACCTATAATTATTAGGTTCCTATTTTATATTGTTTCAGAAATAAAAGATTAGTAAATTTATCATTTATGAAATTTTATGGTATTTTATTTATTATTAATTTTTATATTTTTATAGCATTACTTTTTTATTCCTTGGTTTTAGTAATTGTTATATTATGAGTGTTATGAAAATGTGAAATTTTATTACATTTTTAGAGTATTTTACATTTTATTATTAATATTATTTATTTATTTAATCATAATCCACTACCAATAGAAATTAAATAAAATTTCTATGTTAGTGATTGAAATGTTTCTAAATGGGACTGAAACATCAGTTAACTGGATAAAATAAATGTAGGACTTAAATAATCAAAACACTAATTTGTTCTACAAACACGCGCTTGTTCAAAACAAACAGCAAATATGAAAATGGCGCCCAAAAGTATAAATCTGTCCATTTCTGTTCCAACATTAAGGTTATTCTACGCCATTGTCAGTGGAGGAAGCTGACACGTTGCCATGATGAGTACTGAGAAAAAGTCCAATGATAACTGAATCTCATACTTTAATGGTTGTTGTAGACATATGTGTTACTATTCTGGACTAGAAATAGAATCAGTACCGGCCCAAAATTTGTTAAAATGAGACCTACATTCATATTTTCTTCAATCACTTCTGACACCATGTTTTGTTACCTCATGTCTTTCACAACATTCATTGGTGGCCAACATGTATGAGAATCAAACTGAAATGAAATTACATATAATAACAAATCTCTTGGGGAAAAGTATTCTAATATGTATATTGCATATATGATTGTGTGTCATGGCGTTCTATACTCCAGGCCAAGTCATGGCGCAACTGAGAGCCAGAACTGGAGGCCTATTGAAAAATGTAGGATTTTCAGAAATTTTAGAAGAAAATGAAGTCAACCACTTTATGAAATACTTAGAATAACATTTTTATTCACACCTCAGGATAATAGGATGTGTTGAAAGATAAATAAATGACAATATGTATTTTTGCTATGAACACTGATAATTATTAAACAACACAAAGGGGTAATTATGATTTCTGGTAAAAGATATATTGAATCAGAAATTTATATTATTTACAGGTGTCACTGAATCCTTTATTCAATCTATTCCCTGTGAGTGAATAAAGACTTTGGTTTAAATTTACATTACAGTTACTGGGTTTGACAAACAGAACCCGAGAAGGCTGGAAGACATCAGCCAAAGTGTGTACATAACAATCAATCATCGCAGAAATATAGACAAATAAAACAAAATCATTCTAGGAAAGTTTCAAAACTTTTAGAGCTGGTTCTTTTTCTGATCTAGGTGTGCCATGTTTGTAAAAGTTTTTAAAAACTATATTTGCAAAAATAGAAGCATGCTTTTTCTCCATGTTGAAAAAATGAAACTCAGAAATAAGCATAAAAATGTTACTTAATGATTTATAGCAAACCTTTTCCTTTATTGTATGGAAAAGGATGAAACAAAAAAATAACCATTGACAAGTGTGGTCAGAAGGAACTTTTAGTTTTCCACAGTCAATTAATTTGGTATATTTTCCATACTTTTCATAATAAAAATGGGTTTCACATTCACTGGGTTGATTATCATTTCTTGTAATATATCCAGCTATGTACACAAGAGCCATTTTTATTTCATTGGAAAGAGATGGTTCTAAATTTTCCAGATTGTCAAATATTTCTGAACCTTCCTCACAAAGTTTATAATCACAAGATGTACATTGGTGACCTGGATTAACATCAAATTCATCAATATTTACATTTTGATTTAAAAGTAAAGATGTCTGCTTAATATGCAGCTTTTCAATACATTGTTGAACATTTATAAAGTAGGTGCCACCTGATCCTTGGCGAAGTTTACCAAATTCTTTTTCTAATGGATTAGTTGAAAATTGCCCAAGTAGTACATATTTATGACTTGTAGCTAAAAGGTGTCGACATAGACTAACAATTCCATTGCAAGTATGATGTATGGCAGTAGCAGTGTTTTGGGATAATTGCTTTTTACGATTACCTTGACAGCCAGCCATATTAAGAGCCATTTTACCAAATTCAATGATAAAATCAAGTCGGGTGTCATTTGGAGATCTGATTTCAGCTTGTAGAGGATCATTATGTAATTTATCAATTTGAAGGGATTTAACATTTAAAATTTTCCACCATGTCAAAACCTTGTTTATGAAGAGGGCAGTATCATTCTTACCTGCACTTATTTCAGACTGAGTGAGAAATGCATTATATGTTTTTTCAGAAAACACTCTGAGGCAAGTAGAAACCCGTTGTCTTTCTATTGGCTTTGGAGCAATGGAAATTTCATTTAAATCTGAAAGTTTGACTAGTCTTTCAGATTCAAAACGATATAACTGTTTAAGATGTGTCCATTTTGCAACTCGACTTACTCCATCATCATCAAAGATTAGTTCTCCTGTTTTTTCTGTCAGCCACAAATTGCGAATATTTTTCAACAGATGAACATAATCAAAAAGCAAATGTTTATTATCTTCAGTTAACCAAGGTTTTTCAGGAAGTGTAGGATATAATTTAAAAAAAGCTTGATTTACGCGGTTGCCATCACATATAATAGCCTTTACATTAGCTGGTACAGATGTGATGGCTTGGACTGTTAACTCAATTTGTTCAAATAAAAAGGCGGATGTTAATTTTGAAATTGGAATCAATTTTGTAAGAAAATTTGGACCCCCATTGAGACATATCAACATTATACCAAGTACTGTTTGAGCAAGTACAGATGGATTGTCAACTGATTTACCAAATAGTTGTTTGCCATGATATAGCAACATCTTTTTGATATATACTTCATCATGGAGAATTATGCACCCTTTTTGACTGGTATTAAGAGTATTAAATATAGACAACAAAAAAGATTTTTCTTTAAGTTTTGAAACTTTTGACGTCATCCTTCCTAATGTTGCTAATGAGGGTAATTGAAAATCATATCTTAATTCATTATACAATGTCTGTGATCTTGCATAGTACCCAAAAGCACGCACAACTATATCCGAGCTGTATTTTATTCCAACCATTTTGGGAGCCATTACTAAAAATTGTTGACTCAGGATATTTTTCTTGTGATCAAAAGCCATAGAATTTAAATATCGGATGATTTCTTGCAGTTTTGACCAAGTATCAACTGTATTTATACGATTTTTTGGACAGGCTGCTAATATAACACTTAACTCCATAATGAAATGATTCAAAGCGCAAATTGTTATAAATTTTCAACATAAAGAGAGGAATACCATCAATAGATTTTGATGATTGAACAGTTAAAATATTTTCATCCAAAAATGTTACAACTGGTCTTTTTTGTTGTTAAGCAGACTTTCTTTCAAATTTGTATAATTAATTTTATCTAATTCTAAAAAAGCATTAAGTTCATCAGCAATTTGATTTCTAACAGTACTGGAGGTTTTTTTTATATTCCTTTGAACAGCTGAGGGTGTTGGGATTTGACTACTTGGCACACCTGGCCATACAGATGGTGGATTTTTTGGATGTATTTTTCCATTAACTTTTATGGTATCAAAATTTGAAGGCCAATGTTGTTGACAAATAACAGTATTGTTAGTAACATTTAGATTGGCATTTGGAACTGATTTTATCCATTGCTCTCTCTCGTCTTTGTTTTTTGGAAAACAATAAACTGGTATTTTACTAATCTCACCACACATAGTTTTGTCTTGCTGGCTTCTGTAATTTGTTTTGCAAGCAAACACACAGCACTTCCGGGGCATGGCTAGGAATTAAGTAGTATCTGAAATGGTAGATTAAACATCTTTAACAAATATTTCTCTTACTACTTCAATTTAGCTAAATTAATTATACTCTTAATTACAGCTTTTATCCACGCACCCTGCCCAAATACACACAATTAATTAAAACCAAAAATTTTAGAGAGTTGCCTTCAGCTTGAGAATTCACTTCTTAATTTTTTTTAAAAATGGTGGGGGGGTATGGTTTTGTTTGAAGAATACTGTCAGGTTTGCAGTTTTGCACAATATTATTAATCGTTTAATTATCAACAATAAAACTGTTTTTAATCAAACAAAAAATAGTAATAGTTGCATAGTGCCATTAAACTAGAAATTAAAAAATTCAATTTGAAGTTGAATGTTATTATTGTTATTTTTTTCTTTAATTCTAATAAGTAAAAAAATACTTACAGTTCACCAAATGGTAACTAATGTAGTAAAAATAATCATTTTAACTTTAACTTCGGAAACAAAAGCGCGAAGAAATTCGTTTGTTTTTTGTTTTTTTTTACTTAATGGAAATGTTGGATAAAGTTTTAATAGAGAAATGTTAATGAACCTTTCTCTATTAAAATTTTATTCAAATTTATTATTCAAACTTAAACTTTTAATAGAAAAATGTTGACTTATGCTAATTTTTTATCATGGTTAAAAACTTGAGAAAATTAAACTTTAATTTCGTTGACGTTATGTTTTTTTCTCACTCATACTAACAATGTTTTTTTTTTGCGATATCAAAAATAAATATCAAATTAAGTAATGACATTGAATTTATGAAAAAAAAACAAACATTTTTAATTCATTTTATAATAAAAATAGTTTTCTTTATGTCTTTGAAGAAACTAAATTAAATTCTGTTCAAATTTGTTAAACGTTGTTTTGTTTCTTTGCTTCTTAAAATAACACAAATTACTCAAAAAGAATTGCATTTTATCAATAAATAATTCTTTAAACTTTAATCAAAAAATGTTGAACAAACTTTAAGAGGGAAAATGCCAAAAATGAATTAAACTTTAATTTAAAAATGTTAAGGCTTTAAAACTTTAAAGTAAATCTTTTTGTGCGAGTAAATTTAAGCACCAAAGTTTACTTTTTACAATTTAAATAAAAATAATGTATGGACTCGAAAACTAAAATAATCAAATATACTTACTTCTTCAAATAAATAAGTTAAATGATATTCCAACCAAAGGTAAAATTAAAAGATTCCTTTGAATTTCTCGAGACAACAACATAAGAGTACACAGCAGTTCGCTCAAACTGAAACTAAAACGATCTAATTGTCAGCCGGCCTCCAGTCAATCGAAGTCGCTGCGTTATGCAGAGGCCTGTTAATATAGAACGCCATGTTGTGTGTGTATATATATATATATATATATATATATATATATATATAAAATGTGTTTGTATATAAATATATATGTGCAATTTTTTATATATATTATTTATATATTATATATGTGTGGTACATATTGGAAAGTGCTCAATATCAGTGATAGAGCTAACATATTTAGTTGGATTGATGTTTGTGACCCTGGGTTTCACAGTATTTGTGATCGTCAGACAAACTGATTAAATTTTAAATTTTGGATTTATATATGGTTGCGTATATCTGTGATTTTATAGTAGTTGTAGAAAAAGTTGTCATCTGAATGTCACTCATAGGGCCACAAACATACATACACACACTCATAGGAGCTAACATAAACGTATATGAACAGTGCAGGACTGGGCATATATGGGCATCCATGTGTCGTTGTGTACATATGTATACAATTGGTCACTATATTTCAATGTTGGATTGTGTAGCAAACATCTTTCGTCAGTTGCAGTGTCAATGCACAGACCATTCGTTCATATGAGAGACCATCTTTAAAAATATATGTCCATTTTTTCACAAAAAATTTATTTCTCTTTCACTAAATTTCAATCCCCTTCTAATATATATGACCATTCCATGAGGCATATGTGACCACCTTTTTTTAGCTATAGGTAAATAATATATTTATGGTGATTTCTATATAGGCATTCCTATATTAAGTAATCAATAAAATTTTCATTTTTAGTACATTGTAGTAGGTAAATATATGAAATAATAACAATTATTTCTGAAAGACTTTCTCCTGTAAGCTAAAGTATTTGTAGAATCTATATGGTATTTGCCTTTCCTGGAGATGTATGACCATTAGACTATGGATAAACATTAATTTTATTAAATAATTTAATTAATGATTATCTACATTATTTACATTATTCGGACTATTGTCCTCATCTTTGTCGCCATATTTATTACGTTTCGGCCGTTGTACACTCCGGCCTTCTTCAGGTGGTTGGAATGTCGAACTGAACCCACCCACTGGGGTAGCCATGTTTAATGGATGTCAGTTATCAGTTATCTCCTGTTAATTTTTCCCTCTGAAAGTTCTTAAAGGTTTCTGCCTTAACCGGGTATTGAACTCACACTCTTTGGGTCCTGTCACTGGATCTAACCAACGCCATTATCCAATGTGCCATCTGTGTATGAATTTCTGGGTATTATAAACCTAATGTCTTCAGCAACCATTTTTACCAGTGCTCATATTGCAATTTTTGCTGTTATCATTACATGTTTTTACCAGAGCTCATATTGCAACTTTGTTGTTAGTATCGCTTTTCTCATTTTTTCTATTATCGATTTTCTTAAAAATAATTAAATTACCAAAAATAGGAACGCACTCTCCTTGTCAAACTTTTGACCACTTTTTGAACTTTTAAACTTCTCAAAATTTTTTGAAACAAAATGATTTCTTTTATCAATAGTTTCTTCTCCTCAATTTTCTTTTCTTTCTGGATTGTCAACTGAAAAAGCAATTTGATATTTTGACTGTTTATAAACAAAATTCTTTAGATATTTTTCTTGATGACTCAACAGCCAGTGCTTCAGTTAATCATAGGAGTGCACATTGTAATACAAAGGGGGATAATCAAAGGATTTTATTTTCAGATTTGTCAATTAAAGGGTGTTCCAATAACTTGGACTGATTTTAAATGTGAATTCAGTTTAAGCATCTAATGATTTTTTTTCTTTTTCTTTCAGATTTAACAATTTTGTTCTTTGGCAATTTCAAGCATGTAAAGATTAACAATGAAACAACGTATTAAAGTCAATTGGCCACCACAATTTTGCGACTTGACACCTTTAGATTTCTTCCTTTGGGGTCATCTCAAAAGTAAGATCTATGCCAACAAGCCAACAACAATTCAACAGCTGAAAAATGAGATAATAAGACATATTGATGAGATTGAGGAGCAAATATGAAGAGATGTCGTCAAAAAATTTGACCATAGAGTGGAAGTGTGCTGTTGAAGCCTTGAAAGATATTTGGGCGATATTATTTTTCACACATAACTGCCATAACTTAAATAACATGATCCGTTTTAATGAAACACCCTTTATATGTTCATGGCGATTTCTATATAGGAATACCTATATTATATAATCAGTAAAATTTTCATTTTAGTTTAGTACATTGTTGTAAGTAAATATATGAAATATTAACAACAATTACCTCTGAAAGATTTTCTCCTGTAAGTTTTTGGAGAATCTTCACAGTATTTGCCTTTCCTAGAAATATATGACGATTAGGTTGAAGATAATTATTAATGAAATGATTTAATTATTTTGTACTATAAAAAAAGTTGAATTCACAAAAAAGTACATATCAAAACACACTTAATCTAAAATTTAAATAATTTAATCAGGTTTTTGGAGTATAATTTAAAAGAAAAAAATTCCATTGACCCTTAAGTGTCAATGACAGAGGGGAAATGATATAAATATTAACAAAAAAATTAGTTTCAAAATTAACTTTCAAAACCTAAAGCATAAATATTTTAGTTTTATGATAATGGAAACTATATTTTCAATGAATAATGAATTTGTAAAAGGATTATTTTCATTAAATAAAAAGTTTTCAGAATAATTTATAAACGTTTAAAAATTCGAAAAATTTTGTATTAATGATACAATGACAAAAAAAAGCCACCAATGTTTTAAAAATACTTTTAAAAATTTTATTTATATATGAAAATTAGTATTTTTTAAATTCGTATTACTTTAGGCTCAAGGCCATTTTATTTAAAATAAAACAGGAATTTATGTGCAATGATGACATTTAAATTATGTAAAAGTTTTTTCTGAGTTTTTAGGAAATCAATGACAGTTCATTTAACTTACCAGCCAGTTTTTCAGGTGATAAACTTTTTCATACAAAAACAAACTGGATTAAGTTGTTGTTGCTGAACTTGGTAGTTTCTTTCTCAACCTCAAAAATATTTCACAATCAATAAAACCTTTCTATTTTCAAATCAACTGCAATTAAAAATGGATTTAAATTAAAATAAAAGGCTTGTAGTTTCTGAACACAAACAATGAACAGAACAAAGAATTACACTAAGTGGTGTAAAAGAAGAATTTGTTTCTTGCTCAAAAATAGTTTGGACAGACAATGTCAGAACATTGTATCACTATCACAATATGCTTTTTCAGACTTTCCATAAAATTTATTGTTAAATGTAAAGTAAAATCAACAAAATAATAAACGTCTTAAAAATTCAATATTTGTCAAAGAGATTTGTTTCAATGAAAATTAGTAAATTTAAGAATCAACAGAATTTGGTAAAAATGTAATGCTTCCTTTATATATCTATATATATATATATATAGAGAGAGAGAGAGAGATAGATAGATATTTAATCAAATATTATGTATTTGTTACTTGATGTCTCTTCTTGTTTGTCTGTCAGAAGCTAACTTGATACATTTTCACTACTCGAGTGCCAGCCATCAAAAAAGGAAGAATTTCTAAATTGTCCACCAAAATGGCAATGAGGCATGGCTGTTATTGGCTTGTCTATTGACCAACCAGAAGACTCATTACATGCTAGTTATAGCAATGTTGTTAAAAGGACCACTGGATTGGCCACTTTCTTTATTTTTCTAGTAGGAGGGGCTGTTAGAAAACTTTTTATTTTTATACGGCATTAAAAGTATAAAACAGAAATTAATTAAAAACTACTTGAATTAATTTTTAATTAATTTCTTTTTGACCAACCAGAGGACTTGTTACATACTAGTTACAGCAATGCTTTTAAGAGATTTTTATGTATCAGTATATATATTTAAGAATAAAAATAAAATCCCATCAAGTGATACTGTTATTAAATTAAATAAACTATTTACTAATCATAAATGGAAATGCTAACTACAATTCAACAGTCCAAACTTTACAAAACTGGATTTTTAAGAGATTTTTCAAATTTGTTGTTTTCACTTTTCGTCTAAAATGGCAATTTAATGGAAGACTAAAAAACATGTCAATGTTTTAAAAATGCCCGACAGAAAAGAAATATTTATTTATATACGGAAAATTAACTTCTCTTTTTAATTCTCATTCACTTTAGGTTATTAATATCTTTCAAATAAAACCAAAATGTAACCGTTTTTTTGGAGGTGGGTAGGAAGCCTGTGTTGATTCGTCTCACTTATCTTTAAGGGTGAATCCAATAAATCAATCAACACATGAGAAAAAACAAGGTATCAGTGTTAAAAACTTAAAGTAATATTTGTTTCAATTCAGATTAATTCATTTTGAAAACAGATTATTTTTCTAAACATTTCTGAAAAGTATATTTTATATTTGAAGGACTTTTTTAATAAAGAGAATTGTGTTTTTAATACTGGTCGGTGTCATTGATTCGTAAGGGGAATATTATCAACTTGGTCATCCCATCGCTTTGTGACTGTGTTTGCCTGCTGCTTGAGGAACCTGGTCACCACATGTAGCCATCCACACATGCCCACATTCTGCTACTAATCATTTCCACATGCACATGCTTCCCACACCACAACGTGCATCATTCTGCACTAACAATGAACCAAGAACAGCCAGAGTCAATGAGAGCTGAACACCATTCTCCATCGATCAATATGTTGACTACAACTACAGGTAGCACTGCATTTAAATCTGCCTGGGTAAGGAGATTGGCGTTGATGTCTGTTCCCTGGCCATTTCTGCAATATATGGCCCAGGTTATTACAGCAGGAGCAACATATGGTTTTGAATACTCAGCGACTCCCACTTTGCCCAGTTATTGGACTCGAACAAGTGATTAGCGCCACCACATCTGGGGCAGATGCTATTACTCTGCGGATCACTGGCAGAAGTTAAATATACCCTGTTGCTCAGGCTTCATGGCCACCACAATCAATCTTCTTGCCACTGGTGCATCATCCTTCAGTATGGCTCTAGCTTTCTCTAACAGCTGGTTGACATCCAGTGCATTAATTCAAAAGGAAGTGCAAAGTGGTCACTTGACATGCTCAGGCCACGCTTATACAAATGCATACACAAGTCCACTGCCAGACACCCCACTCTTCAAGCTTGACAGTCTGTCCAAGTCTATCAAATGTACATCTAGATTCATTTGAATCCAAGCATCTCACTACGAACTGGTTGTATACTATAAATGGATCTTCTAATTTTTGCTGATGCAAGAAAAACAAAATTTTTAACCAAAATTTTTAACCAAAATTTAAAAAATGAGAGAAAGGATTACATTTAATAAAATAATAAAAAATACTTTGGTCATTCAGTTTAATAACATAAACATTTTAATGATAAAATTTGGTTTTATTTTTGTTTGGGGTCTTTTTTCATCGTGGTATGTTCGTTTTTAGGAAATTTTTTGAAGAACCTAATTTAAAAAAAAAAATATTCTTCAAGGCCAATTGATATTGTTATTAAAATAAACAAATCTATTTACTAATCATAAATGGAAATTCAACAGACAGTATTTTAAAAAGAATTTGTTATTTTTTGTTTTCTGTCTGTAAATATAAGTTGTTTTTGTTGTTGTTGTTAGGGACGTCCATACATGACATTATTAGAAAATAATAGGTACCGATAATAATAAACTTTTGGTAAGTTTTCACAAGCATTTTCATCATAAGCTAAAAAATTCATGAGATTTTTAGATTTGTTAACTAACATTTTCAGCTATGATGAGGGTTCGATGAATGACGGGAAAACGTGCCAATGTTTTAAATAGGTATGTCCAATTTTGACCTTTTTAGCGTTTTTTTTTTAGTTGTTTTTTTGTCAGTTGAAAGACACATTAATTTCGAAATTCTTGTAAAAATTAACTACTTGTTGGATTTTAATGAAAACTTCAGAACTTATTCAGAAATGAATGAACTTATTTTAGAAATGTTTGTCTCTTTGAAAGTCATGGTATAAATATTTTTTTTTATATCTGTTACCCCCCTCGAACTTAATTTTATGAAAACACAAAAAAATATTTATTTGCAACCTCAATTTTTTTTTTTAATTAAATGCACAAAACTCTGAAAAATCTAAATCATCGATTTTTTTGTTAAAAAAATGTCCGAAATTGTCCAAACTTTTACCTCAATTGTAAAAATACAAAACCCAATAAAACTAAGACAATATTTAATTAAGAAAGTTTTTAATGGCTTTTCTGAATAATATATACGAAGGTAATTATTATCTGAAAGAAAAAAATTTTTTTGATGAACAATAAATTTTTACATTAATTTTCTTTTTTTTTTCAATTTTAAATACACAATATGACAAAAGGTTGTTATATATTTATACATTAAGTTCTTTCTGCAACCTTATGGAAATGATATATTATGTTCTCTACTTTTTAAAGATCATAAATTTGAAAGCTTATTAAAATCTGACAACCATAATTATTTTTAAAATAATTTTTAATATTCCAAAATTGTATTTAAAATCGTCTACAACGAAAGTACGGATGCACATTGTTGAAATAATGTCACATGAGTAGTTTCCTTTGATAGAAGCAAGTTTTTTTTTTTACTTCAGAAATGGCTTTGATTCGTTCAGTAACAAGAAAACAACGCTTGTCAAGTTTTCTGAATATCGTCGTATTATTTTCAATTTTTTTCTTTTTCTATTCAAATATAATCGAATAGTGGGATAAAAGAAAATATCGACTATTTACAATTACAAAAAAAAAAAACGCCCTTGGAAGTCCACCCAAATTTTCAAGTTTGAAATCGAATGCATAAATTCATTGTACATTACTTTGGAATTATTATCCACACGACAAATTATCAATTAAAACGATTTTTGGAGTTTAAATTTTCTGGAGTTAGCTCGCTACTACTCAAACTAAAAAATACTTGTCGAGTCAAAACAAAACCAACATAGCTGCTATTAGCATGTTAATTTTATTAATAAATAAAATAAAACTCATATTACTGCCATATAATTATTAATAAATAGAAAAAAATCTGCCTTAATAAAAAAGAAATAAAATCTCATTTCATTAAGTTAACCCGTTTCAATTAATGGTGTTTCATGTAATTTTTATATTCTCAGAAAAATATTTCATGAGTGAAATAATAAACCTCAATTTAAAAAAATGTAATTTTTTACTGTTTTATTTTTACTTGTAAAATTTGATTTTCTTTCATAATTTAAATGTTATTTTCAGTGCAGAATTCTTCCTCAAACGTAAGGTAAAAAAAAAAAAAAAAAAAATTTGAAAGTGAATTTAAAAAAAAAAAATCTACTAACCAGATTCACTTAAAATTAGAACGAATTATATCACTTTGGCGCTACCGTACAATAAATTTCAGTACCGTAAGTTGTGAATATATTGACGTACATCAATCAACGCCTGTCAAAATAGACCACCCTGGTGGGAAATATCTCTCTTAAAAAATTTTCTGCTAAAAATGTAAGTAATGTTTCTTTCAAATTACATTAAGTATACTTTAATCATTCTAAATTTCCTAAGATAACAAAAGAAAAAGGTGTAATTGATTTTTCATGATTTTTTAACTAACAAACTATGATCTTTCCGACAGAAATGTCGATAAGTTCGATTTTACGAAATTTTTTGACTCGAAAAAAAACAAGATTTTTAATAAAATTTTTAACATTTATAGGAAGGATTAAAAAATCTGAAAAAATATTCAGAAAATACTTTGGTCTTTCCTCTTTAATAACAACATAAATATTTAAACGTTAAAAATTGTTTTATCAATTTGGGGACCTTTTGTCGTCAAGGTATACCACTTTTTAGCGAAATATTGGACATACCTAGTTTTAAAAATGCTTAAACTTTTATTTGCATAGGAAAATAATTTTTCATTTAATTCGCATTGGCTTCGGTAGAGGCTATCTATTATCTTTCAAATAAAAAGTGAAATTTAACTTTAAAGAAGGTTATTTTTCGTTTTGGAAATGCTCTCTAAAATTCAACAATCAACACTACATTGTCGGAAAAAAAGAGTAAGGAATTTAACTTCACGGCTACTGTTAGGGGGGGGGGATGAGAGGAAAAGAAAAAAAACACCTGTCTTCCTTGTGATCGGTTTTATTCTACTGATCATGCAAATTTGCGGCATCTTGTGATTTACGAAAGGTCACATGACACATTTTGCTATCTTATTTAAAAGCAGCCTTTTCATTTTTTTTTCTCCATTGGAGTCACTTATACGGTGGTTTTTCTAATTGAGAAAAATACCGGACCTTGACGAGAAATTCTATCTTAGATCGCAACCGGCAATCTGTTGCAATTTTCTCTTTAGTGTTGTATTCTCATTTTCTCCCTCTGTCGATTGCCGTGGTTGGGCCGAAGTAATAGATTGTTCCTTCTTGGGTTCGTTACTCCTTTATCTACTAAAAAGTCTTATCCTTTTTACCCTCTCTTAGGAATTTTGCTAAAACATTAAGCGACCAGTCGATGAATATTTGAATATTTTTTTATCTTTCTTTACTTATATACCAATTTTCTGTTTTCTTTGAATTCGCATTAGATTTTTATTTATCTTTCAAATAAAACTGAAATGTAACTGAATTTCTTTCAAAAAAGATACATAAATTATTTAAAATGTGTTTTTTGGAATGAGTAGGAAGTCCGTAACGGTTCGTCTCACTTACCTTTCCAGGGTGAATCCAAAACTTTCATTACAATAACAAACAAAAAAAGGATTAAGCTGCTGCTATTGTTGGACTTGATATTTCTGTCTTAAGCTCGACAATATTTTATAATCAATAAAACTTCCAATTTTTAAAGAAATTGATAAAAAATGATTAATTATTTAAAAATAGAACGCATATAGTTTCCGAACAAAGGAATTACTGTTACCGGTGTCACAGAATAATTTGTTCCTTACAATATTTATTTCCGTAAGAACAGTATATGTAACACAAGGCCGAAATGAGGAAGGGGGAAACTTAGCTAGCCACAAACGCTGACCCAATCATACTAACAATATTTCTTGCACCAAAACAACAGATTCTTACTTACCTTTCTCACCACACCCACCATAATACTTCCATGTCTCCATGAAAATACTCAGGTGGGAAGGGAATATAAAACAACAATTTAAAAATTTTAAAAACTAGCCCCAATGAGTATTTAGAGTATGAACTAATAACTATTTACAAGAAACTAAACAAAATCATGTTAGTAATAAAAAAAAAACCACAATCACTAAATGTGGCAGAAACATCAGTTAACTCTCACGAAATTAATGCGGGACTATAATAAATTAAAAGCATTCATTCATCCCAAGCACTCACACAGACATGCACTCATTCAGACACAACAACAAATACGAAAAATCACACACAAAACGAAAAACGCCCTAAGAGCCCTACATCGACTCTCCTGACTAAGACTCGGTCGAGATAGCTAGAACGCACCTCAGTAACCGAGCCGCCACTATTAGTCCAAGTCCACACTACCTCCCGACGGTGTTCACTTTAGTATTTATCGACAAGATCAAACCTGTAGATAAAGTCCCGAAATGGTTTCACGTCCGGGTTGTTAGTACCCGAATTTGGCCCTATACAATCTATATCGGGGTCAAGGACGGCTTTCCAATACTACCCGAGGAGATGACGCCAAGAACGGCTCGATCTGCCGAAACAAAGCAGGCCGCTCAGAATGCTTATTGGGCGCATAAACCCCAATGAGACGTAGAGACTTATACTTTATGGTAACACCCAGTACGCAAAGTCTGCCCGCCGGATCTGCGAAGACAAGAGCACACGCAGCCTTCAAAGACTTGCTCACCAGCCAAGAGACACCCCTCGAGCGTCCATCATATCATGCTGAATAGAGGGAAAACTCCTTAGACAGAATGTCCTCATGATCGCGAGAAGAAAAATGAGTCTCTTGCACACAACATACATCCATCCCAAGGCGCTGAAGGTCACGATAGAGCCTCGCTCTGCGAGACTCGGACCTCAGGCCTCGGACATTCAAACTAGCTAACCAGAGAGACATTATCAAACCGATTAGAGTTGCTTACCTGAATTAAACATGGACGGGGTCAGGATACCGACAGCCTCTCCCATCGACCCGTGGCGCATCTCAGTCTTGATGGTGCCGTCTTGGGAGATGCTGCCTATATCCCATGGGAAAGTCAATTTTAGTGCTCTATACAGGGAGGGGTGAACAAAAACCGGGACCCTCCCAGCACAAAATTGCTTCAATTTTTTCAGGTTATCGTTTTGGACAATTGCAATGGGCGGGGACATTATGAAAGTGGCTATTGCTTCGTCCAACATGTACCCAAGCCTGCTTCGCCCCCGTCCCAAACCTCATGACTGTGAGGACCCTTTCCCGCGTTGGGGAAGTTTTTTTGTTCCTCAATGCTCTTGTCGACAAATTGATGTATTGATAAGAGGTATTTGAGGTCCTTAGTTCTGTTACCGTAATCACGAGCTTTTTCTGCTTGTAATGGGGATATTTTACAGACATCTTCCCCGGGGTTAAATATGTGTTTTTGTTTTTTCCTGTGACCGAATAAGTCATGTGTGGGGCTTCTGAGCCTCTTGTTTTGGGGAGGAAGCATTTCTTGGGTTTTAATTGGAGATGGAATGGGGGTGCTGCCGGGTGTGTAAGTTTGCCTAAAAGGGCTGGGATTTCTACTGAGAGGGACTGAGGGACGAGGAAATGATGTCGATGGAGTGGCAGGTAAGGACTTCTCTCTACAAAGAGGGGTTGAGGGCTGGGAAGAAAGTGATGGGTCAGGGGTTGTGGAGGGAGTGGCCTTCTTTGTAGGGATACACTTTGGCTGACGGGATGTAGAGGACCGGGAAGACTGTGCAGAATGTTGGGCAGTGGAAATGGGGGCATCTTTACTGGCAGTGAAGTTTGATTTGCGTCGGTAGTCTAATTTTTGTTTAAGTGATTTAATTTTCTCCGTTTTTTCAAAGCCAGGATCATATTTCCTTTGGAGCTCCTTTACGGTCGGTAATGAGGCCGGGGCGTCGCCCTTACTGTTGATAACGGGAGTGGGACTGTCCGGGGCTTGAGGGGACTGAGGACCCGCTGTCCGGCGCTTCCCTCTGCCCTTGCCAGCAACCTGCCATTCCACCTCTCCCTTCTCTACAACTGCACTTGCAGTGGGCGAAAGCTCTTCGGGGAATGGAGGCTTAGAAGTAAACCCAACCGGGGGTTTCTCCACTCCAGTCCCGGAAGCTGGCATTCCCATTACAGGCGAGGCGGTATTCAAAGACGCGGTTAGAGGGGGGTCGACTGGCGCCTGACTTCCAGAGGCCTTCTTCTCTGGACAGGAAGAGGAGAGGTGACCAGTCTCTCCACACTTCCAACACACCGGTTTCCGGCCAGTCACGATGACTGGCAGCTTCAGGCTCCCAACACCCAGACAGTTGGGGATGGAGAGGAAGGCTTTTCGGTCTAACATGATGTCAAAACTCCATCCCCTGGTCAATCTATCGCAGGAAGCACCCAGAATTTCCCCGTACTGGGACAAGAAAGCCGCCAGATGTTCCCCGATAATCTTAGGAGGGACCTCGTATATCGATACATGGTCCTTTGCCTGACTTAATATTATGTTCGCAGAATATCTTTTGTAATAATTTCTCTGCTCGTCATTTTCAGGGAATCTTCTGATGTGGGTAGCAATACGTCCCACATGAAAAAGCCCTTAACAATTCTTAGTGGCTTAAACCCCTTGGACTCCGGTGTTTTTACCACTGTCTTTCATCGAATGACAAATTTTGCGCAAACGCTTGTCGACGACGAAGACTGACACTATTCTTTTTTCGATTTTCTTAAGTTCTTTGGGTCTCCAAGAGCCCACCTTCTAAGACAAGGTGTGCATAACTCTTAGCACACTCCAAGAACTCTGCAATATCAATGATGCACTTCAGAGGGGACTTCCAACAACAAGGCAACCTGGTCTCGGTGTTATTTCTGGTTGTATTGTCTTTTTTGGTCGATATTGACCTCCATATTTTTGGATGCTGATTTTTTGTCATCTTCTGCTTCTTGGCCATTATTGGTCACCGTACTTTTGGTTTTATCATTACCATCAAAGATCTCCTCATTAACAGTAACTAATGCTGGGCACTCCTCGGGATTGTCTTTATCGGGGGGGGGGCTTTTTGATTGAGAATAAATGTTTTCTGACTGACCTCCTAAGGTCAGCCACTTTTGGGTTTTTTATTAATTTTAAAGGAGGGTAACTTTTTCTTTTCCATTTTCAAGGGAGGGGGAGGGGTGAAAAGTAGAAAAAATGGTTAAGTTTCGCCTATAGGCAGAGAAAAAAAAAGAAACAAGGTTCGCCTAAAGGTGAAACAATTTAAACAAACAAAAAGAAAACGCAAAACAAATAGATGTACGACAGACGAGAACAAGTGAACAAGTTTCGCCAAGAGGCGAAACTACAAATTTAAAACAATCACAAAAACGAAGAAAGTACAAAATATTAAAAGAACGACAGACAAGAAAGCAACAAATTACACAATAAAACGAACAGTTATGAATGGAAAAGTAAGAAAACGCTATACAAACGAAATACGAAACGATAAATGTAACAATTTGCAATATGGCTGTTGATAAAAACGGGCACCACTAAAACAAAACGACAAAAAAAAAAAAAATGGACAGAATATACAAACTAAATACAAAATTTACAAACAAATATATTACAAATGAAATTAAGAGATAAAACACAGAACTTTACGGATATTTAAAATAAAAAACACAGAAATAAAGCAACATGTAACAAAGAAAAATAAACAGATAAAATCTGGGAAGGGAGTACAGGAAAAAATAAATTTACAAAAGGAAAATAAACTAAAAGAAAATCAAAAATTAAATAATAAAAGAATAATAGCAAAATAAAGTAAAAATAAAAAATGGGGAGGATAAGGAATTGAAAAGGAAAAAATCAAAGATTTACAAAACAGTCAAAAAGAACGTTAGAAAAAACAGAAAAATAAATCAAAACTTAACAGATTAACAGCAGTTAGCGGTTCAAAGGATTCTCAGAGTGAACAAAAAAAATGTCAAACACGGTCCCACGCAGTGTGTACCAGGAATTACAGACAACGGCGAAACAAAAATTTGTTCCTTGCTCAAAAATACAGACATGATATCAGAACATTGTATCGCAATTTCAATCTGATTTTTCATAAAATTTTATTGTTGACGAAAGGTGAAAACAAGAAGAAGAAACCCACTTGAAAATCTAATATTTGTCTAAAAGAAAATTAGAATTAACAGAATTTAGTAAAAAAGTAATTCTTACTTTTTGTCAAGGTCACACATAACATTTCCTTATTTTTTTATTAATTCTTAAATGGCAAGTTAAATATTTATATACGTCTTCATTTACCCGTTATTTCATTTTCTTATTTAATTTGTTGATCTCTAATTAATAGGGTATTAATTATAGGTTACATTTATAACTAAATTTTATTTATTGTTATTTAAACATGAGTACATATACTTATATCTACACACACACACACTTGTGTATTTCGGCAATAAATTATTTTTCAGTCATGTCTGATTGAATAAGTTACAAACATTATGTCTGCTTATTTTGATCATAATCCTTTCATATTCACAAATATTTTTCTGTATCTTACAATTAAATTAGGCAAGAAATGCACTTTAACAATGAGAATCACTTTTATTAATCAAGTACTTTCCATCTCTTTCTGACATCATTATCAGGGGTGCAATTGGTAAGGCAAAACTATGTGTAGCTATCCATTACTGAATTTTTCTTTTGCGTTTAAATGCTATGGCTGACAGATATGCTTTAGCGTTCATTAAAATGTGAATAGTTATCAATTATGGAATTTTTTCTTTTATGCCAGTTAAAAATCCCTGTACCTAAACATATATCATTAATCAGCTCTCAAAAAGAAAATGCTTGAGAAGACATGCAGGAAAGAAAACAGCTCAGTTCTGTAACGGCAAAGCAAATTATACAAATCACAATTTCTTTGTACAGGTCTGACTGACAACGGTTTACCAAACCGAGAATACAATTTGCCAATTGCTTTAGTCTAGGTGTTTAATGTCCACACTTGATTTAAGATTTCTTTATTAGACAGTACCTTGCTGGTTAGCCTCAATTAGATCTTCCTACTCAACAACTGGAATAGAGTTGAAAGGTGATAACCTATAAGGATTTTCCAAGCATAGCTTAGATGTGGCACAAGTCCAAAAGTAGGGGACACCTAGTGAGGATCAAACTCACTACTCAGTCATAATTGTTCTGGCAAGACAAGCTTGCTAACCATTACACCACCTTGAGATGCCCACCAATTTCCTCATAAGGTGGTAATCTATAACGTCTGAAGTTTTAGGCCTAGGATTTGAAGTTTACTATATTATCAGATAACAATGAAAATTAATGGTATTGGCTGTCCGATATTGATATCACCTGGGAGTTATAAAGTCACTCCTGTTGAGTACAGTTAGTAGAGGGTCACAAATTGAATGTAGCGCATATGGGAGAGCATTTTCCTATGATTCTATTGGAAAATACCATTCTTTCAAAGCTAATAATACTGACCTTGAAAGAATAATATTGTGTCTTTCAACTTGTTCATTGCAAGATATGGTTTCTCATTATTCTATAGGAAATGATGTGATTTTAATTTGAACAATACTGACCTCCAAATGATACTGTTTGTATTCTTCGAGTTGTCCATAACCTGTATGGTAAGATGTTGTTTTATTAGTGCCTATCCAACTTGAGAAGAACTATTTTATGATCTTCCTTGAGATAAGTGCGGTGACTGTCGGAATGCACATATGATGGCATTCCAAAAGCAAAACAAATGACTGAGGCACCTTTTGACAGTTGCAGATGTCATTTATTATTGTACTTCAGTTATATTTTTGGGATATGTCCAAAATTTTTGCATGTTACCATTTACTTCTTTTGATCAATAAATTTGTATAGAAGCAAACATTTTATGCCATCTGATTTGTGCCTTGTCTTTTGCCAGAGATTTATTTCCTCTCTTGTCAGCAGAGCACATTCAGGTTATCATTTGAAAATACTGATGGCCTTATATATCCAATCTAAGCAATATTCTCTCTGTAAGAAGAAAGAATGGTTTTTAGGTCTTAACATTTTCTGTTTATGACTAGTGTTACTAATTGTTTAATTTTGATATGAAACCTTACAAAATTAATTCAATATGTCTATAAAAAAACTCATTTTTTATTAAAAGTTTTTTGCAATATCAAAGTAGCAAATCTTGAAAATTTACTCTGAAACATTACAAAATAATTGAAGAATATAAAAAATAATTTTTGTTGTAATTTGGTTTGGTTTGTTTTACGGCATGTCATCCTGAATGGGTTATTTAATGCCGACAATTTTTATTGCTGGTAATATTTTTTTTCAAAAAAATATTGCTGGTAATATTTTTTTCCTTCAAAAATCTATTTCTGATATTAATTTTTTTTTTTCAAAAATGTATTGTTGGTAATATATTATTTTACAGTATTGCCAGTAATCATTTTTTTACAAAGCATTTCTGGTATTAAAACCTATTTTTACACTTTCATAGTATTTTGATCCAAGTTTTGGTATTAACTATTTACCCATAGCTGGGACCCTAGCAGGTGCTACCACCTCTGGTCAGGGTGGACCTGGAAACACCAGCAATTAAGAGGTGATTCCATGCCCCTCAAAACCTCCTGATCAGAGGCCTTGATGTTGTATGTAGTTTATCGTCTTACCCAGGATGGTGTAATTTGGTGTGAGTGCATTTTAATAAAACACATTACAAGGAATATGAATTTTTCAAAAGTTTACTTATGATATTTCAATGTGATTTTAAAATTCTTTCATTTGTTGATGACAAAAGTGATTTTTTTAAAAATAAAAATGATTTTGAAGAATAGAAAAATATTAATGTTTAGGTCATTTTAGATTTAGATTTTTAAAAGTCTTATGCAACAGGTGTATATTATTCAGTACAGAATTCCGACCAAATACAACACCTCAAATCTCGGAATAGAAACCTTTATGAAGTGAAAGTAAAGATGTGCTTTTGGTTTTTTGTGGGATGGAATTGGGGAAAATTGGTCATAGATAAGTGTGCAGACAATTGACAATAAACAATAAGAAGTGGAAGAAAAAACAGTGCAAAATAATACAAAACAAGAAAGTATATGCCTATGATGCAAGTCAAAAGCAAAGCAACTATAAGACTAATAATGAAAAAGGTTAAAAAAGTAAGAATAATGTTCACATGCAAAAGGGATACAGTCAAGTTGTTATAGTTTTCTGACCAAGGCAAGAAAGAACAGAAGTATAGAATAAGATTGAGAATTGTTCCTTTTTATTGGTTATAGAGAAAACCCAGCATAGGATTTGTCTATAATTTTTTTTTTATAGAGGAGATTTTTAGCCATCATTCCTAGTCAGGTGTAACCAACAAAAATCTACTTCCGTTTTGTGAAATACATCTTTCAAATACTCTACCACATATCATCAGTGATGTTTTTAGTATTAACTGATTCGGGTCTTACATGACCATACACCTTGTCCACGGCAACCAAGTCAATATTGATGATTAGATGATTCGGGTTTATGGCATCATACCTCTTTTCCACAGCAACCCAGTCAATATTGATGAGATATCGACTTGTGTGCCAGACATCAGCTACAACTCTTCTCATAATGAAATGCTATTCTAACACATTGTGAAAAAAGAACCCTTTAAGCTTTTGCAGTAGAAAGGTTTCACTCCAGGTAGTTTTGCCATATGCAATGTAAAGTTCCAACTTCTGGAAAATATTCTGCTTCACAGGAATGGGTTCTTTCATATTGGTGTTAACATGTGTCATTTGAGATGTGATTTTAGTGAGAAAGCAACTCTGCAAATTTCACAGTAGAAAGGTCACTTGCCTGTGTGTGTTAACATGTGATGTTTGGGATGTACATTTTGGGTAAACCTAAATCCACACATTTCAATAGACAGAGTAAGTACCTCAAATAAAAACCGATTCTTAATTTTAAAATGCATTTGGAAAAATGGAAGATCTTTTTTGAAGATTTAATTTTTGCTCCAATTCCAAGCTAACAGATTAAATTTACTATACCCAGTAGACAAAATACTTTTTGATGTATTTCAAATGTAATTTAGATAGTTTGGAATCTTTTTTCAAAAAGATATAAACTTTTCTTTGACAGTAGCAAGTTTTAAGAAAAGAATTATTTTTGTTGAATAAAGTCATTGTTAAAATTGTTCATATTTATTTTTTACACATCCTTAACATATTTTTAAAATTTTTAATTAATATTTTTCCGAAAAGATATGAACTTTTCTTTGACAGTACCAAGTTTTAGGAAAAGAATGATGCCTGATTAAAATAAATCAAGTAATTGCTTCCAAATATACATGTATACACAAACAAGTGCTTTTATATGGCTGTAATGGCTGGCTGCTTGTATTTAAGTACACCTGTCACCTTCCTGATAAATCAACCGTGGTGAAATTCAAAATGCACCCATATGCATATTAACACCAATGATAATAAAAAATAATAAACATAAATGAAAATTTACTTGTAATATTTGAAACCAATTTAGAATTACCCCCTTTGCTGATGACAAAAGTGATATTTTTTATTTGTGTTTCAAGGATTGGAAAAAATTATATTTGCATATTGAAAATATTTTCAAAATAATTTTATTTCATTATTTTCACAACTGTTCGATTATTTTTTGTATGAAAGATCAAATAGGTAATAGTTCTGAAACATCTTAATATGTTAGATTAGTAGCAATAACAAAAATGATTCATTTCTGTGCGGGTGTTTAAAGTTTCATTACAGTCTATTCCAAACTTCAGTGAGTAGCCTTTGCTAACAAACTGAACTGTGTCTAGTTTGTTGCTATTTTTAATGCTGTAGACACCAACTTTCAACAAGAGTTTTACCTTTTAGTTAATTCATATGTATCATTCATTTTCCAAATGTTTATTTCACCTTCCATGGCTGCATGGCATTTTATAGTCATTTAAATAATAGCTTCGATATAAATATTGGGTATATATTTTACAGAACAGCAAAATCTATAGTGGGACTTAACATGTCAAAATTTTTAACAAAATAATCATTTAAGTATTCAGACATTTTGGGCAACTTACTGGGGTTTCTGGTAGATGAGGTGCTAGTTTCTGCTATAATTGGTACTAACGCATTATTTGAGATGAGTATTTAGTGAAAAAAATAACACACAAAATTTCACAATGGATAGGTTACCTGCCAGTGTGTTAACATGCATTATCGGAGAAAAGAAAAAATACTCAACAGATTTCAGTGGAATGGTTTCTTTCCAATGTGTTATATAAGGTGCATTTTTAGAAATTAAGTTATTTGAGACTTAAACATTGATAAAACTCAAATCCACAGATTTTACAGTGAAAAAGTTTAATTCCTATATGTGTCAACATGTGTTGTTTGAGATGTAATTTTATGGAAAGCATACATCCACACATTTCACAGTGGAAAGGTTTCTTTCCTGTGTGAGTTTTCCATGTTTGTTTTGAAATTTCATAGAAAATATAACAGCACAGATTTCACAGGATATGGTTTATCCGCTATGTTTGTTCTATATCTTTCCTGTGTTGACCTAAAGTTAACTACCAATTTGTGAATTTCAGAGTGTAAGAATGCTTTCTTTCTCATGAATATTCATCATGGTTTTAGATTCTTATTCTCCTTTCTGTTATACTGGATGCAGGTTTGACGTCATGTCCTACTGCATTACACTCAATGGATGTGAGTAACCCTAAACCAATGGGGATATCTTTCCCCTTAGTGTCTGGTCACACAGACACAAATTCTCTATCTTGTTATTCAATTATATAAAAATAAAAAATATAACTTTATGAGAATACATTCCATTTCCTTTCACATATCATTTACATATGCAAAATATTGTTGTCACTGCTTTTAGTTTAACTTGGAGCAGTGACAGCCGACGTGATTTCAACATGTACCTATTGCGACAGGCTCATAAAAAGGATTAGTTTTCAACTTTATTTTTAACTATTCTTTTTAAAAAAATAGGAAGAGAATTAATAAAGAACTTCCATATAAAAAATAATCAGACTTTTTGTATGAATGAAAAAATGAAATTTAAAAAAAAAATTTCCCATTCAAAAATGGCATTAAACATATGCAAAACAACCATCCACAAATTTTTTCCATTGTGCACTTAATTCTTAGTCAAGATAACAAGTTCTAAATTACATTTCTGTTGAACTTGTAGACTTATCCCCACATAGTTTTGTTGCCAGTTTCACAAACAAGTCATGAAAGGCAATCAGTTTACATTTTTTTCTCCAAAATCTAAAAGAAAATAATGTATAAAAGTTATAAAGAGCACTTTTTGTTCGCTTCTCTCACTTCTCCACTCAGCTTGCAGTAACGACATACGTGAGTCTTTGTTCCCAATCACGGGGATATTTTTCCCTTTAGAGAATGGTCACACACTTGTATCACGCACATAATTCCTCTCTCTTGTTACTCAATTATATAAAAAGATAATATCACTTTATGAGAATACATTCCATTTCCTTACACATATCATTTACATGTGCAAAATATTGTTGCCACTGCTTTTAATCTAACTTGTGACTGTGGACGTGATTTCAACATGTACCTACTGCACTGGGCTCATACAAAGAATTACATTTATTATCAACAAAATGTTTGCTTACTTCATTTGTCAAAAGAAGTTGAGAAGGTTGATGATTCACACGTGTCATTAAGTTTTTGGTTTGTTTAGACAACTGTTCAGTTTTACAAATCTTGCACTTTGAAAATAAGTTTAAAATCAGGATTACTAACTCAAATAGTGTAACAATCATTCAGAAACAGCTATAGAAGGATAATTGTATATTTCTTTAAATCTGTAGAATTTTCTGCCTTCTGCATTTCTTTTTCTTATTACTTCAAACTTTATATGGCATGTTTTCAGACCATTAGACTTGAGCCACATTTTTTTATGTTTTGAAAATCAAATTTCGAAACTGTCTCATTTTATAATCTGTCAGGCTTCATTTTTTGTTATTTATTATTTTGCAATATGACTTTGAGCCTCACATATAAAAAAAAGTATATGCATCAAACATATGGAAGGCACATTTTAAGTAATCATCTGCCTTGATTATTGCAGTTTTTTTTATTTAAATTTGTTCTTTCTTAAACTGAAGAACATTTTGTTAAATTTTGTGGGAAAATTTAAATCCATACATTTAACAGTGGGATGGTGTCTCTATAGTGTGTGTTAACATGTGTGTTTTTAGAGATGACTGTTGGGAAAAGATACATCCACAGATTTCACAGTGGAATGGTTTTTATCTAGTGTGTGTTAACATGGTTTTGAGATTTGAATTTAGGGAAAACTTATATCCACAGATGTTGCAGCGGAAAGGTTTCTCCCCAGTGTGTGTTAACATAGGTGATTTTAGAGATGATTTTTTGGGAATACTTAAATCCACAGATTTAACGGCAGAAAGTATTCTCTCCCATTTGAGTCAACATGTGCCTTTTCAGAGATGAATTTCAGGAAGATTCAAATCCACAGATTTCACTGTGGAAAGGTTTCTGTTCAGTGTGTGTGTTAACATGTCTTTTGTGATCTGAATTTTGAGAAAATTTAAATTCACAGATTTTGCAGTGGAATGTTTGCTTTCCCTTCTGTGTATGTATGTGTTGTTTGAAATGTACATTTTGAGAAAAGTTGAATCCGCAGATTTCAGTCAAATGTTTTCTCTCCAGTGTGAGTTTTCATGTTTGAGATTTTAATTTATAGAAAATATAACAGCACAGTTCTCATAGGAAACGGTTGCTTCTGTATGTGTATTCTGTTAAATATCACATGTCGACTTACAGTTTACTATAAATCCACAAATTTTATAGTGTAAGAATGCCTTCTTTCTCATGAATACTCACCGTGGTTTCAGGTACTCTCAAACATGGAAACTGAAAAAGAAAAAATATATTGAGCACACGATTAAAAAAACTACACCACATAGGGTTATAAAATAGGTTTATGGAAAATGCCTTTTCAAGTATTGTCTTAAAACTGCTCCCAAAATGATAAAACCTCACCATTATACTATATTTGCCTCAGGGTTCTTGATAAGATCCAGAGACGGATAGGCAATGTGATTGGCCCTGATCTATCATCTCGTCTGCAGTCGCTCTCTCACAGACGCGATGTTGCCTCGCTCTGCCTTTTTTACAAGTACTTTCACGGTAATTGCTCCGAGGAGCTGCTTTTGCTTGTCCCTAGGCCTCGTGAATTTAAACTTTCCACGAGGCTGGCATCCCGCTCCCACCCCTACACCATTGAAACTGTTAGATGTAGACGTCTCTTCTACTCCAATAGCTTCATGTCTCGCACATCTCGCCTATGGAACTCCCTTCCCTATTACTGTTTCCCTGACAAATACAATCTCCAACGGTTTAAGTGTAGCGTCGATCGACATCTCCAGTTGCCTTGATCTATCCACTTCCCTTCTCCACATCCTTTCATTTTTCATTCCTATCTGCTCTCGCTCCAAATCTTCTGTAACCCCCTTGCCTTGATTAACCCACTGTCTTTCTCTTTCTCCACATCCTCTCCTTTACCACTCCTATCTGCTCTTCCTCCAACCCTTCTTTAACCCCTTGCGTGATAGTGGCCTCCAGCCTTGCTTGGGGTGATACGCTTAAAAAAAAAAAAAAAATGTGTTTGCTAAATAAAAAAATGTAATAAAATATGTTAATTGTTGATTTAAAGTGATTCACCATCAACTAGATTCTTGAATACAAATAAATCAAGGCAGAATGACTGATAAATTTATGTTCAAATCTGACATTTATCACAGGTTATTTTGACTGAAATCATTTGTATAATGCAAAGAACCTAAGTACGAGGGTCATTCAATAAATAAGGTGAATTTTTCGGTATAATGACTTCTAATACAGATAGAAGCTTACTTTTTCTTTTTTTTTTCCAACGTAGTCTCCCAGCACTGTCACACACTTTTCCCATCTGTGCACAAGCTTCCGTATTCCCTCAGCATAAAAATCTTTGGACCGATGTTTCAGCCAGTCGCTCACAACACTTTTGACTTCATTGTCACTTTTAAACTTTGTGCCTCTCGTGAACGCTTTCAAGGGACCAAACAGGTGAAAGTCTGAAGGGGCAAGGTCTGGGCTGTAAGGGGGATGAGGAAGCAGTTCCCAGCCCAGCTCGTTGATGGTCTGCACCGTTTGGGCTGCTGTCTGAGGCCTTGCATTGTCATGATGCAAGATGACTCCTTCTGACTGATGACCCCTGCGTTTGTCCCAACAGATAAACTCAAAGTCCTTGCAATGTCATCCACTGTCACCCTTCTGTCAGACTGAATGAGGCCATTGACTGATTCGATCACCTCAGGAGACCTCACTTCTGTAGGCCGCCCGGGCCTGTCTTCATCCTCAACACTGCTCCGTCCTTCTTTAAACAATTTAGCCCACTTGTAGACATTTTTTGGCTGAAACATGTGGCACCATACACAGTTGACATTCTCCTATGAATTTCAACTGGTTTGCACCCTTCAGCAACCAAAATCTTGATAAGTGACCGCTGTTAAATTCTGGAGCATACTTCTTGGTCGGCCATCTTTGTTAATTGCCAAAACTCTCAAAGTTTTTTGTTAATCTGAAAAAGAAATTAAATCCATGTGAAAAAGAAGTAAAACAAAAAAAAAATAAAAAAGAGTAAGCTTCTATTTGTATTAGAAGTCCTTATACCGAAAAATTCACCTTATTTATTGAATGACCCTCGTATAATAAAAATAGGATTCAATTTAATTCATGTTTGTTTTTGGATTTGAGTTTAAAGAAAATATAACTTCACAAATTTCATAGGAAATGGTTTCTCCTCTATGCATGTCCTGTTAAATACTGCATCTGTTGATGTAGTTTACCTAAAATCCACAAATTTCTCAGTGTAAAAATGCCTTCCTTCTTGTGAATATTCAGCATGGTTTCAAGTACTCTCAAAGATGCAAACTGAAAAAGAAAAAATATATTAAGTGTGTACAGGACTAAGAAAACACACCACATAGGGATATGAAATAGTTTTATAAAAATGCACTTTCAACTATTGTCTTAAAACTGTGCCCAAAATGATAAAAAAAAAACACACCATTATACTACATGTTCATCAAATAAAAAATGTAATAAAAATATGCTAATTGTTAATTTAAAGAGATTAGTCATCAACTAGATTCTTAAATAAAAATAAATCAAGGCAGAATGACTGATAAATTTGTGTTCAAATCTGACACATTTATTACAGGTTATTCTGACTGAAATCATTTGTACAATGCAAATGAAGTAAAAAGATAAAAATTGGATTTAATTTTATTCCGGTTGGCATGTAAAACAAAAGCAGGTTTGCTACCAGATTATGATGTCAACGTGGACATGGACGTGTGGGTGTTGGAATAGGCAATAGAACAGAAAAACAAAATCAGCAAGCTGAGTTCCAGACTAGGAAAAGGACAACTTTGAATTCAAAACCATGTATGGTATTATGACAGATCCATGCTATACTCAAATTTCATAAATGACCATCAAATGAAGCTAGATACAGTGGGTTGATTTAGGGATACACACAGCCACTGACAGCAGAGCAGAATGATGTGACCTCTCACTTCAATCCAGAATAGCAGAGAAGGGAACAAGAATATTAGATAAAATGGATGATGTGATTAAATATTGGCAGAAATAAAATGTCAGTTAGTGAAGACTCAATCCAGTGTTATCATTTAAATATCAAACCCCATTCATTATGCACCAACCACTTATTATGCATGGAGTGTTCTTGTTAAAGGGATTTATCATCAAGTAGACATTTGAATACAATGACGGCAGAACAATGGATAAATTAGTGTTTAAATCTGACACATTGATCACTGTTTATTTTGACTGAAATCGTTTGTACAATGCAAATAAAAAAAAGTAAAATGAAAAATAGGATGTAATTTTATTCAAGATGTTATTTAAAACTAGAACAGGCTTGCTATCAGATTATCATTAAATCATGTATCAGTGGACACGAATATGTGGGTGTCGGATTGGGCAACGGAACAAGCAAAATCATAAAGCTGAGTTCTAGACTAGGAAAAGGACAACTTTGAAATCATGTATGGTATTATGACATACATGCAACCATCAAATGCAGCTAGGTGCAGAGGTTGATTTAGGGATACTTACAACAACTGAGAACAGAGCAGAAGGACTCACCTCAATCCAGTATAGCAGGAATGTCGGATAGAGGGATATACAAACAGCCCCAGAGATGATATGATGATATATTGGTGTGAATAAAATGTAAATTAGTAAAGATTCAAGTCTTGTGATTCCAGTTAATTGGCAAACTTCATGCATTATGAACTAACCGTTTATTATGCATCCAGAAGGAAAATCTCTAATATTTTTATAAAAATCTTATGGCAATAAAATTATCAGTCAAATGATTCTAGTTATAGTTGGAGCCCATATTAAGCCTATCTCCTCATGTGAAATCATGTATTACAGAATTATATTGTTTTCTTGTAGAAGTTAGGTTGTTTTTTAGACCAGGAAAATTGTAACACGTTAGAAAACCTAAATCTTATGTTCCTCACACACATGCATCTGTTCCTCTTGAAAGTGCTGCAAATTTATCTTTATCGCATTTTCTGACATAATCTATATTGTATACCACTCTATTCAAATTAGCGTGTTCATCTTCGTTTCTATACTAGCCATATTTTAGACATTATACCCTCAACCCTTTTAACTGTTGTACTTAGTAATATAGATTGTTCTCATTCCACATTCCACGCACAGTAGATATCTTATATCACCTAACAAAGATACATAAAAAAATGAACCTGAACATTCTACAGTATCACCTTGGATTGAATTCATTTGAATTTATATCTTTTTGTCCACTTTTTTAAAAAGGCTATCATAAATCATAAAAGAGAATATCATGGCTGAATCAAAGTTTGAACAAATATTGTCAAACCGAAGAAAGAACTGCTTAAAGAATTCACAGAAATTGACAATTCTGCACAAATGCTTTTACCAATGCTCCCATAAGCCAAGGAAAGACAGACTGCGAAATGATGTGATACTGGTAAATGGCAAAGAAAGGGTTAAATTAAAATAGGACTTGGAACAGACAAAAAGGGTTAAAGATACAGAATAACATATAAACTGAAAGAAAAAAGCGGAGACAACTTGAAGGAAATGATTTTATTGTTTTGGAAATGATTTTACTGAAGGGCCATCTGGAAAATTTCAACCCTTGAAAAATGCATTTGAAGTTGGCTGAGAATTTTGCAAAACAATGCAGAAATGGAGAAATTAATTTATAACCACTTACTAAAGTGCAAGTTACAAAAACATGTTCCTGATGACCAGACAGAAGAGAAAGTCAAATGACAGATGATATTTGAAAATTTTGAAGACAAAGGCAGAATTAAGAAGCCGATTTAATTTGCCTGTCAAAAAGTAGAAATTGTAAACAACTCAAGAAATAGGATTTCTTGAGAAAAGCAATCCCATTAGGGTTCATAAGTATGATTAGGTGAACAAAATATAGAGAATAATACTTGCTAATAGCTGTCAAAGGAAACAGCTGGTGAATTTCTGGTTACATAAACAAGGCCTTAGGCTGGGAAAATATTTGTTGATGAAAATTAAATAGATAATTACAATTGATGACTGAAAGTTAAGCTTTGCCTTTTTGCCTATGCAGTTTCAAAATCAGATTTGTCAAAAAGACAGCCGGGGTGAAGGGCTTAGATGAGATACCAAGAGGGAAGTAAAGGTATGAGTTATATGGGTGGGCCAATACCTGAAACCATTACTCATAAGAAGGGATCTCCCAAATTTGGAGAGAAATAATTTTATAAACCAGGCAACAAAGAACTCTTGTTGGAAAACAGGGGAAAGAGTTGGAGCCAGAGACAATGAGTGATACAGATATGGACAAAGATGCTACTGAAATACGTGTAACCTGCAACCGACAGAATCTCTGAGATTGAGCCCTATTCCATGAAATTCATGCCGATAAGCAAAAGTGTCACTAAAGAGATTTTAGTAGGAAGGGTTAATTTTTGTATGCCAAGAACTGCATAAAAGCAAATCAGAAATTAACCCAAGACTCTATTTTTGTTCCCATTACGTCAGCAAAAAGACATTTCTATTTTTTTTTCAAAATAGCCTGCTCATCAGGCTCTGAGTCAACACACTGATTACTGATGTTAATCAATCCCTACCAGCTCTGTGATCAAGATCACAATGTGGGTGGAGCAAAGTAGACCAAAGCAGACGACAACAAACAACCATTGACCTGCGACAATATCGAACATCATGGGATTGACCCTGCCATCAACCTGTTGTCCTATGACCCTGATGACCAAGGTATCCTCTGGTATATGTGGCATGTGGCAAAGTTCAAACCCAGAATTGACCAGCGAGGTGCAGAGGTTATATTTGGTGCTAATAACCAAAGGATTTGATCCTGGGTTCAGCAATATCAACCCAAGAACACAGAATACAGCACAACCAAGCCAAAAAGACGAGAAGAAAACAAAACATTTTGAAAAAGGAGTAAAAGAACTACAGACTTTAGTCATTTTGACTATACGGTTCTTCAAGAAAACTCCATGAACATTTTTTTCTCAAGTTGCAGCGACTACAAGACAAGTGCAC
This sequence comes from Acanthosepion esculentum, assembly GCA_964036315.1. NCBI lineage: Eukaryota > Metazoa > Mollusca > Cephalopoda > Sepiida > Sepiidae > Acanthosepion > Acanthosepion esculentum. The sequence goes on from OZ038479.1 coordinate 41,368,232, forward strand.
AACAACCACAAAGCAAGGGCACTTTTTGGCTTCCCCGTATTTCTCTCATGTTATTTTTTGCACCTTGCCAAAAGAAATTTCTTTTCTCCTTTCTCTCTATAAATTCGTGTGACACTTAGTACTTATTAGATTGTCTTTCTTTTCCTGTGTTGACAGTTTATTGAACAGGGCAAAGATGTGTCACCACGGATCAGACGTTGAACCTGAGAGGTCAGTAGATGAAAACAAGGCAGGCAGACCTCAAGTGACAAATAGTTTTTGAAACCTGTTGGGGGGGGTGGGGACCCAGAGTTTCAGCATATAAAGAGGACCTGGAAGAACTGAAAAAATGATGCAGCTGAGGAGCCGGTATCAGGGTTTATAGGGGGCCACCTAGTGAGGGGCCCTAGTTTAATGTGGGTGGACCTGGAGGGATTATTGATAAAGGAATATGCAAATGAGGGAACAACAGTAGAGGCCATGAGGAGCCTCATGAAACTCACCCAGGCAAAGGATGAAACTCCCAGAGAATTGGGAACAAGGGCCATGAAAGAAGTGAGGGAGAATGCCGCCATTCAAGTGCAGTTAGCAGATTTATAGGTCAATGCACTGGGAAATAAGCACATCAGATACAACATTATTAGGGGGGGGCCCAGTCAGATTATTGGCAGATATAGGTTTGGCCAAAGATAATGAATGAGTACGGAACATGAGAACTAGAGGTCAAGGTCAGAAGGAAGGCAGGCAGGGTAAGGGAAAGAAATCCCCTGCATGGAATAAGAACTTAGGATGGGTGGAAGACCAACTAAAGGATTGGGAGAAAGAAGCAGATCCCAATGGAAGAGTCCGGTTATTAAAGAATGGATTCTCCACGTCCGCACCCGGTAGATTAGGATTGTTTTTTTTAGACCTGTAATTTTGAGGAGCATGGGGCAAGAGAATGTTCAACAAGATCGGAGTTGCCTCCAACTATCACCAAACCAAGTTGTGCTAGATGCAGCTAGCTTGGCCATAAAACTAAATGGTGTGGAGCATTGAGAAAGAAGCCCCCATGACCCTCTGTCAGCAGATCCACCCCCTAGAAGACAGAACCAGGGAAATGCCTATCCAGTAAAATAAGCTGTCTATATTTCTGAGACAAGTTATTATATACACTATTTACATTGTTTGGACTATCGTCCTCATCTTTGTTGCTATATTTATCACAATTTCGGCTGTTGTATGCTCAGGCCTTCTTCAGGTGGTTGGAATATTGAACTGAACCTTTTATTTTGTGTGCCAGAGAAAAGCATTAACAACAACAAGAATTTCAATATGAGCCTTGGTAAAAAAAACATGTAATGATAACAGCAAAATTTGCAATATGAGCTCTGAGAAAAATGGTTGCTGAAGACAATTAGGTTTATAAGTCCCAGAAAGTCATACACAGATGTCCTCAAGGACACATGGCACAGTGGATACCCAACTTCAGGGCGAGTTTATGTGTGGAGGCAGCCCAAAGAAGTTTACAACCCTGACTGCCTTCTTCCAACATTGAAGCATGGAGGTGGATCAGTGATCGTTTGGGCCGCCGTATCATGGAAATGCCTCGGTCCAATAGTTGCCCTGCATGGTAGAATCAACAACAAAGATTACCTGAACATTTTGGGAAATCATATTCATCCAACGGCCCAGACTTTATTCCCTGATGGTGACTGCATCTTCCAAGATGATAATGCTCCAATACATACCGTTCGAGTGGTTACGAATTGGTATGAAGAGCATGAAAGTGAGCTAGAACACATGGAGTGACCTCCCCAATCTCCAGATATCAATATTATTGAACATTTGTGGTGCATTTTGGAGCGAAAAGTTAGGAGCCGCTATCCTCCACCATCGTGTCTTAAAGAGCTGGAGCAGGTGTTAATGGAAGAATGGCTGAAAATTCCTGGATGAAGTCAGGAAGCTGTATAATTCCATTCCTAGATGTATTAAAGCTGTATGAGAGGCTAAAGGAGGACCAACTCCATATTAAATAAATTTTCTTTGAATTTAACAAGTGTTTCAATTATTTTGTCCAACCCCTGTATATAGCTAACGGGGATATGAAATTTATCACTTAGGTGAATGGTGTTTTATTCAACACACCATCTCCAGAGTAACTGACTGCTTATTTTCTAACTTTATTTTTATATTAAGTTAAAAAATAATTTAATTTATTAGTGTATGGTCGATATTTTTTCTTCTTTCATTATAGAATGCTGTGGCTATTTCTCCTTTTCAAAGTGTTTTGTGTCTCTTTATACACTCTCCCGATTGCTTTTTATACCTTTGTCTCTCTATTGGATCTGAGTGTCAAAGATAAATGGAGCAGTTTTACACCCAGTATCATAGACAGTTTTAACTCTTAATATTTCTTGAAGGTTCTGGGGTTTTCTTAAGTTTAGAGAATGTAGGTGTATTTTGTTTTGCTTAAATACATTTTTTTTTTATTAATGCTTAAATAGCAAGGTAAATATAATTATATGTCGACACTTACCCATTATTTTATTTTTTTATTTAATTTGGTGACATCTTAAGTATGAAGTTATTAATTAGAGGTTAGGTTTATAACTAAATTTTATTTATAGTTGTATGAATGTGTACATATACTTACATTCATACATTCACAAAAACACACACATATATATGCACACATACACACATAAATATACAGACACAGCCATACACACATATTCATACACACATATATACAATAAATGTGCGCAGCAATGCCAGCTACAAAAACCTGTAACTGAGCAGATATTATTAAGCAGCACTAAAAAGAACAGACTTGACAAGACACACACAAAAGAAAGATGGTTCCATACTGTAATGGCAGAGCAAATAAATTATAAGATTTCTTTGTGCTGATTTGATTAAAATTGCCAGCTATTCCAAAGAACAACAGATTGAGAATTGCTTTAAGTTAAGGTGTTTAGTGTCCATGCTTTATTTAAGATTTCTTCATTTGTGAGCACTTAACTGACAATAAATAATATATTTACAGATTTTTTCAGAAAAATTAGCAGCAATTTAAGTTTTTTTCAAAACAGAGATGAAAAGGAGGCAACTTATAATGTCAGGAGTTTCAGGCCTTGGATTTCTACTGATTAGGCATCCTTGATCCAAGTTCACAATATTATTTTTAAAAAAACAATGGAAAATTTTAAACAAAATTGAATCTAAGATATGAAATAATTTCAGAAGAAAATGTGTAATCTCCAGAAAAATCATGTGGCCCTAAGACTTAGTCAAGATAAAAGTTCTAATTAAAATTGTGTCAGGCTTATGGGCTATTCCCACATAATTTTGCCAATTTCATCAAATGGTCATAAATTTGTCCTCTTCTTTCTTTTTCCCCCAGCATGCTGTAGCAAAGACATTTATGAAACCTTGTTCCTGTGCATGGGGATATATTTCCCCTTAGTACCTGTTCACACACAAACACAGATGTATTACCCACAGAATTTCTCTCTTGTTACTCAATTATATAAAACAAGGAAAATATCACTTTGTTGGAATACATTCCATTTCCTTACACATATCATTTACATGTGCAAAATATTGTTGCCACTGCTTTTAGTCTAACATGGAGTAGTGAAAGTCAGTGATTCCCCTATTTTCCAACAAGACCCCTTTTGCTGTCTGGCTCTGGAAAACCAAAATTGGAGAGATCCCCTTATAGCCATTAATTAAAAAATTATCATTTAAAATTTACTTACACAATATTTTCCCATCATGGTCTTGTCCAAAATCAGATATTTGCCAGATGTTTGTATCTCAGGAAGTTTTTTCTCCCAAGCCCTGCCAGAGTCATTGCACTCCAACCAAAAAGAAACTCTATTCTTGAGATTCAGTTATAGATTGAATCTTATCCGTCCTAGTTATATTGTGTTTTCATAACTGATGCTTTTGGAGATCACCACATGGCTTCTTGAAGTAATTTTTCTGGTTTTAGAGAATTAAGCTTTTTTTTTTTTCTCTTCTTGAAAAGCAAAATTTTCATTCTTTTCTTTTGGTTTGTCTATCAATCTATTCGTTAACTCTTTTCACCTCATTTCGAGGTATGTTTTTGGTTTAACCTCTTTCTTTCCATTTGCCAGTGTCAAATAGTGTCACAACACAAATATTATTTAAGTTTTAAATTCAGTGAATATGTGAAGGTACCTACTTAAAGTATATATTACTGGATTCTGTTTGTCTACTTCATTGTTAATCATCCATGAACTGAAATCCCCCAGACATTCTTTTCCCAATAATAGTAGAATATCGCCATCTTCCTTCTCTACCAGTATACCCTTTTTAAACAAGTACAAGTTGTGTTGCTGTTTGAAGAATTTGAATGATTCCACTACATTTGATGCCGTCCAAAAGAGAGCAGGTCCAATAGTAACTTTTGACATCATCTTTATTTTGTTGTGTTAAACTCAGTAAAAAACAAGCAATAAGTTCGTTGAAGACAATGTTACAAGTGTACAAAATAAGGGTCCAGTTCTAATAACACACAACAAAAGGGAAAAGAAAATTTAAAATAAGATGGAATATCAAATAGATATATATCTCAAGAAATTTAAAATAACATAAAATATCAAAACTCAAAAATAGAGATATTTATTCAAAATGGTATATACATATTCGTTGATGTTTCCATGTAGTTGCAGATCAGAATCTAGCTTGTCAGTTGTAATTTGTGAAAAGAGGAAGACTTTTTAATTTGTCTGCCAAGGTAGAAACAAAGCAGGTCTATCATTGGCTCATCTATTAACCAATCAGAGGACTTGTTATAGCAATGCTGTTAAAGAGACCTTTGGATTAGCCATTCCTATTATTTTCTTAAGATGAGCCCTTATAATATTCCCTCAACCCTAGAGCAGAATGTGTTAATAATAAAAATAATCGTTCTGTTTCTTCCAAGAAAATTTTCAACCCACTTTAGTTTTAGATTAACCGGAAGTATAATCTTCCATGTTCTCTTCTTCGCTTAGTGTCCGGGTGGATTTGTTGGTTAATCTTGTTTCTCTCTGACATGCTTCTCTCATATATGGTGATTTGCTTTTCTGTTTCAATGAATGGTTTTAATCTGTTAATGGATACTTGGGTTTGCATGTCATTTTTATCAGATAATATTTTAGTGTCCATTCGAGAAATTCAAAAGTACCTGTATATGGTGCTTCTCATGACATGGATTCTGTCTATGCTAATTCAACCATTCCATTTTGTAATATGCACATTCTGTATGTAGGTATATTTATTAGTAAAATTATTTAAGTTGATCTTTGATATTGTTTTGCGTAGCACTTAGGTGAAACATTCGGTTCACTTTGTATCACTAGTATTCTTCTCTCCAGTGTGTCTATACACATATTGTTTGAGAAGTGGATTTTGGGAAAATGTAAATCCACAAGTATCACAGGGGTAAGGTTTCTCTCCAGTATGTGTATACATGTGTCGTTTGCGATCTGCATTTTGAAAAAAGTTGAACCCACAAATTTTACAGTGGAAATGTTTTTCTCTAGTGTGTTTTAATATGTAATGTTTGAGAATTGTATTATGGGATCACTTAAATTTACAGATTTCACAGTGCAGTGGTTTCTCCCAGTGTCAACATGTGATTTCACAGTGGAAATATTTCTCTCCAGTGTGTCTTAACATGTGATTTTTGATAGTTGAGTACACTGAAATCCACAGATTTGACTGTAGAATGGTTTCTCTCCAGTGTGTGTTAACATGTGCTGTTTGAGATTTCAATTCTGTGAAAATTTCAATCCCCAGACTTCACAATGGAATGGTTTCTCTCAAGTGTGTATACATGTGTCGTTTGAGATGTGGATTTTGGGAAAACTTACGTCCACAGATTTCACAGTGGAATGGTTTTTCTACAGTGTGTATATACATGTGTCTTTTGAGATCTGTATTTCGAGAAAAGTTGAATCCACAAATTTCACAGAGGAAATGTTTCTCTCCAGTGTGTGTTAACATGTGTTGTTTGAGATTTCCACTCTGGGAAAACTTCAATCCACAGATTTTACAGTGGAAACGTTTCTCTCCAGTGTGTGTTAACATATGTTGCTTAAGAATTGTATTATGGGAGCACTTATATTCACAGATTTCACAGTGGAATGGTTTCTCCCCAGTGTGTGTTATCATGTGCTGCTTGAGATTTCCATTCTGGGAAAATTTCAATCCACAGATTTCACAGTGGAAACGTTTCTCACCAGTGTGTGTTAAAATGTGTTTTTTGAGATTTCCATTCAGGGAAAATTTCAATCCACAGACTTCACAATGGAATGGTTTCTCTCAAGTGTGTATACATGTGTCGTTTGAGATGTGGATTTTGGGAAAACTTACGTCCACAGATTTCACAGTGGAATGGTTTTTCTCCAGTGTGTATATACATGTGTCTTTTGAGATCTGTATTTCGAGAAAAGTTGAATCCACAAATTTCACAGAGGAAATGTTTCTCTCCAGTGTGTGTTAACATGTGTTGTTTGAGATTTCCACTCTGGGAAAACTTCAATCCACAGATTTTACAGTGGAAACGTTTCTCTCCAGTGTGTGTTAACATATGTTGCTTAAGAATTGTATTATGGGAGCACTTATATTCACAGATTTCACAGTGGAATGGTTTCTCCCCAGTGTGTGTTATCATGTGCTGCTTGAGATTTCCATTCTGGGAAAATTTCAATCCACAGATTTCACAGTGGAAACGTTTCTCACCAGTGTGTGTTAAAATGTGTTTTTTGAGATTTCCATTCAGGGAAAATTTCAATCCACAGACTTCACAATGGAATGGTTTTTCTCCAGTGTGTGTATATATATGTCGTTTGAGATGTGAATTTTGGGAAAACGTACATCCACAGATTTCACAGTGGAATGGTTTCTCTCCAGTGTGTATATACATGTGTCGGCTGAGATCTGCATTTCGAGAAAAACTGACTCCACAGATTTCACAGTGAAAACGTTTCTCTCCAGTGTGTGTTAACATATGTTGTTTAAGACTTCCATTCAGGGAAAACTTCATTCCACAAATTTCACAATGGAAAAGTTTCTCTCCAGTGTGTGTTAACATATGTTTCTTGAGAATTGCATTATGGGAGCACTTAAATTCACAGATTTCACAGCGGAATGGTTTCTCTCCAGTGTGTGTCAACATATGTGATTTGAGACTGGAATTGTGGCGAAATTTAAATCCACAAATTTCACAGTGGAAACGTTTCTCTCCAGTATGTGTTAACATGTGACTTTTGAGATTTGAGTTTTGGGAACACTTAAATCCACAGATTTCACAGTTCAATGGTTTCTCACCAGCGTGTGTCAACATATGTAATTTCAGACTGTAATTGTGGCGAAATTTAAATCCACAGATTTCACAGTGGAAACGTTTCTCTCCAGTGTGTGTTAACATGTGACTTTTTAAATTTGATTTTTGGGAACACTTATATCCACAAATTTCACAGTGCAATGGTTTCTCTCCTGAGTGTGTCAACATGTGCTGTTTGAGATTTCCATTCTGGGAAAATTTCAATCCACATATTTCACAGTGGAAACGTTTCTCGCCAGTATGTGTTAACATGTGTTGTTTAAGATTTCCATTCAGGGAAAATTTCAATCCACAGACTTCACAATGGAATGGTTTCTCTCCAGTGTGACTATACATATGTCGTTTGAGATGTGAATTTTGGGAAAACTTATATCCACAGATTTCACAGTGGAATGTTTTCTCTCCAGTGTGTGTTAACACATGTGATGTTAGAGATGACTTTTGGGAACACTTAAATCCACAGATTTCACAGTGGAATAGTTTGTCTCCAGTGTGTATTAACATGAGAGTGTTGAGATGTGAAGTGTGGGGATAATTCAATACACAAATTTCACAGTGGAAATCTTTCTTTTCACAGTGAGTGGTCATGTTTCTTTTGAGATTTGGATTCATGTAAAATTTGACACCACAGATTTTTTAAAAATTGGTTTATCCCTTATGCATGTTTTCTTATGTCTCTCTTATGTAGACTTAAAGTTAACTACTTATCCACAAATTCCGGAATGTAAGATTACCACCTTTCGTGTGTATATCCATCATGGTTTCAGGTACTCCCAAAGATGCAAACTGAAAATGTAAAAATATATTAACTGAGCAAAGGAGTAAGAAAAAGAACTCTGCAGGGTTATGAAATATGTTTTTTATAACAAGTGTGCATTTTCAAGTATTTTCTTAAAAATGCTCCAAAAATTTAAAACAATGCACCATTACACTATATGTTGATCAAACAAATATATGTAATTTGTTAATTGAAAAAGATCAACTAGATTTTTAAACATCAAGGAACAGAGGTAGAAAGACTGATAAGTTTTTAAATTTTACCCACTACACAGTTTCTGACTGAAATCAATTGTACAATACAAATTTTAAGCAAGCCAAATCAGAAAATCAGCAAGCTGAGTTTGAACAAATTTTTCCAGCTATCTGTTGTACTTTTTAACATGCTGTTTTCATTCCACTTTCCACACACAGCAGACATCTTATATCTCATAACATAGAAAATGGAACATAAACAGTCTACTCCATCAACTCAGATTTTCATTCAGCATTCTACTGGCACAACTGTAAATATATTCCGGTGTTTTGGGTTTTTTAAAATCAAATAGCAGTGAATTTTTCACTATTCAATTAAATGCCATGCTCACATTTTATTATTTGTTACCTACTGTTATAACATCCTGGGTTAGCCAAACGGGTATAAATGTTTATATCTCTGAAGAGAGCAATACCAAAATCCCAAAGTCTGTAGAGTGTACAAGTAACTTATTGTGGTCAGTCATGTTTACACATGAATATTATGATAAATATATAACAGATCAATGTTCATTTTGCTCATGACTTATTTCTCTTTCACTAAATTCCTACTCGCTTCTAAATTATACTTAAATCTCTTGTCTCTGTTACATGATCAATAACATTTTCATTGCAGTTTAAAGTTAAATATATTAACAATATTAACAATTATTGCTGGAAGACTTTCTCCTGCAGGCTTAAGTAATTGTAGAATCTATACAGAAGTCACATTTCTTGGAGATAATAGACAATTAGTATAAAATGTTTAACAATTAATGATTATCTTTGTTTTTCAAAACAAGCCAGCTCATAAAAATTGATACCAAAACAGGCTTACTCTAAAATTTAAATCACCATATTTTTTTAATTAAAGGCAACCTCCAGCTGCAGAAAATCTGTTCTGAATTGTACAAGAAATGCAGTAAGACATTTTTTAATTAGAAACATTTTTAACTGTTTTCATGAATAATATATAACAGACACTATTGTCTTAAGATAGAGTTCAGTGTGAGTTGGGTCAATGTCAAATGGGAGCCACTGTTGAACAATCAGAAAGAACTGTTTCATCCACTGCACATAAAATTGGGCCTTATGAACAATTTTTCACAGCTCTAGATAAGGAGTCTTCAGGACTTCTTGCTTGTGTGTAGAATGTGCAAGTAACTGTTAATTATAGTTGGTTAAGTCTACATTGGATATTTAAAATAAATATATAACAGATCAACTTTTAAAAAGTAAAGTAAGTCCACATGTTATGACAGTTCAGATGTACAAAGATTTGTAGTTATGATGCAGACACCATTAATCTTGTTTTGACTCATGCCATTTACACTGTGCATCCAACACACATGCCATGGCAGAAGAATATACAATACAGCAGAAGAATATATTGTATGCTGGAAAAATATGTTGCCACATACCACTAAAGTGAGGAAGGAGGCATGGGTCGGTTACTGATTGTATGCCATATTGGACTGTTGAGCATTCTCTCTCTTTCATTTCTGGAAACTTATTGCTATTTAATATGGCTCTCAAGTATAGTGTAGCATCTTCTGATGTCAGTGCTTCAAAAGAAAGGAAAGCCATCACAACAGAAGTTAGTCATTGATAAAAGCTCTGTAAATGGAGAAACTGTGACAAACTTTGGCCAGGTGCTATGCTTAAGTTGTTGGACTATTGCTAAAAAGATGTACATATGTGTATATATATATATATATATATATATATATATATATATATATATATATATATATATATACTGAGTTTCAGTGGAAGAGATAAGGAAATTTTCATGTCAAACTAGAATTTGGTGAATTCCTGATAAGAAGTAAAAGCAAGCTTACAGTTGTATTTCTTCCCTTGAATTGTTGCTGCTTCCTTTTACTGAGAGACAAGATCTTAAGCCTTGTTATCTCATCAACCAGTTAGCCAAATGGAAGTAAGTGCCCATATCACTGAACAGAACCATACCAAATTCTGAAGAATGTGTGCAGAAAACACTTATACATATTCATTTTGCCCATGATTATTCAGTCCCCTGATTGGTTTGATTTGGCTTGTTGTCTTTTACGGCATATCAACCTCAATGGGTTATTTAATGCCGACAACTGTTTTTCCTGGTAATATTTTGTTTTGTCAAAAATCTATTTCTGGTAATATTTTTTTCCTCAAAAATGTATAGCTGGTAATATTATTTTAAAACATGTATTGATGGTAATATATATATATTTAAAAAAAAAAACATATTGCTGGTAATATTTGATTTTTAAAAAATATATTGCTGGTAAAAGTTGTTTTTTTTTTTTCAAAAATTTATTTCTAGTAATAATTTTTTACAAAGTATTTCTGGTATTAAAACCTATCTCAGTTTCGGGGTTAACTATTTACCCATAGCTAGGGCCCTAACAGGTGCTACCACGCTCATCAAAACCTCTTGATCAGAGGCCTTGCTGTTGGATATAGTTTATCGTCTTACCCAGGACAGATTCAGTCCCCCGTAATATATTTTAAAATTAGAATGACAAATGACCATTCCATAATGCATATCTGTCTTTTTTAGCTAAATATATTTTCACAGTGATTTCTATATAGTTATGCCTATGTTACATGATAAATCAAATTTTCATTGTAGTTTACTGGTAAATATATGAAATATTAACAACAATTATATCTCTGAAAGACTTTCTCTTAGAAGATAAATTAATTGGAGAATCTATACAGTACCTGCATTCCCTGGACTGGTGTGTTGCAAGAAAAACCAAAACTATGTAAATAAAGCATTCATGTTGTATTCATCAAGTAATTTGTTTCAGTTCTGTTCCCCTTCACTTAAATTTCCTAAATATCAGGCTGTCAATAACTCACTCAACATGTTAGGAAAAAAATGCTCTCCATGTTCAACATATACTTTTCTGCTATATTTCAAACTAAAAGTGATACTTATTTCAATTCAGGTAAGTGAAATTTGAAACAGCAAATTTTTCTCAACGTTTCAGAAAAGTATCTTTTATTTTTGAAAGATTCTTTTTTTTTAATAAAGAGAATTATGTTACCTTAACAGAATTGTCAATATAGACATATTGATATATTTTAGTGTTAACCAGAAAAAATGATGCAAATTCAAAATTGTTTTCGAAATACCGGTGGTGGTGGTTGGGGGGGGGGTGTCATAATTGAATTGTAGTGAGCTTTTCCATTTATGCTTAGTAAATACAGTTATAATCTAATAATATCACCTGATGACTACAAATTAATAGAGAATTTGAAAAGTTTATATATTATTCTAATTAAAACTATGAAAAAAAATTCAAAATCAAGGAAAATTGTTTTACGATAATGGAAAAAAAATGACCGTTTTTTTCATGGACAAATTGATTAGGTTCCACCTAAATGGATGTTTTATTTCTGAAATGAAATTAAAGCTAAAATGAAATATTCAAGAAAGATTTTTCATTTTTAAAATTTCATTTTAAACCTTAGGTATCAAAAATTTATGCTGAAATAGTGGATGTACCTAGTTAATGTAGGTAACTCCACAAAAATCGCTAAAAAAATGGCATCGCCTGATAAAAAAGACACCAAACTTGACTAGAACAAAATTTTAACATCTACATGTTTATGTTATTATGAAGATGAAAGACCAAAGTTTTTACTTCTTTTTAGAACATTCTAAATTTTGATTAAAAAACCTTATTTCTCTTTGTATCACCAGAACTACTAAAATAACATATACAATTTTTAGCATGTTTTTTCTAATAATAACATGAACATTTAGACTAGGTACCTCCACAAAAAGTAAACAAAAAGAGCATAGCATGATGAAAAAGACACCAAACTTGACGAAAACAAAATTTTATCATCTAATGTTCATGTTATTATAAAGAGGAAATATCAAAGTATTTTTTTTACATTTTTTAAGTGTTTCTAGTGCGCCCAAAATTTTTGTTAAAAATCTTGTTTTTTTTTGTCATCAAAACTGACAGATAATCAATCATTTTCAATCATTTTTTTCCATTTTATAAAAAAGATGAAAATCTCACTTTGAAATTCTTTTAGAAATCAATTATCATTTTTTCAAAACTTATTTTAATAAAATCAGAAATTATAATGTTTATTTAAAATATTTTGAAACAAGATTAACTTAGCTTCTGCACCGAAAAGATGTGATTTGAAAATGAAACAAAGCAGGTCATAACCTATCGCGTCACTTGACAGGTAACGAAAGACATTTTCATGATGTTTAGATAGCTTACGAGAGGATAATTCTTTCTATGGATGCAGGGAAGAGAAATTATTTAGATTTAAGTGAACAAATTATTTACCTTGTTATTTTTAAGGAAAACTTTCAGCACTCTAATTTTTTAATTTCTTTTTGTACTCAGCTTTCACCTTTATGTTTACGATGCTTTATGGAAAATATATTATAAAGAAATGAAAAAAATAAGACTGTTAAGAATGAGATTAAATTTCATAAGAAAGGTATCTATTTAATTTATAGGTACCTTTCTTATGAAATTTTATCAGAAGTGTACATAAAATACTATAATTTTATGTACATTTATTACATTTTACTGTGTTATTTGTATTTCCATTCATTTTATTATTAATTTTGATATTTCATTTATGGAAAAATGTCATAACTGAGATTAATATAAAAATAAGATCATATAAATTTCATAAGATGATACTGATACTTGTAGGTACCCTTCTCAGTTGAAATTGAAAAATCAAATTAACTTCTCCACACGTGTTTCGCAAAAGTAAAAGCCTTAACAGCGGAGAACAATGCTTAACTCAAATGACACAACTTAATTGTATTCGGGTTGGTCTTCCTTACTTTATAATTACAACCCGATTATAAACACAAAATTACATTTCTTAATTACTGTGTATCTTTTGATAAGTCAAAATGATACCGTTTACAATGGGCTAAAAAAAAAGATCTAAACTCATAAGGACACTTATGAAACCTGATGTGGCTTTTAACTAATTTTATAATATTTTAACAACTTAAATGTAAAAATCTATTATAATTAAAGAAATAACAAATAATTGTATTAAAAATTCATTTTTCATCGAAATATTTTTTTGCTTTCAGAAAATATTGTTCATATTCATCAAAACAACTAAAAGCATTTGAAATTAAATAATGTCTTTGTTTTATTGAGTTTTGTATGTTACAATTCAGAGCTGATTTTCAGGTACGTGGGGTCCAATTAAAAAAAAATCAAAACATGATTTGCATTCCTCAAATTCTTGTGCTCTTAACTATTGTAATCGCTAAACCCGATGCGATTGAATTTCTAGAGTTTTCATAAAATTAGTTGGGGGGGGGGGATAAATATAAAAAAAACTATTTCTGCCATGACTTTAATAAAAAAAAAAACATATTTATAATAATTTCCATCATCTATGAATAGTTTCTGAAAGTTTCTTAACTTCCGACAATTATTTTTATTTTTGCAAGATTTTCCTAATTAATGTGTCATATCAAAAAATCGTGCTAAAAATTGTATTTGTTATTTAGTAGTTCCGGTGATACAAAGAGAAACAATGTTATTTTAATAAAAATTTATAATGTTCTAAAAAGAAGTAAATTTTTTTAAAATAATTAAAAAGAACTTTAGTCTTTTGTCATCATAATAACATAAACATTTTAAAAATTTGTTTTAGTCAAGTTTGGCGTCTTTTTTATCATGCTATGCCATTTTTTTTAGCGATTTCGTGGAGTTAAAACGTTTTATTTTTTATACGAAAATTATTTTTTCTTTTAATTGGCATGAGCTATAAGCAACTATTATATTTCAAACAAAAGCGAAATATAAGTTCAAACAAGACATTTAAATTATTTTAAAATACGTTTCAAGTCTGACAGTTCGTCTCACTTACCTTTTCAGGACGAATCTAAAACTTTTTCATACAAACTGACATGATTAAATTGCTGTTGTTGTTAGACTTGACAGTTCTTTCCCACACTTGACAATATTTTGTAATAAATAACACTATTTTTAAAGAAATTATAATTAAAAAAAGATGAATTATTTAAAAATAGACCGCATGTAGTTTCTGAACACAACAAGAGTTAGAATAACCGGTGTATAAGAAGAATTTGTTCTTTGTTTAAAAATAATATTGTATCGCAAGCAGCAAAAGACTCAATCTGATTTTCTGCATTTTATAAAATTTTATTGATGAAAAGTGAAAACAACAAAATTAAAACTTATTAAAAATCCAATATCTGCTCAAATGATTTGTTTCAAATTCATCATTTCATCTACTGAGAACTAATGATAACACTGGCAATACACGCAACCTAAACTAATTTTATTTCATTATGAGATTGCTGGAAAATGAGTATACTGTTAGTAGTGTTACACTAGTTACAGCATAATAAAAACGGCCTTACACTTGACGAAAACAAAATTTTATCGTCGAAATGTTCATGTTACTATTAAGAAGAAAGAACAAAGCAATTTTTAATTATTTCAAAAAAATTTCTGTCTTTTTTAGAACATTCTAACTTTTGATTAAAAAATTTTGTTTCTCGTTAACAGCGGATGTTCTAGTAAATAACAGTAAATTTTAGATCATTTTTTTTTTAATGACAGACATTAATTTTGAAAATCTTGCAAAAATAAAAATAATTGTTGGATTTTAATGAAACTTTCAGAAACTATTTACAAATGATGGAAATTATTATAAATATGTTTATTTTTTTAAAAATCATGGCCAAAATTTTTTTTATGTTTATTACCCCCCCCACTAATTTTATAAAAACGCTAGAAATTCAAAAGTGTACATTTTTAGTGATTAATTAGTTAAAATCACAAGGCTTTGAAGAAAGTAAATCATTTTTTTTTAGTTGGACCCCCACTACCTTAAAAATCTGCTCTGAATCGTAATATAAAACTCAATAAAACAATGTAATTATTTAATTTCAAAAGCTTTTAGTTACTTTTAGTTGTTTTTAAAATGAATATGGATATTGTCTGAAAACAACAAAATTTTTTCGATGAAAAATAAATTTTACAACAATTATTTCAATTTGTTATTTCTTAAATTATTTTATTTTTACATTAAAGTTGTTAAATAAAATTAATGAAAATGGTGTACACTGTACTGTGTACAGTTTCTTTAGTCGATGGTATCAGTAAGTAGATTTCTCTGTACAGATTATAAATTGTAAAGCTGATTACAATCAGCAGACCCCAACTAGTTAAAAAATCTAATTATAACATGTTTTTTTTTTTTATGTGTCCAGAAAACTGCTGTAATTCAAATTTACGGAAGACCGGAGCACAATGAAAACAATAAACCATCACGTGGTTTGCATGGCATATAAACCTTCTTCCCCGCTGTTTTCAGTATTGTCATATAACTTAAGATTAAAAAAATTGGAGGAAAAAAATTAATAAAAGAGAAAAAAAAATCTATAATATTTCAACAACAAAGTATTATGTACCTTACCTATCTTATGAAATTTATATGGTCTTATTTTTATATTACATTTTTCCATAAATGAAATATTAAAATTAATAAAATGAGTGGAAATACAAATAATACTGTTAAATGTAATAAATGTACATAAAATTTTTGTATATGATGTACAAGTACACTTATGATAAAATTTCACAAGAAAGCTACTTATTTAATTAGGTAGCTTTCTTATGAAATTTTATCTCACTCTCAAGTCTCAACTGTCTTATTTTAACATTTTTTATGGTATTATATTTTTCATAAAACGTTGTAAACGTAAAAGTGGAAAGCTAAGTACGAAAAAAAAAAATTAGAGCGCTGAAACTTTTCCTTAAAAATAACGAGGTAAATAAGTTGGTTTCCTTAAAGCTGCTAATTCATATGACTTCTGTCCTTCCTTACGATCACTTTTCCTAACGTAAGTTGTCAATACGTGGTGAAATCATCATTTATCACGCCAATCATCACCTGTTAAGACCTGCTTTCTCTTATTTTAAACTACATTTTTTCGGCGCGAAAAGTAGGTAATGTTTGTTTTAAAATATATTAAATAAAACTTTATAATTTCTAATTTTCTGAAAATAAATTTAAAAACAGTATAATTGATTTTTGACAGAATGTTAAACGAATTTGAGTAATTTCACGTTTACTTATCATCTCTCAGTTGCGTCTCTGTCTTTGGATCGAGTGCGCTCAGGGGCTTCTCTGTCAAAGGACAGAGAGGCAACCGAGGAAAATAATACTGAGAGGTGCCCAGCCCTGGGGAACATCTGCCGGCCGCGCCCTCCCATTCCACAAGAGGGAGGGATCGGTGTTCGCACCGAGGCAAGCGCAACCGACGGTTGCGGGGTCTGTGGGCAATTTTTGTTCCCGCCCGGGTGCACGCGCACGGGGCCCCACTTTAAAAAGACCTTGTGTCACATCTTATTCTCGTGGGGGAATGAGTAAACACCGTGAGCATCGTGACTCCGAACGACTTGCCACAAGAATCCACGTCACATAAGTTTTAAACGTTTCTATGAACATTCAACAAATCTTCACTCACTCACCAATTCATTTTACGCAGAAGCCTGAACTTATTTCTTGCAAATGAATTAACTTTACATTTTCCAATCTTTCGAGAACATTGTTTCACAATATTAATCAAAGGAACTAAGTTTGCACATAACTTCTACGTAAACGTATTGCCTAAATGAACAGTAACTTTCTAAGAGAAAACGTTCTCCTACAACTCACTTTATGAAACTTCATTCATACATTCTATAAACTGCATTTCTTATCTGAACTCTTCAACTGAAGTCAAACATACACATAAATTGAGTTCAACACCAATTAATCAAACATAGATTTCATTAAAAATCTACGCCATTTATGTAAAAACCTTTTCTTTACAAAAATATTATGAAAGTTGTTTGTTTACTAAATATTGCCTTTTGTCTTTTCTCAAATTTGTTTATTGCTTCTTGTTCCTTTGTTGAAGAAAATTTTTAAATTGTACTGAGGATATATAATTTTGCACGCAACCTATATAAAAAATATTCTTCTCACATAAATATCCCCCTCCAACAAAATAAAAATTATTTTCGTCAAGTTTAAGGCCGTTTTTATCATGCTCTATGCTCATTTTTCCAGCAATCTCATGGTGGTCCTTAATTACAAGTATTATTATTATTATTATTATTATGTACTTCAGGTTTTTTCTTAGTCCTAATTAGAAATGGGTTTTGTCCAAGATTATTTACTATCACATTAGCATGGGTGATTGACATAAGTGCGCATTCGGGGAAAATCGTGGCTTTGTTCCAACGTAGGAATAATTATCGTCATCTCATCTACCAAGACCAAATGACAACACTAGCAATAAATATAAAAGCAGCTTAAATTAATTGAATTTCATTTTATGTATTATTTTAATTTCATTACATGTATTATATTTATGTTGTAACAATGATTTCTCACGCATCTTTAGAAAATGAGGAGATAAATTCCTTCCTTTTCTGTCCACTCAGGTGTCTGAATCCTGTAGGAATTGCATTTCCAGTCCATCTTTGACTAGACCTAAGTGTCAGTTTTCAGGATTCATGTCTCCAGTTTGCCTTTGATTAGCAACATTTAAAATAAGATGTAATATCAAATATATATAACTCAAGAAATTTAAAATAACATGAAATATCAAAAATAGAGATATTTATTCTCTATTGAGAACTAATGATAACACTAGCAATACATATACAAGCAGTGGAAACAAATTTAATTTCATTATTACACGTATTATATTTATATACTCATGTGTCTTTTAGTCCTAACTAGGTTAGAATATGTTATAGAAACGTGTTGTTATGTCAAAGGTTATTTACTATCACATTAGCATGGGTGAGTGACATAAGTGCACATTCAGGGAAAATCATGACTATGCTCCATCTTACACAAATATTGCTTTACAAACTACTGTAGGAATAATTATCATCATCTCATCTACCAAGACCAAATGACAACACTAGCAATAAATATAAAAGCAGCTTAAATCAACTGAATTTCATTTTATCTATTATTTTAATATAATTATATGTATTATATTTATGTTGTAACAATGATTTCTCACGCATCTTTAGAAAATGAGGAGATAAATTCCTTCCTTTTCTGTCCACTCAGGTGTCTGAATCCTGTAGGAATTTCGTCTCCAGTCCATCTTTGAGTAAACCTAAGTGTCAGTTTTCAGGATTCATGTCTCCAGTTCGCCTTTGAATTGGGAAACACAAAAATTTTATCAATGATTTTAGATAGTCATAAAAGTAGTCCTTTGAAGAATTAACCATCCATGTGGCTTTGGGGTGGACTCAATCCTTTTGAAACATAAGTGGATGGAACCCCAGGATTATCCATATAAGCAGAGAGAGGCAGAAAGTTAAAAAAGGCGGGGTGGTCCAGCTGTGAGAGAAGTGGGTAGGTGACCAGAGGTGTTTAGAGCAGCCTAGCTGCTAGTCGCAAGACAAGCAGTGAGGAATCAGCAGGGACTGAAGCGACAGGCAGTGAATGTAAGCGCCCTTTTCCATGGCCGGAAGATTAGTAAGATAGCGGCCCTCCTCTCGAAGCTGAAGGAAGGATCCCACGGTTAAGTGAGAAATCATTGTTGCAGGTTGCTATTTTCCAACCAAAAAGTTTTCATTTTTTGTTGAAAGTGATCTTGGCGGAGAAGACAAAACTGTCCAACATAGTAAGTTGGGTGTATATGCAAATGCAATCAACCTTGGATGTCATCACAGGTGCAGTGAACGATGGATGATCGGAGAACATCGTCACAAAACTTATCCCAATTTCGCCACAAATGGCATCACAATCTGGTAGCGGTGACAAAGAAATAGACCCTGAATCGCCACGGAAATTTGAAAAAAAAAAAGGAAAGAAGGAATCACAATTTGGAAGAGGAGAAGAAAAAGCGAACCGTTGACTGAAGGAAAAACAACGAAGAATGTAGGAAAAACAACGTGGAAATAAGAAAGAAAAAATGGACTGCTGAAAAAAAGTAAAGAGAAAAAAAAAGAGAGAAATTTCGTTGAAGTAAAAACGAGAATAAGGGAGAAAAACATGAAAGAAAGAGCAGAACTTTGAAACTAAAAGAAAAAGAGATCGTTGAAAAAAGTAAGAGAAAAAAAGGGAAGAGTGAACATTTTTTTTTTGTTCGCACACGTCAAGGAGAGAATACAGAAGGGGGGAAGCAGATGAACACAGCAAATGAAAAAATGATAAGGTAAGAGTGTTTTTAATCTCCCCCTGCCTCTTGCTAAATCTTGCCGGCTGTTCTTTTTATATATTTTTTGTGTCTTACTCTTAATATTGGTCACTGAAGTTTTTTTTCTTTCTTTTTCTTCATTATTTATCTTAGTATTTTTTCTGATAACGATAGTAATATCTTCTTAGTGATTAATTATATACAGTGCAACCTCGGTTCTCGAACGTCTCACATGTCGAAGAAATCGATTTTCGAACTGAAAATTCGAGATGAAAACGCCTCGATTATCGAACAAAATGTCGGTTCTCAAACAACATTGCCGAACCGAGTTTAACCCGAACAGAATAATTTCTGAGTCGACCACTGCGTTGTATACATTCGTCTGTTGTGTTGTGGTTATCTTTTCCAGTTTTATTGTTCGTTCGTTCGTTTTCTCTCTCTCTCTCCCCCCACTTCCACAATGTTTTTTTTTTTTTAAATATTATTAACTATGGAGCTCTGGATAAAATCCTACTACAACAATACTAGGAGGAGGAGTTTCCAATATTTTTAAATAAATATTTTTCAAATAATTACCTTAGTTTTATACACTTTTGTTTTCAAGCAAATATCGATTCATCTAAGTCAAATTTAAGTTCTTGTATCTTCTTTTCAAATTATTAGTTAAATAAAAAAAAAGTAGTAAATAAATTAAGTTTTAAATAGTTATTTCTTTTTAAAGAAGAAAAAAAAAACTATATAGCTTTGTAGAATTTTAATTCTACATCATTTCAAATAGCTAAAAATAACTTGTTCAATTTTGTGCAAAAGGTAGATCACCCTGCCTTGATATTTCTCTGACTCCTCATTCCTCAATTAATACTAATATCATGTTTTCAACTACATCCGAATTTCTATCAACCTAGGTTCTAACCTGAACGATTATACAATTCCGCCCAAAATCTGTCTATGTGTTTCGCGCCTATCACGTGACATAGAACATTATAAATACCAAGCAACATTTTCAACTCTTTCCTCTGTTTATGAGGCATCACTCACCTGGCTGGTGATGCGTGGGGCCCTCTGGGTCGCCAAAAGACTTTGCTCAGCGGGCTTGGAGAAATATCCAAAAACTGCCGCCGCTGTAGTGGGAAAGTGGAGACCATTGGTCACGCCTTTTTTCATTGCATGGTGGTAGCACCGCTGTGCAAGTATGTTGAAGGTCTCATGGTTCGCATGCTGTCTGGAAAGTTCTTTGTCCTTGAGGCCGCTTCTGATTGTAGCAATGTGTCTCCGCCGTTGACGAGGGCTGAACACTATGTGTTCTTATGCTTGCTAGGTGTTATGAGAGTCATGATTTGGAGGACACGTCAGAAGGGATTCTATGGAGGCGAGAAGTTTACCTCTTCCCAACTGATCTTGTACTTTAAGCATCAGCTTAAAGTCATAATTATTCATTGGGGTTACTTTTTAAAATTTTATTGTTATTTTATCCCCCCCCCCCCCCCACAAACGATAAATTGTATATATGGGGTCTAGTTAGTATTTTCATAAAGTCATTGAGGTATTATGGTGGGTGTGGTTTGTTTTGGTGCAAGAAATATTGTTAGTATGATTGGTTCAGCGTTTGTGGCTAGCTAAGTTTAAAAGTTAAGACAGAAGACCGACCTTTTCCCCATTCCCCACTTCGGCCTTGTGCCACCTTTTCTGTTATACACAGGAATAAATAATCTCTTTCCTCTGTTTTTCTCAGAACCACAACTATCTAGTTCAGTGAGGAGCCTTACGTCTGTCTCCGATGGGAAGACGCTATCACACGCACGCGCGTAGGTACGAACATTGAACATCTCTTAACTCATCTTACACCGAATTTCAGCCTACAACACCTTATCGAAGAACATTCTTTCCATTGAAACTTACTATTATTTCATGAACTGAAATCTTTTCTGTGAGTCCATACCTTAAATTCAAAGAACAGTTAAAGGTGAATAACTCCTGCTGTATTATTTCAACTCTTATTATATAAAAATCACACACTTGATTGATTCGTATGTCATACATACAGTAACTGAAGATTGTTTGTTGTTGTAAAAACGGTTTTTGTAATGTTTCTCTTGTTTGCTGACACATTTGTAAAGTGAAAAACATGTACGGGTTGAATTGAGGCCGTTCAAGCCTTTTTTTTATTTATATTTAAAAAATATAGGGGAGAGGGCTTAGCCCCCAAATCTCCACTACAGAACGGCCCTAAATTCAATTTCCAACCGACTTTTATTCCATAGTTACTGAATTTTCCTATCTTGTCAAAACTGCCGAATTTTCCGTTACCGAATCTCCCGTTCGTTACCGAATTTTCCAGGTACCATTATGTTTCGACGTCATTTAGTAAAAACTTATGGATTAACTAACTGGATTTAAAAGTCTTGTTTACTTTCTAAAACTTTATGAAATGCCCAGTATGCGTGTAAAGGTCAAAAATAGGAAAGGTGCCTCCACGAAAACGTTAAAAAGAATTCACAGTCAGTGATTAAAACATGTTCCAAACGTAATGAATACATAGTTTTATCGTCAAACTATTTGTTTTAAGAGGAATGATCAGTGTTTTTTGAATATTTAATGAAATTTTTAATACTTTTTTTTAGTAAGAACATTCGAAGTTTTGATTAAAAAGTTGTTTATTTTGCGTCAAAGTAGCAAAGTTTAGCTTCATTTTTGCAGTGATAGACACATTAATTTGGAAATTCTTGCAAAAAATTAAATAATTATCGCATTTTAATGAAATTTTCGGGGTTTATTCACAAATGAATGAAATTATTTTTTTTCATTAGAAAATCTTGGTAAAAATATTTTTTTACATATGTTAATGTACCCACCACTTACTTAATATTATGAAAACTTTTATGAAAACTTGAGAAATTCAATGTGGTAATTTTCAGTGACTTAAAACGGAATTCTTTGAAGAATTTAAATCACCGATTTCTTTTTCAAAATTGGATTCCGTCTTACGAAACGCAATAAAACTACGACATTATTTAATTAGAGAAGATTTTAATTGCGTTTATGAATCATAAATTAAACACAATATTGTCTGAAGAAAAAGATTTTCGATGAAAAATGAATTTTTACAAGATTTATTTTCATTTTTTACAATTTTAAATTGAATAATTTATAAAGTTTTCAAATCTCTTAAAATTAATTTTCACTTAGTGAGATAGCTCTTCTTACTAAATATTGTTTAAACTTAAACTATATTTACTCTAATCGTATATTGTAAAGCTGACAACTGCGAATATTTTTTAAAGAATTTCGATTTGTTTTTTTCTGTTTTTTTTTTTATGTGATATACGGACAGAATTTCAAAGTTTAAAAGATCAAACAAACCTAGGCTATAACTAAAAGTCAAACAAAAATGGTAAGGGTGACCGGAAAATTCATAGATTCGGCTGTCAATAAATCTCTTGGTCAAATATTGAATTTATAAGAGGTTTTTCATTTTGTTGTTTACTTTTTGTCAACAGTGGATTTTATGAAAAATTAGAAAAAAAAAACAGATTGCGATACAAATAAATAAATGCTTTGACATATTGTCTGACTATCTTTGAGCAAGGAACAAATTCTTCTTTTACACCGGTTACTGTAATTCATTTGTCCTGTTCAGAAATAATGTGCCTTTCAAACAATTAATCTTTTTTTTGATTGCAGCTTCTTTAAAAATAGAAAGTTTTATTGATTACAAAATATTGTCGAGCTTGAGAAAGAAATATCAATACAACTACAAATGCAGTCTTTTTTTTATCCTGTTTGTTTTTGTCTGAAAAAAAGGGTTCGCCCTGAAAAGGTAAGTTGTACTATCACGGACTTAACAAAAGACCCTAAAAAAAACAAAAACAAAAAAAAAACACATTTTAAATAATTAAAAAAAAAATGCTTTCTTCAAATTTAAATTTCGTTTTCATGTGAAAGATAAAACTTTTAAAAGCCTGAAGCTAATATTAATTGAAAAAAAAAATACTTTCCTGAAGTTTCTTAAAGCATTTTAAAAACATTGACATCGTTTCTTGTCATTGACAAAAAGTAGTGTCCATTAAAACTAAGACATTTTTAAACAATAATAATGTAAACAAGAAAGTTTCATTAAAATTGTTTTAATATTTTTTTTCATTTCCTTTCTGTCATTGACACTGAAACGAAAGGTCAATGAAATTTATTGTCATTGAAAATATAGTCCGAAAACATTATTAAAATTAAAATTTTAGATGAAGCATGTTTTGATATAATTTTTTGTGAGTTGGATTTTTTCATAATACGAAGATATTCAACATTTTATGCTAATGGTCTAAGTATCTTCACTACTTGGCTAAAAAAAGCATATCCTGATGAAAAAAGCCCCCCAAACTTGATAAACCATTTTATCGTCTTGTTAGTTATTATTAAGAGGAAAAGACCAAAGTATTATTTTTTATTATTTTTTAGATTTTTTAATATCTTACTAGCACGTCCGAAATTTTAATTAAATAAAATCTTCTTTTTTTTTTTTGAGTCAGCAAAATTGACATAAAATCGATCATGTCCGCCATTTTTGACAACGTTTTAATGTAAACAAAAGTGAAATTCTCCGTAAAATTCAATTATACTTTTTTCAAAAGTTATTTGAAGAATATTTAGAAAATTTAAAGTTTACTTAATATAATTGGAAACAGTTACTTAATTACTTACAATTACTTAATTTTTTAGCAGAAAAAATTTAGTTGACGATAAGAGAAGCATGTCTAACCATGGTGACTTGTTTTGGAGGTGTGAAGTGATGTTTATATCAAAGTATCGACAATTGTAGGTACCTCCACGAAATGTAAGCAAAAAGAGCATAGCATAATGAAAAAGACGCCAAACTTGACGAAAACAAAATTTTATCGTCTAAATGTTTATGATATTATTAAGAGGAAAGATCAAAGTATTTTGTGGTATTTTTTTACATTTTTTAATCGTTCCTAACACGTTCGAAAATTTCGTTAAAAATCTTTTTTTTTTTGAGTCAGCAAAATTGACCATTTTTTTCCATTTTATAGAATCAATGAAAATCTCAATTTGAAATTCTTTTAAATATCAATTATTATTTTTTCAAAACTTATTTTAAGAAAATCAGAAATTATAACGTTTATTTAAAAAATTTTGAACCAAGCTTAACTTAGCTTTTGTGCCGAAAATATGTAATTTGAAAATAAAACAAAGCAGGTCATAAACTTTCACTTCATTTGACAGGTGTTGAATGACCTATTGATGGATTCCGTGAGGATAATTTGTTCTACGGAAGGAGAAAAGTGAAATATTTTACATTTAAGTGAACAAATTATTTACCTCGTTATTTTTAAGGAAAACTTTCAGCGCTCTAATTTTTTTTTTTTTTTTTTTGTACTTAGCTTTCACCTTTACGTTTATGATGCATTATGGAAAATATATTATAAAGAAATTAAAACAAGACTTACAAATGAGATTAAATTTCATAAGAAAGGTATCTAATTAATTTATAGGTACCTTTCTTATGAAATTTTATCAGAAGTGTACATAAAATACTATAATTTTATGTACATTTATTACATTTACTGTGTTATTTGTATTTCCATTCATTTTATTATTAATTTTGATATTTCATTTATGGAAAAATGCCATAACTGAGATTAATATAAAAATAAGATCATATAAATTTCATAAGATGATACTGATACTTTTAGGTACCTTTATGAGTTAAAATTGAAAAATCAAATAAACTTCTCCACACGTGTTTCGCAAAATTAAAGGCCTTAACAGCGGAGGACAATGCTTAACTCAAATAACGCAACTTAATTGTATTCTGGTTGGTCTTCTGTACTTTATAATTAGAGCCCGATTATAAACACAAAATTACATTCTTAATTACTTCTTGTCTTCTGATTAGTCAAAACGATACAATTAACAAAGCGCTAAAAAAAGATCTATCTCATAAGGACACTTAGGAAACCCGATGTGGATTTTAACTAATTTTACAATATTTTAACAACTTAAATGTAAAAATCTATTATAATTAAATAAATAAAAAATAACTGTATTAAAAATTCATTTTTCATTGAAAAAATTTTTTGCTTTCAGAAAATATTGTCCATATTCATAAAAACAACTAAAAGCATTTGAAATTAAATAATATCTTTGTTTTATTGAGTTTTGTATGTTACAATTCAGAGCTGATTTTCAGGTACGGGCAGTCCAATTAAAAAAAACATGATTTGCATTCTTCAAAGCCTTGTGCTTTTAACTATTGTAATCACTAAACCCGATGCGAGTGAATTTCTAGAGTTTTCATAAAATTAGTTATGGGGAGTGTAATAAATATATAAAAAAAATTTCTGCCATGACTTTAATAAAAAAAACATATAATAATTTCGATCATCTGTGAATACTTTCTGAAAGTTTCATTAACATCCAACAATTATTTTTATTTTTGCAAGATTTCCCAAAATAATGGGTGTCATACAAAAAAAAACATGCTAAAAATTGTATGTTATTTTACTAGTGCCGGTGATACAAAGATAAACAATGTTTTTTTTAATCAAAATTTAGAATGTTCTAAAAAGAAGGAAAAATTTTCTAAAATAATGAAAAAAAACTTTGGTCTTTCATGATAACATAAGCATTTAGACGATAAAATTTTGTTTTAGTCAAGTTTGGCATTTTTTTCATCATGCTATTCTATTTTTTTTTTTTTTTTTTTTTTAGCGATTTCGTAGAGGTACCTAAATTAACGTCAGGGCAATTTATCTGACAGAATGACAGAATTGACAGTATTTTCAAAATTTAAGTGAATCAATTTATTTAACTATAATGTAATTTTTAAAAATTAAATACTTTCAAGTGTCTAATTTTTTAAGTACCTTTTATGTCCAAATATGTTTCTGTCCCTAAAATTGAATCTAAAAAAGAAATAATTGCAATATGTCTCTCACTGAAAAACAATAAATTATTTATATTTAGAAATTAAATTAAAATATTTAGTGAAAGGATGTAAAAAAGAAAATTAAAAATTTTGAAAATGCGACAAAGATGATCAGTCAGAGAATTTGATACATGCTAGCCAGAAGGAAAGCAAAGCAATTTCTGAAGGCTTTTCTCTGAAAACACATGACCTGTTATTTCTGAACCAGGCATCCATAGTTTTGGAGAAAATGTTTTTAATACATTTTTTGCATATTAAAAAATATTTTAAAAATATTATTGTATCACAGATTGTAATAAGCTTTCAAACTTATAAACTGGATTCAAATTTAATTTTAAAGTATTTGACAACTTTATCACATTTTGTATCTAAAATTGAAAAAAAAAAATTCTTGTAAAAATTCATTTTTCATTGGAAAAATATTTTGGCTTCAAACAATAGTGTCCTTAATATATATTATTCATAAAAGCCATTAAAAGCTTTTTAATTAAATAATATCTTAGTTTTAATAAGTTTTGTATTCTACAATATAAATCTGAATTTTGGGTAAGGCTGGGTTTAAATTTACAAAAATTCATTGATTTTTGTCCTTCAAAGTCTTCTGCTTTTAACTAATATAATCACAAAATCATACAAAGTCAAATTTTTGAGTTGTCATAACATTAAGAGGGGGTAACAGATGTAAGAAAAAGAAACTTACCATGGCTTTTTGAAAAACAAACATTTCTAAAATAATTTAATTCATTTTTGAATAAGTTCTGAAAGCTTCACTAAAATCTTCCTCTTCCATAATATACAGCCTTATGGAGTTCATGATGAACAGTTTTCATAGAAACTGGACTATTCAGATGATTATTCAACTCAGCAGTCACTTTGGCCGCAGTAGTCCGATGATTTTTCGCCACATTGCGTTTCAATGCACGTCGGTTCCTGTCAGTAAGTTTGCAAGTCCGGTCTGAATTGCTATGCTTGCTAGAGGTTTTACCCTGTTTCTTGAATTGCATCATAGTTCTTGATATGGTAGCTCTTGAAAAACCAAACCGTTTAGCAACCTTAGTGATGGAGGCTCCTGCCATGCAAGCTCCAACAATTTGCTCATTTTCGAACTCAGGGAGTTTGCTGAAATTGTACTAAATTCTAAAAATAAATATGCCAAAGACAGTAAATTAGATAAATAAACATATTTACAACAGATATAACATGCAATTACAAAGTTTTAGTTAAAGTTCTTAATATAATAGGTCTTTGAAATATAGGAGTGGAATTTACACCTGTTCCAATTATTTTGTCCAACCCCTGTATATAAAATATCTAATTTCCCCATTTTTGAAAGTATGGTTGACTGTACACAAAATTATCAGGAAATAAAAGCAACAATTATAGTAAATTTAAAGTCAACATTCCTAAAATTAGGTTATGAATATTTTCCACCTTTTTAAGATTACTGAGTACTTAAAATTTATATAAAAAATATTCTCTCATCATTTCTAAAATTATGTTTTACAGATAAAGTTTCTGTAGAACAACAATCATTTTGTAATCACCTGTTATCACCTTGTCAATTACATAAAACATGTTGATGTGTTTAAAAATGCAGCTACAGTTTTGTTTTAAAAATACATTTCTGTGTTATTTTAAAATTAAAGTAAATAATTTTTTTTTTTTTCAAATTGGATTAATTCTAATTGAAATCAGTTAATATGCCTCAAATAAAGTTTCAGAAAAAGTATATTTTTGGAAGATTTTTTTAATACAGAGAATTACACTGCGATAAAATATGACTAAAAAAGGCACTAGTCAGCTTTTTTAAAGAAAAGAAAAAATAGATTTGAATCAATTTAATTTCTGTTTGAAATACAGCAGAATATTTTGCTTACTGCAAATAGTAAATTTGATCATTTAGCTTTCAATTAAAGCTAAAATGAAAGCTTCAAGAAAACTTTCATTTATAAGAATTAATTTTAAACCTTAGTTATCAAAAGTTAGTGGAGGCATCTATATTATAAATACGTAGAAATTGTAGAGGGGTTAATTTTCCATGAAAACAGAAAAGTGGAATGGCCCAATTGAAAGGGAAATTTTTTTTCTAGAAATCAGATTTCAACTGCCATTTTAATTTGTTACTATGTTTACCTTTCAACACTCATCTAACAGACATCAATTGATAAAGTTAGTCATGATTTAATACATCCACTTGCCTACTGTAATATTGTTTTACCCTTTAGTTTTCTTATTACTTGCTGATGGACAGTTTCTCAATTCAGAAGGCCAAATTTTCCAAATTAGACTTCATTTCAAAAATTTTATTTAATAATTTCAATAAAGTGACCAAATGATAATGTAGCTTTTTATCTCTAGATGACTTTGGGGTGATACTTTTCTGTAGGTTTTGCCACTTTCACTTAATTCTTATTTAGGATTGTAGCATTCTTTTCAAGTGCTGTCCCAGAAACTCATCAAGTTAGTTCATACTTCAATCCTTAATCTATCAAGCTGGAGAAACTTATCCAATGGATGGATATTCCAGCAAGTAAAATATTACATTCGGCTTTTATTTTCTTATTTTAATAATATATATTGTTACATTTTCTCACTAAGTATTATTATGAAGCAAAAACAGAAATCCATACGGGGGACAAAAATGGGATTTTATACTGGAAACCAAAAAAAAAACAAAAAACAGAATTCCCTAAAACTTGAAGGAAAATTTGAAAGGGAAAATTGGTCCGTCTAGAATTGTTAGTTCAATGTGTAAAACAAAGTTGAATTGAAGGCATCAAAATAGTAAAAACTATTATTTTTGGTTAAAAGGAAGTTGAAAATCATTTTAAAAAAAGTCTTTATTCATTTCAAAGGTGGAAAAATCTAGTTTGTTTCAGCACAATTTTGAAAAGTTTGTTCAGGAATCTATGAGAGATCAGTTTTTTGTTTGTTTTTTTTTTTTCAATTCCCCAAGGACTTGTAAATATGTCTACTATAAACATGAAGCAATACAAAAAAGAATTTCTCAGAATTTACATTAAATGAGTTAGGGGAGGGTGGCAAATATTTTTAAAAAATAGTGTCTGTTGTGATTCTGTGAAGAATTGGGGTAAGAAATGCTTGCAAAATAGGTAAGTTTTAGTTACGTTGCCTTTATAGTTTAGTTTTATAAGTTTTAGCTACTTTGGCTTTTATAGTTTTACTTATGAAGACACTTGCTAATGAAATGTTAGAAAATAGCCAGTAAATTTTAAATAATTATTGCTCTTCTTTTCTGATAAGGTCATATATGGATGCCTGTATTTACAAAAATCAGCAGGTTTACACACAAAAGACAAAATTCTTTTTAAAACACTGTACTTGCTGAATTGTACTAAGCCTTTTGATGTATGATTAGTAAATACAGTTTTTACTTGATAACAGTATCACCTAACCAATGCAAATTAATACAGAATTTAAAAAGTTTTAAAACCTTATGAAAAGTATTAAAATTAAAAGTCACTCAAATATCTTATACAAATTTATGTTACCATTTGATACAAGAAAAAACAAAATTATAACCAAAATGCATAATTTATTTTTAATATTAATAGTCAAAAATTCTTCGTTCTTTCAACTTAACAATAGATTTTGTTTTTATTAAGTTTAGGGCATTTTTTCATCGTGTGTACTCATTTTTTAGTGTTCCATGTGCCACGCTTTTTCTGGATATCACAGTACCCTGTGGATAAAAAAGCATTGGCTGAGTAATCCAAAAAGTGACTTAATGAAAAATTTGTGACTTCAGTACCAGGCCACAGCAGAGTGAACAAAAAATTTAGAGAGTTAAATTACTGAAGTGAATTTATTGATACAATGATATCCAAAATATAACTTAAAGGCATGGCACATAGAATTAGAACAGTCTTGCCCCATGGACTGTATAAAGGGTTTGGTTTGAAATTCCAACCTACAAAGGCTGAAACATTGTGAGTATGGCGCTAAAGATCAGGACAACAATCTGAATGATGTAAATAGTTACAATACCTGATCTCAGAAATATAGACAGATAATATCTCCTATATGTACAGAAGTCATGTACTTTCTTCATTCCTCTAACAACTAACCAACTGTTTTGGCATTAATGACACATATTTTTCACTTCAGATTACTTCTCTCTCACTCCTGTGTTACTATCAATGTTTTCATCAACTTTTCATGTTCTTAATTTCCACACTTTATTATTCTTAAATAAAAACATTTTTTTCACATAATATATATAATTAAATCAAGTAGACGAGAGCAAACTAATTGTAGTAATTATTTCATTATCACTGTGTTTTTTTCCCCAATTGTTCACTATTTAAGGTGGTATTAACAAAAGATCTTCTCCTTGACACGGATGAAAATGGTGGTTTGTTTTTATTGGGCAGATCAAAAATCAGCTCTCATGTTTGTGATGATGTTGACAGGGTGAAGAAGGCTGCCTTAGCAAAGGATCTTCTCTTTGGCACTTATGAAAATGGTTTCATTTGTAGTAGGCAGAGATGCCTGCAACAGATAATGCCTCAGCAGATGGTGTCTCCTATGAACTTGATCGTTAGGGCCAGTCCATTTTGGAACCATGGTATTGCACACAATTTCAAAGTTGGCACTTGACATTTTACACTAAATATTTTTATTGTTTTTTGCTTTTATTTTTGTATCAGTATATGTGAAGTTATTAAAACTTCTCATCAAATTTTTCATATACTTATTTATAATTTTGTCAGTTTAAATAAAAACATTTTTCCTGTAACATGTAACTAATTCGAGCAGACTATTATGAAAATTATTTCATTCTTACTATGGGTTTTATATTCCAGTTGTTGACAATTAGCTTAATAAATACTTCAGTTGCTTTCCCTGATCCATATGACACACATTTTTCACTTCAGACTACTTCTCTCTCATTTCTGTCTTACTATCAATTTCTCATGGTCTCCTTTATTTCCACACTTTACTATTCTTAAATAAAAACATTTTTCCTGTAACATGTAACTAATTCAAGCAGACTATTATAAAAATTATTTCATTCATACTATGGGTTTTATATTCCAGTTGTTGACTATTAGCTTAATCAATGCTTCAGTTGCTTTCCCAGATCAACTTTCATCTCTCAGGTTTGTGCCATTGCTGACTGTCAAATGGGGGGGTTCTTAGTAAAGGATTTTCTCTTCTCCTAGGCTCTGATGAAAATGACAGTTTGTTTCTATTAGGAAGTGATGCCAACAGCAGATAATCATGCATGAGGTGGTGCCAGTTATGGACTTCGACATTTTGCCATTGACGTTAGACCAAGATGAGATCCAAAAAATTTAAAAATTAACATATTTTTCAATATCCATATTTAAATTGTTTCTGAACAGACAATGTTCTGATTTTAATCAGCTACATTTCATAAAATATGACACAATGGTGAAGCAATCTTCACTGCAAAATGTTTGATCTTCACTGGCAGTGGCTGCTGTTGCATTATTGAAACAATGATTACATATATCTCTCATAATATAGACTGCTTTCATATATTCTTCACTGACCCTATTAACATATCATTTATGCCTTTTTTCTTCACAGATGTTTTGGCTGTACAAACACCACTGGTTATTGAGAATTTTGCTGAAGGAAAATACATTTCACTTTCCATGAAAACACAGATAAATATATGCTACGTGGTTCATGTGACAATGAACTTGCAAGAAATAATGTATTTGAAATGTGTAATTTATCTTTCTCCAAAAAAACACACTTAATCTTATGTATGAATAAACAGAACAGATAGGTCATATTCATGTAACATCTGCTAAACTGTGGGGAAGTTGGACATAATAAGCCAGATGGAAACACATCTTACAAAGAAACTATGTTCTTGTGAAGTTTGTGGATCTACATTTTCACGCAAGACAAACTTAGTGAGACATATGCGTACACACACTAGAGAGAGACCATATACTTGTGAAGTTTGTGGATCTGCATTTTCACACAAGACAAATTTAGTGAGACATATGTATACACACAATGGAGAGAAACCATATTCTTGTGAAGTTTGTGGATCTGAATTTTCACGCAACTCAAATATGATCAAGCACATGAATACACATACTGGAGAGAAACCATATTTTTGTGAAGTTTGTGGATCTGCATTTTCACAGAAATCACATTTAATGAGACATTTACGTACACACAATGGAGAGAAACCCTATTCTTGTGAAGTTTGTGGATCTGCATTTTCACAGAAATCACATTTAATGAGACATTTACGTACACACAATGCAAAGAAACCCTATTGTGAAGTTGGTGGATCTTCATTTTCAGATGAGTCACATTTAATGAGACATATACGTACACACGCGGGAGAGAAACTATATTCCTGTGACGTTTGTGGATCTGTATTTTCACGCAAGTCAAATATGATCAAGCACATGCATACACACACTGGAGAGAAACCATATTCTTGCAAAATTTGTGTATCTGCATTTTCACAGAAGTCACATTTAGTGACACATATGTGTACACACACCAGAGACAAACCATATTCTTGTGAAGTTTGTGGATCTTCATTTTTAGACAACTCAAATATGGTCAAACATATGCGTACACACACTGGAGAGAAACCATATTCTTGTGAAGTTTGTGGATCGGCATTTACACACAAGGCAAATTTAGTGAGACATATGTATACACACACTGGAGAGAAACCATATTCTTGTGAAGTTTGTGGATCTGCATTTTCGCAAAAGTCGCATTTAGTTGCACATACACACACACACACAGGGGAGAAACCATATTCATGTGAAGTTTGTGGATCTACATTTTCACGCAAGACAAATTTAGTGAGACATATGCGTACACACACTAGAGAGAGACCATATACTTGTGAAGTTTGTGGATCTGCATTTTCACACAAGACAAATTTAGTGAGACATATGTATACACACACTGGAGAGAAACCATATTCTTGTGAAGTTTGTGGATCTGCATTTCCACACAAGTCAAATATGATCAAACATATGCATACACACACTGGAGAGAAACCATATACTTGTGAAGTTTGTGGATCTGCATTTTCACAGAAGTCAAATATGGTGAAACATATGCGTATACACACTGGAGATAAACCATATTCTTGTGATGTTTGTGGATCTGCTTTTTCACACAAATCAAATATGGTCAATCATATGCGTACACACACTGGAGAGAAACCATATTCTTGTGAAGTTTGTGGATCAGCATTTTCACACAAATCGCATTTAGTGAGACATATGCGTACGCACACTGGAGAGAAACCTTACTCTTGTGAAATTTGTGGATCTGCATTTACATGGAAGCCAAATTTGGTCAATCATATGTGTACACACACTGGAGAAAAACTATAATTTTGTGGATCTCCATTTTCAAGGAAGTGATGTTTGGTGAGCCATCTGTGCATATACACTGGAGAGAAACCATATTCTTTTGATGTTCGCTGATATGCATTTTTAGACAAATCCATTTTGATGCAGCATGGGAATACACAGTGGAGAGTAATCCTATCTTAGTGCAGATTTACTTTCTGAATAAGTAGAAAATACTTTTTTAGTGCATCATATGAAAATCCATAGAAATGAAAAAGTTCTTTAATTTTGTTGATATACCTTTTTCTGAGGGGTCTTATTTTGGTGTGCAATATGAATCATATTCTTGTAAAAGCTGTAATGCATTATTTTCAAATACTGCAAAATGCATTAAATATGCATCAATGCTGATACGTGCATGTCCTGCATCACAGTTGCATAAAAGTTCTTATGAGAGTAACTTACACATCTGTGCATCCCATGGATATAGCTAAAGTTTCCCCATGAAAAACGATTCATTGCACAAAACCCATAAAAATTATGATATGGTTAAAAGAATTTGTTGTTGGTTAACGCTAACTGAACGCCAGTGATTTAATTTTTAATGTAATTAATATATTCTTTCTATAACCAAATCGGAATCATTTGTTAGGTGGACAAGATATTGACTGTAATCAGTAAACAGATATTTTTTATTCATGGTAACTGGATTACTTACTGAGGTTCCATCGTCTGATATTGTGTGTCTGGGAAATGGTTCATTTATTGTGATTGCCATAATTCTAGGCCTTTTGACTAAGATGAAAGTGTGGTATCTGTTTTCATCAGCTTCATCAGATTTTCTCTCTCTGTCCACTTCTCTGTTCTCTTTGTTCTACCTCCACAGATTCGAGATACCTATTTTTAAAAATGAAAATTCTTTCTTGAAGCTTTTATTTTAATTTTAATTTCAAGCTTAATGTAATGTTTGTTAAATTTAATATTTCAAATAAGCAAAATACTTTGCTGTATTTCAAAATTAATTTAAATTGACAGGGAGGAGTTTTCATTTTGAAATTGCTGAATTTTTTTTTATTTTAGCACCATCTTTCATCACAATATAGTTCAATATAATTCATTGTAATATAATATTAAAAAATAAAATATACTATTCTGAAATATTATTTGAGTAGTATTAGCTGATTTGAAGTTTAATTAATCTGATTTGAAATAAATATTACTTTAAATGTAAAATATTTCAGAAAAATTTAACAAGGTGGTAGGTGTTTAAGATATTGACAGCTTGTATGGCAAATGGAAGTAAAAATACAAGGTAACCAAAAAAAGGTTCTGTCCGTTTTTAAAGGAAAAAAAGAAAACGCTTCACAGTATGTGTAACTTATATTTAGTCTTCGAAGTAATCGCCATCGTCATCCAGCACCTTCTGCCAACGTGTCTCCAGCTGTTCAATGCCCTTGCGGTAGAACGGGGTGGGGTGACGCAAAGAAGTCCGTGAGGGCTTTGCGCAAGTCTGCTTCATTGGTGAAGGATTTCCCACGAAGGATGATTATCCAGGGAGTGGAAGAGGTGGTAATCGGATGGCACAAGGTCAGGGGAATAAGGTGGATGGCACAAAGTCTCCCACCCAAGTTGCTGTATGGTATCATTGACCACTCGCGCGACATGCAGCCTGGCATTGTCATGAAGGAAAAGCACACCTTTGCGAATCACCAGTGCTGGCTCCTTCTGGCGCAATGCTTGTTGCACACGTTTCAATTGCTGCGAGTAGAGGTCTCCAGAGACCGTTTGGCCCGTTGGTAGCAGTTCATAATGAACCACTTGACGACCTGTCCACTAGACACAAAGCATAATCTTGCGTGGGTGCATAGGCGGTCTTGTGGTGTGAGGGACATCATCCTGAGGAGACAACCAATGTCTGGAACGCTTGGGATTTTCATACAGAACCAACTTTTCTTCACTAGTAAGCACTCGATTGAATAAGGATGCGGTACGGTGGTGAGAAAGCAGCGATACGCAGGCTGCCACTCGTTGTCCCTTGTGGACCTCCAACAGCATTTGCAGAACCCACTTGCTCAGTTTGTACATCTTACCTAGGCAGTACAGGTGAAGTCTTTTTCATCAGAAACGTTGAACTATCTTGCAAGTTCACCACATGTTAGACTACTGTCCTCTTCAATGGCCGCCTTCAGGACTCCGTCATTCAAGACCTGTGGTCGTCCACTGTGAGGCTCATCATGGATAGACAAACCTCCCGACTTGAATTTTTGAAACCAACGCCTTGCAATACGTTCATCCACAGCACTATCCCCAAACGCTTGACATATGCGGTGACTTGATGCAGCTGCTGATAAGCCCACTTTGAAGTCGTAAAGCAAAAAGCCCCGAAACAGATCTCTAGACACTTCCATCCTTCTCACAGCTGTTCGGCTTATAACTGATGGCCGGGCACAGTGCACATGTTTTTTGTAACGTCTGATGTTCCTACTTCCAGCTGTCCGAATTTGAAAACAATTGCTACATGCATTTCATATATATTTCAACTTCATTCAATGACTAATCAAAAAACGGACAGAACTTTTTTGGTTAACTTTTTTTTTTGTAATTCAGGAATATAACATGAGCTCCATTTTTCATATAGTTTTTAAGTACTCTGTAATCTTACAAATTTAGCAAAATATTCTCCATAATTTAATGTTTATTGAATTTTAAATTCTTTTCTTTATTTACCATAATTATCACTCTTGTTTTCTGATGATGTTATGTATGAACATCCATATCTACAAAAATCATCACATTTATGCACATAAGAAATATTTTTAAAATATTGGTGTTTGATGATTTGTACTAAGCTGTTGGAATTATTAGTAAATATAGCATTTATTTAATGATGGTGACAAAGTAATGCATAAATGATTAAAAGATTCAAAAATTTAAAAATTATTCTAATGAAATTTTTTTTAAAAAAAATGGAAATAATTCTTTTAAAATTTCATTTTTCATCAAAAATATTTTTTCTTAAAACACTAGTGTCCATAATAGATATTCATAATAGGAATTAAATCTTTTTCTGATTACATAATGTCTTAATTTTATTGCATTTTTATTTTACAATTCAGTGAAGAAAATTTTATTTCTTGAAAAATATCATAAAATTAAGTGGGGGTGGGGTGTAACAAATCTAAAAAATATATTTACCAAGATTTTCTAAAAAAAAAATATTTCTAAAATAGTTTTGTTCATTTGTGAATAAGTCCTGAAAGTTTTATTAAAATCTGGAGAATTACTTGATTTTTCTAAAAAAAAATTTTTAACCCTACATAAAAGACGCTAATATTTCCCATACTAGTATTTGGTTCTTCTGCTGATGCAAGAAAACAAAATTTTTAACCTAACTTTTAACATTCTAAAAAAGATTTTTTTCATAGCCAATAAAATAGGCCCATTTTCGGATTCATTAGACTCAATCCTATCATGTCTTGAAGTCAGAATGCTGTTTCATTCTCCAAATTTCATGTGTCAACCCCAATTCTTAGTTTGTGAACTTTTTGCCATATTACT
Source organism: Acanthosepion esculentum (assembly GCA_964036315.1). NCBI lineage: Eukaryota > Metazoa > Mollusca > Cephalopoda > Sepiida > Sepiidae > Acanthosepion > Acanthosepion esculentum. Next base: position 41,405,605 of record OZ038479.1, read on the forward strand.
GTTGCTATGCTTTAATACTGTTAATTTGCCTTGCATATATTGTTTGCTTGCTTTATAATATTTTTTGCTCTGTTCGTTTCTTTTTCTTCTTATTGTTTATTGCAAACTCTGTCAATTCTGTTTGTTGGGCATTTCTGCCATTTATTGACATTTAACCATGACCACTCACCCTACAAACATAATTTAATAATCAAAAGATCCTTTGGTCTTTCCTCTTAATAATAACAAATATTTTGACAATAAATCTTTGTTTTTATTACATTTGGGCCATTTTTTTTCATCACAGTCTGCTAATCTTTTAGCAGATCATTGGATAATAATACCTATGCTAAACATTTAGTAGTGATTGAATGGATTCATTTTCTCATCAGTTAAAATCCCATTTGATATAATTGATGATATTCAGGCTAAAAGATCTTACTAACAGTTAGTAGACACTTTCAAGCTGATAAAAATATTTTATCTTGTTTGTATTTATTGGCCCCATAAGAAATGTGGCAGAAATTAGGCTCTCAACCATTAGATTGAGTGGGAGTGGATGATTGCAGGAGCACTAAAATATATACTGGGATTTATTCCTAGCCAATAAAATAGTCTGGTTCTCAGTTTAATCTGATTCAAACTAAAAGATCTTAGCAACAGTTTGTAGACATTTTCAAGCTGATAAGAATATTTCATACATGAAAATATTTTATTCAATCGATTATTATTATTTTAGTGATACTTACGCTCGACAACCAGCATTTTCTTTTATTTGGATTTGTGCAATGTTTAGTTTACATGCAGCAGACTCGCTTGTATTTTATTTGATAATTTATTTTAGTGCTATTTATGTTGCTACAGAAAAGATTATTGGGAGCATCACTGGTTAATTAGCCCCATATGTTTAAGTCAACACATCCAGATTAGTAAAAATGCTTTGTTGCCATAAGGAAGAGCTTTGTAATATTAGTAGTAGTAGTCATTGTTTACAAATTCACACTTATAGTAAGGTAATGAAAGGTTTGGTAATCCGTGTAGATAATTCCAAAGAGGATGTAATCCAGAGAGCTCAATGTAACGACAAAGCAAATATTAATGAAATAATTAGGAAAAAGACAATTTTAAGATTCCATGACTATAATTTATTTCCCCAGAAAATATTTTTCCTGGTTTATCAGGTCACATCTCTTGTTACAAAGGAACTTGATTTCTTTTGAAAAAGAAAAATGCAAATTCCTTTGTAACTAGAGATGTGACCTGATGATGAAACAGGAAAAATATATTTTCTGGGGAAATAAATTATAGTCATGGAACCTTAAGGTTGTCTCTTTCTTGGTTATTTTTATTAATTTATTAATATATATAAATATAAATCAGTTGTAAATGTTTATATGTATCTTGTTTGTATTTATTGGCCCCATAAGAAATATGGTGGAAATTAGGCTCTCAACCATTAGATTGAGTGGGAGTGGGTGATTGCAAAATACTTTTTTCTCCCCAGTTTATAGGCAGAAGCACTAAAATGTATACTGGGATTTCTTCCTAGCCAATAATATAGTCTGGTTGTCAGTTTCATCTGACTCAGACTAAAAGATCTTAGCAACAGTTTGTAGACATTTTCAAGCTGATAAGAATATTTTATACATGACAATATTTTATTCAATAGACTTATTATTTTAGTGACACTTATGCTCAACAACCAGGAATTTCTTTCATTTGGATTTCTGTAATGTTATGTTCACATCCAGCAGACTCACCTCTATTTTATTTGATAACTTGTTTTAGTGCTATTTATGTTGTTACAGAAAAGATTATTGGGAGCATCACTGGTTAATTAGCCCCATCTGTCCAAGCAGAATCAAGGGAGGTTACTTAAATTTTTTAAAGGGAAATTCACCTGAATGATTTACTTTTGATAAGAAACAAAAGTCAACACATCTGACTTATTACAAAAACGTTGTTGCCTTAATTCTCACAAAATATAGTTCCTTCATTGAACTGTTTTTGTATTGAATTTTTGTAATTTTAAATTACTTTTGTTCCATCAGCTTAAAAAACTGTCATGATTCTGCACTTTCAATCAATATAGAATCAGTATAAACATTTCATCTAAAAGAAAATCTTCTCAAAATAAGTGAATGTTTGATGTTTTACTATCTTCTTGGCAGTAAAATGTATTCTCCATCTTTCTTATTCTCGCTTCCTCTTTGACCATTACTGCAACTTGTCAATTTCAGCAGAATTGTTTCTAATCAGAGAGAGGGGGAGAGCCTCCTCACCTTTCCTTTTCCCTAACTTAAATCCTTGTTTTACAGACATTAAAACAAATTGTCTTGCTTTCATTCCACTTAGCTATAGTGAAATTTGTTAAAATTATTGCAGAAATTTTGTGATGTTCAGATTGTGTTGGAACATAGGCCACACTTCAGATGAAATCCCTTTTTTTTTTTTTTTTTTTTTTTTTTTCCTGAGAGGAAAAGTTATAAGAATGCCACCGAAGGAAATGATAAAATGCATTGCTGGTCAGCAGAATATTGCGGCTACATTTTCTGCTATTTCTACCTCTTCCAGAGCCTGCTAAATCTTTCCATATGTCTAAGCAGATTCAACGGTGGTTACTTAAATTTTTTAAAGGAAAATTCATCTCATCTGATTTGCTTCTTATAAGAAACCAAAGTCAACACATCCGACTTATTACAAAAACGTTGTTGCCATAATTCTCACAAAATAGTTTCTTCATTGAACTGTTTTTGTATTGAATTTTTGTATTTGAACTGAGATTAAGTGTAAATACTGATTTTATTTTTAATTTATTGAATCAATTGAAAAAAACAATTGTTCAATAATAATTCTCAAAAAATATTTCATAAATGTTTTGTTTGGTCTGTTTATAAAAAATTCTTTTTCCTGTAATAATTCTTAAAAAATAAAATTTCTTAATTGAACTATGTATTTGTTTTAAATTTATTGATTCAATTAAAAAAAAAAAACAACCTTTGCTTTGTCAACATAAAAACTTTGTTCTCTCATACTTAAAAAAAAAAACAGTTTCTTAATTAAATTGTGATTAAGTGTCAAATACTGTTTTTGTAATTAAATTATTAATTTAATTAAAAAATACAAAGTTCTGTCAATTAGTCCTATATAACTAAGCAGATTCAAGAGAGAGTACTTAAATTTAGGTTGTCTATCAATCCAGGTATCCAGGTAAAAATTTGAGCTGAACTGTTTATTTAATCTACAGGGTAAATTGTATTCTCCATCTCTCTTATTCGCTCCTCCTCTTTGATCATTACCACAACTTGTCAATTTGAGTAGAATTGTTTCTAACCAGAGAGAGAGAGAGAGAGGGGAAAAGAGAGAGAGAGAGTGAAAGTCTCCTTACCTTTCCTTTTCCCTAAGTTAAATCCTTTTATTTTACAGAGATTAAAATAAATTAACTTTCTTTCATTCCATTTATCTATAGTGAAATTTGTTAAAATTACTGCAGCAATTTTGTGATGTTCAGATTGTGTTGGAACATAGGTCACACTTCAGACGAGATCCCGCTTTTTTTTTTTTTTTACCTGAGTGAACAATGAGAGGATAAGTTATAAGAATGCCATCATAGGAAATTATAAAAAGGTCAGCAGAATATTGTAGCTACATTTTCTGCCATCTCTTTGTCTTTCAGAGCCTGCTAAATCTTTCCATATGTCTAAGCAGATTCAAAGGAGATTACTTAAATTTTTTAAAGAAAAATTCATCTGATCTGATTTGCTTTTTAGAAGAAACCTTAGTCAACACATCTGATTTATTAAAAAGTTTTATAATTTAATAAAAGCTTATAATTTTGTAATGTTATTTTTTTTTCATATTCGCTTATTGTCCAAACGAATATAATGTCTGACTTTACATATAGTTTCTGTGATGGGGAATTATCATTTACTCTTGTCCTCATCTTTCTTGTGGTTATTACAATGACAAAGTTTCAGGTGTTTTGCCTTCTGGCATTTATCAGGTATATGCCAATCTGGGTAACCTACTAAACAGAACCCTTTATTTAATCTATGGGAGTAGATTGATTGCTTATTATATGCTTATTTTAAAGATTATATACTTATATCACAGTTTGGTTTCAGGTCTTCTCCTTTTGACAACTATGGTAGAAATGCAGAGAACAACCACTATACAACCTCACAAAAGCATTCGATCTTGTGAGAAGGGATGGCTTTTTCTTGACACTCATGATGGCTTAAGATTGTCCCGTCATTTCATGTGGCTATGAAGGGTGTCATACAATTTGCTGACTTATTCAGAGCCTTTCAATATCTGCGCTGGTGTGAAGCAGGGTTGTGTGTGCTTCCACCTAATTTATTTGGCATCTTCTTTACGGTCATGCTGAAACATGTATTCGAAGCTTCAACTGAAATAGATGGAGTCTACCTGCATACGAGAACAGATAGAATCCAAAGTTTATGATGTGCTCATTAGAGACATGCTGTTCTCAGATGATGCAGAACACTCTGAAGGCCAGCTGCAGCAACTAATGGACAAGTTTTCAAAAGCTTACCAAGAGTTCAGTCAGTTTACCCAGCCTATACACCCTTCTCCAACAGTGCTGGCTTTGAACGTATGTTGGATGAGAGGGTTCTGAAAGACCTTCTGTACGGGCAACTGGTCGCTAGCAAGAGGGCAACCTCATCTTCAGTCCACGGATGTCACCAAAAGGGACATCAGAGCAATGGACATTGAGAGGTGGGAAGATGTCGCCAATGATCACTCACGCTGGCAACATAATTTACACTGAGGGTTGAGCAGAGGGAGGAGGAACAAAGTCTTGCTGCTGAGGATGACAGAAAAAAGAAGGTGACATCAGGGGAGAGGGTCTTCACATGCATTTGCTGCAATCAAGACTGTCACCCACATGTTGGCCTCTATCGCCACATGTTAGCTGAAACATAACTCTCAAGGCTACCACATATTTTTAACATACAACGTGCATTAACACGTGCAATATCCTGTCTTCATCAGCCGCCAACCATGGGTGATATCACGGTTTTGGTGACTAGGGCGGGACCGCCACCAGCAGCGTTTGCCACCAGGTAGGGTATGAAGATAAGCTAATTAATCATTCCTATTTGTAAATTCTTGTAATGAAGTAAATAAATATATACTTATATGCTTAATTTAAAGCTTATTTACTTATATACTTCTATTAAACTTTATATATGTATTTACTTAAATTACTTTTTAAAATAAGATCAAAATAAGATATTGTAGGAATTTTCGTGGTTGCTTGTGTGCGGGCTCAGAAATGGTATGAAGAAAATCCAAGGCTTGAAATAACTGTTGAACAGCTTTTATTTGAGAGAGTTCAAAATATTTTGTAAGAGAGAGTTTAAAATAGTGGGATTTTGTGGGGGGGGGGATTTCCCAGTCGAGTAGATGTTCAGTAGAGAGAGATTTCTCCATTTGTTTCCACGGGTGGAACAGGAGATCCGAGTGTGAAACTGCTAGGACTGGTACAAGTCTTCTGCAGCAAGGGTTGTGTGCAGTTTTTCTTTTTGGTAGGTATCTTGAAGGGAGATTTCTCTGCCTGTCCCCACAAGAAACAAGAAATCTGAAGTCAAGATGCCAGGTCAGGGCCATGTGTCTTCTGCAGCAAGGGTTAAGTTGCCTTTCGAGTTGTGCTTGAAGGTAGAGGCCACTGAATGGGAAAATGGAAAAGAAGCTGAATAGGGCTCTGTCAGCATTTGTATGGGTTCAAGGACTTCTGGTTATACCCAGCTGATTTATTTTGTTGCTACTACAGCTGAATTAAGCAAAGTAAGGAAGCCCCCACATGTCACAATAGCCAATAAGTGAGATAATTTCTATAATATTGCTCATATAAATACATACCCTTTACTGTTGCTAGGAAAGTTGCTTCACTGTGACGTGCTAGACAAGTTTCGCTTGTCAGAATCTATCTTACACATTTATAAATCTATCATTCATCTGTGCATGGGATATTGTTGTCACATCTGGTCTGGTGATTCAGCAATATATCTAGAAACTCTTGACAAAATCCCCAAAAAGAAGCTGTAATGTTATCAACCCTAATTTGGCCTCTCAGCTTCAGTCACTTTCTCATCAACATAACCTAGTTTCCCAGTGATTTTTGTATAACATGGCTGGTGCTATCCTCCAGGAAATTGAGTTGTCATGCCTTCTCGAGCTCACGTTCCCTGCTGATATGAAGTGGAAAGATTATATTGAATTCATTATTAGATCAGCTGCTAAGAAAGTCTGTTCACTATGTTTAGCAAGACAATTTTTCTCACTAGAATCTATCTTGCATATCTATAAAGTCTACTATTCGTCCATGCTTAGAATATTGCTGCCACATGCGATCCAATGCCCTTCCTATCGACCTTGAGCTCCTTGATAAGATCCAAAGAAGAATCTGCAATATTAATGGTCCTGATCTAACGGCTCAGCTCCAGTAACTTTCCCTCCAATGTAAGGTGGCCTTTCTCTGTCTTTTTTATAAATACTTTCATGGTAATTGTTGGAATGACCTCTTCCCTATGGTATCTGGAGATTTTGAATTTAAGCGTAGCACTAGACTGACGTTGAGATCTCATCAATTTACAGTTGAGCGTGATAGATATAGCTGTAAATTCTATGCTTGCTGTATCTTCTCTCACACTTCTCACTTCTGGAACTCCCTTCCAACTCTATGCTTTCTAGCCAAGTTTAATCTGCAAACATTTATATGCAATGTCAATCACTATCTACTCTCCACCTGATTACTCTCTTCTCTTTCTGGTCAACATTAATGTTTCTGTTCCTAATTCTTCCATACCCAGTAACCTCTTGTGTTTTAGTAGCATTATTGCCTTGCTTGGGGTGATTTGATTAAAAAAAACAAAAACAAGAAGCAACTATTTTTCAAGGCAATTGTTCTGATGAGCTTTTCTATTCGGTCATTTGGCTTCATGAACATAAGCACAGTATGAGATCTTATTTTACTGTTGAGATTGAAACTGGATGTAACTGCAAGTCCTATGCTGGCAGTTTCTTCTCTCGCATTTCTTGCCAGTGAAACTCTCTTCCAGCTTCTTGTTTTCCCGTCAAGTACAATTTTCAAAAATTTAAATAATATCAATCGTTATCTTCTGTCAAGAAAATATACACACACGCACACAAACAAGTATAGGATTCGTGTATACGGAATAAATTCCAATAACCGAAAAATACTATTCTTAAAAGAGTGCTCAATACAGAGAAGAGCAAATATAATTTATTCAAAAATTATAACGTATATGTTATAAAATCACTACAAAAATAGCCATTTTGTTTCAACACTTCTGTCTTATCAAGTAATGGTGCTGACACCAGAAGTGTTGAAACAAAAAGGCTATTTTTGTAGTGATTTTATAACATATTTATGTCATAATTTTCAAATAAATAATATATATATATGACAACAATATTCCATGCACAGAAGAATGATGGTAGACTTACAAAGGAGATGTGAAAGAGTAGCCAATCAGAAAGGTTTTGGTTTTTGCCATAAAGTAGAAACAGCTGTCAAAGTAAAACATCTTTCCTTTATTGTATTTTACTGTGAAATTCATCAAAGACCTTCTCACTTCATATGTTTTATTGTTTTCACTATTTACATTTGGATTATTTGTTGTTGTTATCATGTTTCGACTGTTGTTCCCTTCAGTCTTCATCAGGTGTCGATCCAGATAACCTATCTGGAATTCTGAACTGAACCCTTTATTCAATCTACAGACCTATACAGTTTTTGTTCCACTGTCTAGTTCTTATTTTTAAATAGCTGCACATTTATTGTTTGCCCATTTCCACTGATTCCAAGTACACTCACTGCCCAACCTAGGGACTGAACTCACCATTACCAGTTCACTAAATTAATGCCTTAATACTATCAGACAATTTGCTGTAAGGAACTTGGAGACTTAAACCTAACTCTTCTGCTGTTTAGTGTTGCTACTGATGTTGCTGTCTGAATGTTTGACTGCTTCATTTGATTTTCTGTAAAGAAAAGGTAAACAATTCTTTTCCTAGTACATTGCACACATTCGGTTGAGGCATATTTCAGGGAACCAATTGTAATGACGAATATATCACCTTAACTACTAATCACGTGTGAGAGTTAAGAATGTATTCTAACATATGACAGTGTTAAATAAATAAATTGTGGTAATTTTAAAATTCCACTGATACTAGTCCTTGTGTATTTCTCTGTTTTATAATGTTTGATATTATGAATCTGAAATTTGAAATTCTTCAGAAAAAAATCTTAATTAGTTTCTAAAATGCATCATTTTAATTTTAAAAAAATGGGACTGTATGATTTTCAATATCTTGAGTACTTTTTGATGTTTACAAAATTTTCTTACAACTATATAAAGAAAAATTCCGGAAGGTGTTAATTTTTGATAAGAAAATGTTATGTGATACCAAATGTGAACATATGGAAAGTTTGTCCTGAATCCTACCCAAAATATTTCAATCAAATTTGAATTATTCATTTTACGGACAGTTGATGCTTGCATTTTAATACAGCATTATTTTCTTTTGAATTAGATAGAGAGAAAAATCTACACTTAACATTTGTTTCTGTTTGGAAAAAGTTTTAGTTTTAGTAAATAAAGACATGATTGTAAAATCAAAAAAGTCAAAGTTTCATGTTATTTTTAAGTATGGACCTTTTTTAAAAGAATTTTAATGCTTTTCATTTTTGCAATGCGACTATTAGATTATTTTTTGTATGGATGATTGAAAGAATATAATAATTCAATAACTCTTAAACTCAGAAAAATTTTAAAAAGACCACATTACAGACAATTAAATATCATACGATGTCAAACAGGTAAGAAAAATAAAATGAAACCAGTGTTATTAAACTCAAAAGTATCATTTAACTAGGTATCTCCACTAAGAGCATAATCTGATGAAAAAAAGGCCTTGAACTTGATGAAACCAATTTTTATCATCTAAATGTATCTTTGATTATTTTTTTATTCTTCCTAGCATGTCTAAAATTTTAGTTAAAAATCTTTTTTTTTTCTTTTTTTTATTTAATTCTGCAAAATTGCCGAAATCGATATCTACCATTTCTGAGAAATTTATAAACAAAAGTTAAATTCTCAATTTGAAAATCTTGTAAAAATCAATTATGCCCCTTTCAAAAGTTATTTTAGGAAAATTAGAAAATATAAAGTTTACTTAATGTAATTGGAAACAAACATTACTTAATTTTTTAGAAGAAAAAAAATTTAGTGGAAAATAAGAGACGCATGTGTAACAGTGGTGACTTGTTTTGGAGGCATGAACATGATGTATCAACAGTTTATGTGAGGGGAAGTTATCAGATGGAAGGACAGAAGTGACAATATTTTTTAATTTTAAGTGAGCCAGCTTATTTAACTATACAGTAATTTTAAAAATTAAAATACTTTCAAAAGTCTATTTTATTGATTGATTTTTTAGACACTTTAGCCTGATGTTTGAAGAGGATTTCTGGAAAAATAAAATTAAATACTTTATAAAATCTGATATTTTATTGATTTTTTTGGGGTACTTTTTTTTTATGAAGATATGTCCAAAGCCTGCACTGTTTCTGTCCCTATAATTGAAACTAAAAAAGAAAATAATAATTACAATATGCCTCTTACTGAAAAACAAATTAATTATATTTAAAAAAATTAAATTAAAATATTTAGTAAAATAGGATGTAAAAAAGAAAATTAAAATTTTTTTTAATGTGACAGTGATGATTAGTCAGTCAGAGAATTTAACACATGCTTGCCAGAAGGAAAACAAAAAAATTTCTGAGGACGGGTTCTTGCTGTCAGGGGAAACAACTCTTAAATCATGTGACATTTATATATTTGACATCCATATATTTGGAAAAAATATTTTAACTTACTTAAATACCTGTGTATTGCAGATTGTAATAAACTTTAAAATTTTTGATCTGTAAAAAAAAAAATAGATGTGAATTCCCTAAGTAGCATGGATTGAAACTTAATTTTAAAATATTTAATATATTTATCACATTTTGTAATTAAAATTGAAAAAGAAAAAACAATTTCTGTAAAAATTCATTTTTCATCAAAAAATTATTTTGTCTTCAGACAGTATTGTTCTAAACATAAAAGCAATTAAAAGCTTTTCTAATTAAATATTTTAGTTTTATTTGGTTTTGTATTTTACAATCCAGAGCTGAATTTGGGGTAGCTGTGTATTTTGATTTTACAAAAAATATCAATAACTTTTATTCTTCAAAGTCTTTTGCTTTTAACTAATATAATCATTGAATTTCTTGAGTTTAAATAAGGTGGCGGGGTTTAACAGATGTAAAAAAGATTTTTACCATGATTTCTGAATAGAAAACATGTCTGAAATAATTTCATTCATTTGTGAATAAGTACTGAAAGTTTCATTAAAATCTGACACTTGTCTGATTTTTACAAGAATTTCCAAATCACTGTTTTTCACCAGAAAATAGCTTTAAAAAACTAATGGTAGACCATTAACAAAAAGAAAAAAATTTTAACCAAAATTTTGAATGTGCTAGAAAGGATGAAAAAATTTAATAAAACAATCAAAAAAATACTTTGGTCTTTCCTCTGAATAATAACATAAGCATTTTGATGATAAAATTTCTTTTTATTAAATTTGGAGCCTTTTTCACTATGCTATGCTGTTTTTTGGTGAATTAAGGAAAGGTACCACCAAACGAAAACGGATACTTTTTCTGCAATGAAAGCAAAAATATCAACACTATCTGTTTTAAAATATTTGCAAAAAAACAGGGAATTATCTGGTTTCAAATAAATATTTTAGTGAATGGGTTATTTTATAAAAAAAAAACTCTGGTCTAGAATACTTTTTAAATTCCAATTAAAAAAAAAAAAATGAACACCAGGATTTGAATTGCATCTTAGAACTTTATTCAATATTTATAAATATAAAGAAAAAACAAGCAAAAATATTGTAAAAAATTTTATTCCATAAAGTTATGATACTGACAACTGAAATTGACAGAATAATTTTTCATATTAGACAAAGAAAAGCAAACCAGGGTTTGATTTCTATCTTACATCTTTAAATAAATAAAGAACAAATGATAAATAGCTTTATAATTCTGTTTTTATTTGAATGATCAAGGCTACTGACACAGAATATTTTTTTACATCACAATTACATTAGAAAAGAAACCAAGCTTTCCACAATAAAAGTAAAAAATTAGCACTGTTTTAAACTATTTGCAAAAATAAAATCAGTGAAAATATCTGGTTCAAATGAAATTTTCAGGACGTATTCAGTAATGATGAATATTTTAGTGAATGGGTTATTTTATTAAAAAACTCTGGTATAAAGTAATTTTCCTTTCTAAAGGAAAACTAAAGTGTTACATTTGTTCGTATATTAAACTAAAGTAAATAAGTCTATGTTTCATTACTGAATTTAAAGACTATAAAATTCCTTCTCCGTGTTTTGATTGTGTAAAATTATTTGAAAACTATTTTTTTCATAATAAAAAAAATGAACATGGTTTTAATTTGCATGTTTTATCTTATTTTAAAATTTTCTGTAGTAGTAAAATTACAATATTGACATTTTTTTGTGTAGAAAATAAGATATATTTTAAATAATTGTAAAAAAAAAATGTTACATAGGTATATGGGAAATTTAGCTGTTTTTTTTTTTTTTGGTTAATTTGTTTCTAGTGATATTATTTTCTCTTGCACAAAAATTACTCAAAAGAATATTTGAAGAGTCTAGACAATCATTCTTTCTAATTTTTCAATACTTTGACCTTTGCCACAAGAGGCCAAGTGAAAAATATGAGCATTACCCACCAAAAGAGTCAAGGTTATATATATATGGCTAATTTCCTTTGATTTACAGAATGATGAAAAGAAATATTTTTTGTCAATTTACCAATAACTATATAATTACAGATAACAGCATTTGTAATAGTATAATTCGGATATAGCAGAGAATCTCTATTAATTCCTTGAAAATAACTGTTTATTTCAGGTATTTTGTTCTCATTATCACTTCCAGATATTAAATTCTTGCAACTGTTGCATTTCATTTTCTCAAAAACTGCATAACAACAACAACAACCTGTTGTGTATAACAGGAACAATTCTGCATTCATTAATATCCTCATCTGTTAAATATATATTAAATTTATAAATACCTAAATTTTGCTCCCCCTGCTACTTCATCCCAGTTAATTTGTCAATTCTTCAAATCAATATTTTGGTTATTAAGTGGTAGGCTCAATTTTAAAACTGATATCATTATGATTTTTTCACACACAAACACTTGATGTATATAAATCTACCAGGTAATACATACATCATTTTAAATTCTGTGCAATATTTGGTCAGTTCTAGAATTGCACGAGTAGTACGATGCAAAGCTGTGAAGGTTTCATTTGTTAGCTTCCCATTATTTCCAGGAATGCTATTCCAAGATTCTAACCATTTGCAGAATACTGTGAGTAATATATAATTGTCATCATTTACTTTAATTGGATTAGCATATTTATTGTTAAGCCACCAACCCTTATATGATTTTTTTTACATTCAGTATTGCCCACTAAGTATAAAATATGTTTATGAATTCTGCAAAGTTAGGCAAACATTTCTGTTTCCCTAAGGTCAGCAATCCCTGAATAGTGAATTAGTTCAAAATTTGCAAAACTAATGAAACATTTTGCCTTTTAAAACTAGTGGGAGAAAGATCCTTTGAGGTCAGTTTACAGCAATATTTTAAATTGAGATTCCAGGACATGAAGCTTATGTAAATTACAAAATGAGGCACTTTTGATATTATGTTAATTATAATTTCCATCATGACAAAATTTTGGGAACATCATGCATTTACTTGCATCTTTTTGACCAAATATAAAGAAAAGAGGTCTAGATTTCATAACTGAATTTTGATATGCAATTGAAAGTTTTGCTGGACTACAAAAGTAAGATATAGCTTTCTTATTTATTGCATTATTATCTGTTATGACTGATATTACTCTAAAACTTATGTCTTATAGACCAATTATTACATGTTTAAGTATGTCAAATAAATTATCAGCTTTAAGGCATTTAGTTGGTATAATATGCACAGCATACTTGTATCATGAGAACACACTGCTAAGCAAAAAAGCGAATGCATTTGTTGCTAAGCCAACACCGTTAGTACCTTTACATGAAGAATTGCATTCTTAAGGCTAACACTAACAATTGTGGTAGCAGTTTTCTTATTAAATATGCTGATGTTTCTCACCGTATGTTCTCAGGTCGAAAAAATGCAGTTCACAAAAAAAAAAAAAATGAATTAAAAGGGCAATTGCACCTATTCAAAATGCTTATCAAAATTTAAGATAGTAAAAAAAGGAAACTACAATAACATGAAGGAAAGTACCAGGCGTATTACCGGGGGGGGGGGAATTTAATTTAAAAAATGTTGTTCATATTTTTATCAAAAACTTTAGCAAATTTTGAATTCACATATTTAATTTGTGGATGTAGTTATGGAGATATTTTTTGTACCAATAAAAGAAAAATCCAAATGTTTCTTTTAAGTATTTGTATTGAAAATTCTATTTAAAAATAATGAGTTTAAATAATTTAATTTCATCCAAAGAATTCAAATAAAACTTTTAATTTTGTTTTAACGGTGGAGGCCATCTTATTATTTTGTTTTATGTATCGTGAATTATAGTCATGAACATTTTTAATCATTAAGTTTTAATGCTTTTTACAAATAATAAATTACTGACTCACTTTCTTTACTATTTTTGTTTGGTACAAGATTTTCCCCTTTGATAGCATGTATCCATGCATCTGATAAATCTTTATTACTTTGTTTTGGAAATGAGAAAATTCAATTTTTTTGCTTCATTTTGATAATTTCCTTTGGGACAGCGTAACCATATGACATTTTTTTTTTTTTTAAATTATTAAAAATTATTTCAGTGAAAATACTGACAAAACAAATAAAAAAAATCAAGTCGTGTCAAGAAATTTCGTGTAATTTGCAGTTTAGGAACCGTGCTCAGATTCTAATAAAAATTACCCAAATAGTTACATTTACGCATAAATGTACATGCTTAATTCGAAAATAACAAAGAAATTTTGCTAAAATCTACCCTTTTGGAGATATCAGCAATAAAATTTCGGACTCATTAGCGTTGCGGCTACAACGCGGCAGCCATTACCGGCGTCGTTTACCATTTGCCTCGGGGCAATCATTCAGTCATAATGACTTGCGCAGATCAGTAAAAAGGCCATTAACTAAGTAAGCTCCGCAAATGATTGATCCGAAACGAATGAGTCCGAAATTTTATTAATTTGTTAATTTCGAATTAAGCATGTAAATTTACACCTAAATGTAACTATTCGGGAAATTTTTAATAGAAACTGAGTCCTAAACTCCAAATTTTAGAAATCTCAAACAGTAAAAAACAAATAGAAGTATTTCTCCGTGTTTATACTACAAATAGTGACGTCAGCAAATAAGCCCCACCCATCGAACAGGCCTTCTAGCACGGTGGGGGTTGATGTTGTCGTTATTACAAAGGGTTTATGAATTACCTCCCTTGATTTTTGCCTTTTCGTTTGGTACAAGATTTTCGGAAAATCTTTTGTTTTGAACCTTTGATTAAAGATGTTGGTTGTTCTTAAATTTCATTCAACTTGAAATCATTTAGTTTATTTAAAATTTTAGTATTTACCATTTTTGACACATTGCGTTGCCATAAAGGAATCAAGTCAAACGAACGAATGCAAAAATTGTAAGTAGATTTATTTTTATTCTTGCAATGAATTCTTTTTTAGAAGCCATTCTGATAATTTTTATTTGAATAATAAGAATAGAATTAGATTCTTTTGAGATTAATTTTGTATTTTTTTTCTTTTAAACATGCAATTTCTAATGTTCATTTATTGCCAAGTGCTTGAATCGGTATTTAAAACTCCCATTATAGTTTTTTTTTTTTTTTACTTTGACCGAACGCACGCAATAAAAATTAATTAATAATTGGTCAACTATCATGATCATGCTATTGGTAAATAATAGCATAATATTTTTAAGAAATTGTTTAATACAAGAAGGAAAATATTGTAGTTATATGAAAGTAAATGTTTTATCGTCAAAGTGTTTATAAAAGACCAAATCATTTTTTATCATTTCTAGCACGTTCAAAATTTTGGTTAATTTGTGTGTGTGTGTGTGTGTGTTAGCGGTCGACGTAATAATTACGATTAGTGTTTTAGCGCTTTTTTCCCCCCATTGATTTGGAAAATCTTGCAAAAATCAAATAATTGTCGGATTTTAATAAAACTTTCAGAATCTGTTCACAAATGAATGAAATTATTTTTTGAAATTTTTTGTTTTAGAAAATCTTGAAAAAAAAAAAATTGTTTTTTGCACCACCACCCACTTACTTCATTTCATGAAAGTTTGAGTAAATTAAATTTTTATCCCAGAATTTTTTTATTAGTTAAAAGCAGAATTACTTGGAGAATGTAAATCCACATTTTTTTTTAAAACTATTATTCATTTCCTGAAAATCTTTTTGAATCATGAAATAAAAAAAAAATTCAATAAAACTATGATATTATTTAATTTGAAAAGTTTTTATTGCTTTTATAAATAAGATTTAAAAAGGACACTATTTCTGAAGAAAGGTTTTTCAATGAATAATTATTTTTTACAAGAAATGTTCTCATTTTTTAAAAAAAATTACTTATAATAATTTATGATAGATAAATCTTTTAAAATTCTATATTACTTTCATCAGGTTAGGTAATATTGTCATTAAGTAAAAACTATACTTACTAATCAAAAATTGAAAAGCTTAATACAAATCATTTTGCACTAAGATTTTTAAAATAATTGTTTTTTTATGTATATAAAATATGTAATTTGCCCCTTTTTGAAAGTGTGGTCAACCATACATGACATTATCAGAAAATAAGTGTGATGCCTATAATAAATTTAACGTCAATATTCCTAAAACTAGATTACTGAAAATATATTCCAAATTTTTAAGATTACTGAGTGCTTAAAAATTATATAAAAAAGGGCACTAATCAGCTATTTTTAAAAAAAAAGAAAAAAAATCGATTCCAATCAATATAATTTCTGTTTGAGATACACCAGAATATTTTGCTTACTGCAAATAGTAAATTTAATCCTTTGGCTTTCAATTACAGCTATAATGAAAGCTTCAAGAAAGCTTTTTAATTTATAAAAATTAATTTTAAATTTTATGTATTGAAAATTAATGGAGTTACCAAGATCAAAAAATATGCAGAAATTGTAGAGGGGCTAATTTTCCATGAAAATGCTAAAATGGCTATTCCAATGAGTAAATTTTTTCATTTTCTGTTTTACTTATTTTAATTACTTATATTGAAACAGTGAAAAAAAAAAATTAAATTCTATACTGAAAATGAAAAATATCCCAGAATTCCCTAAAACTTGAAATGCAATTAATGGAAATTTGTAATGGAAAATTGGTCCCTCTAAAATTGTTAGATGCTAATAGTTCAATGTATAAAATAATGTTTAATTGTAGTCACCGAAAAAGTAAAAACTATTATTTTTGGTCAAAAGGAAGTCATAAATTGTTTAAAAGTGTCTTTGTTCATTTTGAAGGTGGAAAAATATGATTTGCTTAAGGGCGATTTTGAAAAGTTTGTTTGGGAATCGCTGACAGAACATTTTTTTTTTTTTTTTTCAATTCTCCAAGGACTTATGCATATAACTAATATAAACATGAAGCAATACAAAAAAAATTCTCTGAACTTACATTAAATGTGTTGGGTGAGGTTGGTAAATATTAAATATATATATATATATATATATATATATATATATATATATATATATATATATATATATAATGTCCGTTTTGATTCTGTGGAGAATTGGGATAAGAAATGCTTGCAAAAGAGGTAAGTTTTAGTTACTTTGCCTTCATAGTCTTACTTACTAAGACACTTGCTGATGAAATGTTAGAGAATTCCTGATAAATTTTAAATAATTATTGCTCTTCATTTCTGATAATGTCATGTGTGGACGTCTGTATTTGTAAAATCCGGCAGGTTTATACACACAAGAAAAAATCAAAATTCTTTTGAAAATATTGTGCTTGCTGAATTGTACTAAGCTTTTCAATTGATGATTAGTAAATGCAGTTTTTACTTGATAACAATATCAGCTAACCAATAAAAATTAATAAAGAATTTTAAAAGATTGAAAACTTTATAAAAAGTATTTAAATTTAACTCTTTCAAAAATGAAAACAAATGTAAAATTTCATTCTTCACCAAAACTTTTCACAGCGAAAAGACACTCAAGTTTCCTAATTTACTAATTTATGCCCCCCTCCCACTTTGCTTGAATAAAAAGAAAATTATAACCAATCTATCCCTGTGGACTAAATAAAGTGTTTGGTTTGAAATTCCAACATATATCACCTGAAGAAGGCCAGAACATACAATGGCTGAAACGTTGTGAATATGGCAATAAAGATGAGGATAACAATCTGAATGATGTAAATAGTTACAATAGTTTATCTCATAAATATAAACAGATAATATCCATTACATCTACAGAAGTAATGTACTTTCTTCATTTTCTTACCAACCAACCAACCAACTCTTTTGGCACTAATGACAGAGGATGAAATGGTGGCAAAATAACCAATCAATTTTCATTTGCCTTATTTTTCACTTCAGATTACTTTTCTCTCATTCCTGTCTTAAATCACTTTTTAATGTTCTTGATTTTCACACTTTACTATTCTTAAGTAAAAACATTTTTTCACATAATATATAATTAAATCAAGTGGACAACAGCACATTAATTGTGAAAATTATTTCATTATTCCTGTGTTTTTTCCAACTGTTAACTATTGGGTTAACAAATAGAAGGCAGTATAAAGAAAAGATCTCTTCTCCTTAGCATTGATGAAAATGATGGTTTGTTTTTATTGCGCATATCAGCTATCAGCTCTCATATCTGATGTTGCTGACATGTCCAAGAAGTGGGTCTTAGAAAAGGATCTTTGGCACTGATGAAAATGGTTTGTTTTTATTGGGCTGATCAATTATCAGCTCTTATGCTTATAGTGTTGCTGACAGGCCTAAGAAGGGGATCTTAGCAAAGGATCTTCTCTTCTCCTGGGCTCTAATAAAAATGACGATTTGTTTTTATTCAGCAGAGATGCCAGTAGCAGATAATCTCACACCAGTTGAAGCCAGCTATGGACTTGATCTTGTTGCCAGTGATGTTTGTTCAAGATGAAGTCTAAAAAAATTTAAAAATCAACAAATATTTTCTTAGATCCATATTTGAATTGTTTCTGTATTGACAATGTTCTGCTTTTAATCATTTACATTTCATAAGATATAATGTGATGGTGAAGCAATCTTGTTTGATCTTCACTGGCAGCTGCTGCTGCTGTTGCATTATTGAAATAATAATCATCTGTACCTCTCCTAATATAGACTGCCATCCTGGGTATGACGATAAACTACATCCGCATCCAGCGTAAGACGATAAACTACGTCCAACAGCAAGGCCTCTGATCAGGAGGCTTTGAGGAGTGTGGAACCACTTCTAAATTGCTGGGGTTTCCCAGGTCTAACCTGACCCGGGATAGTAGCATCTGTTAGGGTCCCTTCTATGGGCAAATAGTTAACCCCGAAAGTGAGGTAAAAAGCATTATAAAAGTGTAAAAAAAGGTTTCAATACGATAAATACTTTGTAAAAAATTATTACCAGAAATAGATTTTTGAAGAAAAGAGTATATTAGCAGCAATACGTTTTTGAAAAAAAAAACTTTTACCAGCAATACATTTTTTTTTAAAAAAAATCTATTACTAGCTATACGTTTTTGAAAAAATAATATTACCAGCTATACATTTTTGAGGAAAAAATATTAACAGAAATAGATTTTTGACAAAACAAAAATATTACCAGGAAAAAAGTTGTCAGCATTAAACGACCCGTTGAGGTTGATATGCTGCAAACCAAACCAAACCTAATATAGACTGCTTTCATATGTTCTTCACGGCCCCTATTAATGTATCATTTATGCCTGTTTTTTCTTCACAGATGTTTTGGCTGTGCGAAAATTGCATTGGTTATTTCTGGGAATTTCAATGAAGGAAAAGACATTTCACTTTCCATGAAAACACAGACAAATATATGTTACATGGTTCCTGCTAAAGTCATGGATCTACATCGTCGGAAGCATGACAATGAACTGTAACTGGCAAGAAAAAATGTACTTTGAAATGTGTGGTTTATCTTTCTACAAGTACACAGTGTGATGTATGAATAAACAGGAAATATAGACCATGTTCTTCTGACAACTGCTAAACTGTTGTGAAGTCAGACATAATAGGCAAGATGGAAACACATATGACAAAGAAACCATATTACTGTGATGTTTGTGGATCTGCATTTAACAGAAGTCAGTTTTAGTGAGACATATACATACACACACTTGAGAGAAACCTTATTCTTGTGAAGTTTGGGGATCTGAATTTTCACAGAAGACAACTGTGGTCGAACATATGTGTACACACATTCAAGAGAAACCATATTCTTGTGATGTTTGTGGAACTGTATTTTCAAGGAAGTCACACTTAGTGATATATATTACATTTTTTATTTTGATGTATCTACATTGTCAAATTGCATGACAATGAATTTTTCTTTGCAAGAAATAATGTCCTTTGAAATGTGTGGTTTACCTTTCTACAAAAAGACATTTAGTGTTATGCATGAATAAACAGGAAATATATGCCATATTTTTTGTAACATATGCTGAACTGTTGTGAAGTTGGACATAATACGCCAAATGGAAACACATATTACAAAGAAACCATATTTTTGTGAAGTTTGTAGTTCTGCATTTTCACAAAAGTCACATTTAGTGACACACATGCGTACCCACACTGGAGAGAAACCATATTCTTGCGAAGTCTGTGGATCTGCATTTCCACACAAGTCAAATATGGTCAAACATATGCGTACACACACTGGAGAGAAACCATATGCTTGTGACGTTTGTGCATCTGCATTTGCTCACAAGTCAAATATGATTAAACATATGCGTACACACACTGGAGAAAAACCATTTTCTTGTGAAGTTTGTGGATCTGCATTTTCACAGAAGTCAAATATGGACAAACACATGCGTACACACACTGGAAGTAAACCATATTCTTGTGAAGTTTGTGGATCTGCATTTTCAGAGAAGTCACATTTAGTGAGACATATGCGTATGCATACTGGAGAGAAACCTTATTCGTGTGAAGTTTGTGGATCAGCATTTTCACGCAAGTCAAATGTGGTCAAACATATGCGTACACATACTGGAGAAAAACCATTTGCTTGTCAAGTTTGTGAATCTGCTTTTTCACAGAAATCACATTTAGTGACACACATGCGTACACACACTGGAGAGAAACCATATTCTTGTGGAGTTTATGGATCTGTCTTTTCACAGAAGTCAGAGTTGAACAGTCATATGCGTACACATACTGGACAGAAACCATATTCTTGTGAAGTTTGTGGGTCTGCATTTTCACACAAGTCAAATATGGTCAATCATATGCGTACACACACTGGAGAGAAACCATATTCTTGTGAAATTTGTGGATCTGCATTTTCACAGAAGTCTCATTTAATGGCACATATGCATACACACACTGGAGAGAAACCATATTCTTGTGAAGTTTGTGCATCTGCATTTTTACGGAAACCAGATTTAATTAATCATATGCGTACACACACTGGAGAGAAACCATATTCTTGTGACATTTGTGCATCTGCATTTTCACAGAGGTCAAATATGGTCAAACATATGCGCACACACACTGGAGAGAAACCATATACTTGTGAAGTTTGTGGATCTGCTTTTTCGCGCAAGTCAAATATGGTCAGTCATATGCGTACACACACTGGAGAGAAACCATATTCTTGTGAAGTTTGTGGATCAGCATTTTCTCAGAATTCACATTTAGTGAGACATATACGTACACACACTGGAGAGAAACCATACTCTGGTGAAGTTTCTGGAACTGCATTTACAAATATGGTCAATAATATGAGATATACAAATCCATTTTGGTGCAGTTTGTGAATACACAGTGGAGAGTAATCGTATCTTAGTGCATATTTACTTTCTGAATAAGTAGAAAATACTTTTTTAGTGCATCTTGTGAAGATTCGTAGAAATGAAAAAAATCTTGATCGGTTTGTGGATATACATTTTCTGATGAGTCATAGTTTGCGTGCAGTATGAATCATATTCTCCTAAAAACTGTAATGTGTTATTTTCAAATACTGCAAAATGCAATAGACATACAGCAATGCGGATAGGTGCATATACTGCATCACAGTTGCATAAAAACCTTAATGCTGTAACTTCCCCATCTGTGCATCCCAGAAACATAAACATTCCCATGAAAAGCAATACATTGCACAAAACTAGCCTATAACAATTATGCCATAGTTGAAGGAATTTGTTGCTGGTTGATACTAAGTGAATGCCAGCAATTTAATTTTGAATGTAACTAATGTATTGTTTCTGTAACCAAATCTGAATCATTTATCAGATGGATATTGACTGTAATTAGTACGTAGATATTTTATTTTTTTAAACATATTTTTTATTTTTATAGTTATTTTTGTATTTTTAATAAACAATATGCAAATCATTTGATCTTATTATTTCAAATACTCTTTGCTAGTTTTTTTATTTATTTCACTTTTTCTTTCATTCTTTCTTTGGGTGGTGGGATGTATGGGTGGCAAGAAATAGACATCAGTGTTGCCTTACGAAGCACTTTCTTGGTTCATTTTAATTTTTTTAAATTTATTTGAAGAACCTGAACTCATTGAAGTTTGCCAACACTTGTTTTCAACACTATTGGACAGTAAAAACAAAACTTGCAGAAACACAAGGATTTATCTAAAAATGTACACATGCTGGAGAGAAACCATATTCTTGTGAAGTTTGTGGATCTGCATTTTCAATCAATACAGAATCAGTATAAACATTTTGTCTAAAAGAAAATCTCAAAATAAGTGAATGTTTGATGTTTTACTATCTCCTTGGCAATAAAAATGTATTCTCCATCTTTCTTATTCCCGCTTCCTCTTTGATCATTACCACAACTTGTCAATTTCAGTAGAATTGTTCCCAAGCAGTGTGTGTGAGAGAGAATCTCCTCAACTTTCATTTTCCCTAAGTTAAATCCTTTTGTTTTACAGAGATTAGAACAAATTGTCTTTCTTTCATTCCAAATAATGCATTGAGCTGTGGTGAAAATTCTTAGAATTAGTTCAGCGATTTTGTAATGTTCAGATTGCGTCGGAACATAGGTCATGCTTCAGACAAGATCCTGTTTTTTCCTGAGTGAACAACAAGAGGAAAATTTATAAGAATGCCACTGAAGGAAAAGATAAAACCCATTGCTGGTCAGTAGACTATTGTGGCTGCATTTTCTGCTATTTCTATCTTTTCTAGACCCTGATGAGTCCTCTGAGAGTAACTCAACCTGTACCTCCATCTGTCTCTACTTCGACTGAGACAGAGGTGTCAATTGTGGAAGATTTGAAATCCTCTTCATCTCCTTCTAAAAGAAAGCAAACTTTTCTTGAGCAGTAGCTAACAAAATACAAATGGCTATGCTTTTTAGATGAAAAGTTCATGTACTGTGGCATTTGTACTAAATATAATAAAACAGACATTTCTGCATAAATCAAACCAATGCACCTACTTTTGTCACCCCCACTCACACTAACCATGTTTTAAGCAAAGAGTGTCAGTGCTGCTTCAATATTCCTATTCTGCTAAATGACTTAAAACAAATTAAGGTGAAGTTGAACATTTAGCAAGACAAAATAGTGCTGGTGGTGTTAAAAAAACATTCACTAGATAGCCCAAGAGAGAATCCCTCTATCGGAGTTGTTACACAGCTTTCTGACAGAGATTAGAGTCCTAGAACTCTTATCTCTAGAGGAGTATGTCTTTTGTCTTTCTACGCAATCAAAATAGACTAGTCAATTATTTATAAGCTATTAGCAGATGTTATCTTCCCTTCTTTCTTTCTAGCCAAACTCCCGTCTTACGAACAGTTCCCTTAATCATAATTTTTAAATAATTCAGCAGACAATGTTATTTTATTTATGGTAACTGAATTCGTGGTGATTACCTTACCTTACTTGGGTTCCAACATCCAATATTCTGCATCTGGAAAATGGTCCATTTATTGTATTCACCATAATTCTAAGCCTTTTGACTATGATGAAAGTGTTGTATCTGTCCTTATCAGCTTAATCTGATTCTTTCTCTTCACTTCTATGTTGCCTTCATTCTTACCTCTACAGATTCGAGATACCTATGACTTAAAATTAATTTTTAAAAATGAAAAATCTTTCTTGAAGCTTTTATTTAAATTTTGGTTTCAAGCTAATAGATTAAATTTAATATTTCCAGTAAGCAAAATATTTTGCTGTATTTCAAAACTAATTGACTTGGAGAAGTTTTCATTTTTAAATTTCTGAAATTTTTGATTTGAGCGCCATCTTTTATCAAAATATAATTCCATATAATTCATTGCAATATAATAATATTAAAAATGTTCTGAAAATAAAATATACTTTTCTGAAATATTATTTTAGCAATATTTGGTGATTTAAAGTTTAATCTGATTTGAAATAAATATTACTTTAAGTTTAAAATATCGCAGAAATATTTTGAACAAGGTGGTAGCTTTTTATTTAAGGTGTTGACAGCTTGTATGGTAGATGGAATTTTATCTAATATTTTTCTATGGTGGACATATGTGCAAGAAATATTTCAGGAATATAATGTGAGTATCATTTTTTTAATATAATTTTTAAGTACTCTGTAATCTTACAAATTTAACAAAATATTCTCTGTAATCTAATGTTTTCTTGAATTTTAGATTCTTTCTGGATTTAAATTTACTATAGTTATCACACTTATTTTCTGAGGATGTCAGTACGAACATGAATATCTACAAATATCGGCACATTTATGCACATAGTAAATAATTTTAAAAATATCGGTGTTTGATGATTTGTATTAAGCTTTTGAAATTATGATTAGTAAATATAGATTTTATTTAATAATTTAATGACGGGGACAAAGTAATTCATAAATGATTAAAAGATTCAAAAATGTATAAATTATTCTAATCAAATTTTTAAAAAATTGGAAACAATTCTTGTAAAATTTCATTTTTTATCAAAAACAATTTTTCTCAAAACACTAGTGTCCATAATAGATCTTATTCATAATAGCAATTAAATTAATTTTATTGCATTTTTATTTTACAATTCAGAGCACAAAATTTTATTTCTTGAAAAATGACTTAAAATAATGTCAGTGGGAGGGGGAACAAATTTTAAAAAATATATTTACCAAAATTTTCTAAAAAAACATTTCTAAAATAGTTTTGTTCATTTGTGAATAAGTCCTGAAAGTTTTATTAAAATATGACAATTATTTTTTTTTTTTGTAAGAATTTACATATCAGCATGGTTTTCCCTGCAAAAAAGATGCTAATATTTTCTATGCTAATCTTTGGTCCCTTTGCTGATGCCAGAAATACAAAATTTTAACATTCTAAAAAAATCAAAATATATATATATATATATATATATATATATATATATATTGTCATCCACAAATAGACTGTTTCACTGTATCACAGCTCATCAGTGTGGCTAGATATTCAATTGCTTCAAGCCAGGATCAAAATCTGACTGATTCAGCAACAGTTGGATATTTTTCCCCTAAACAATTGCCGCACGGTTGAAAGAAAGGTGAATTTTTACATACTTATTCCGTGAATAAACACACCAATGACTGACAGTGCTCAATTTGGGGAGGGGGAAGAGCTGCTTTGTAATATTAGTAGTAATAGTCATTGTTTACAAATTCACACTTATAGTAAGGTAATGAAAGGTTTGGTAATCCGTGTAGATAATTCCAAAGAGGATGTAATCCAGAGAGCTCAATGTAACGACAAAGCAAATATTAATGAAATAATTGGGAAAAAGACAACTTTAAGATTCCATGACTATAATTTATTTCCCCAGAAAATATTTTTCCTGCTTTATCAGGTCACATCTCTTGTTACAAAGGAACTTGGTTTCTTTTGAAAAAGAAAAAAACAAATTCCTTTGTAACTAGAGATGTGACCTGATG
>OZ038479.1:42093374-42158374 GCA_964036315.1 Acanthosepion esculentum
CTAATAATTTTTTTCCTTTTCTTTCAGATTTGGCGGACATTTGGGCGATATTATTTTTCACACATAATTGCCATTACTTAAACAACATGATCCAATAGAGAAATAAATAAATTTTCACCAATAACACTGGATTATTTACTGCTGACTTTGATCCGTCTTAATAAAACACCTTTATATATAATCTGTCTTAATCAAACACCCTTTAAAAAAAAATGCATTTTTCCAGTATTTTGAAAGCTGATCCTAATATCTCAAAATAAAGGTCCACTGTACTATATGTTGATCAAACAAACATATGTAATTTTGTTAATTCAAAGAGATTAATAATCAACTAGACTTTTGAACCCTAAGGCAGAAAGAGTTATAAATTTGTATTCCAAGCATTATACAGTTTATTCTGTATTGTAGAGTAACTAGCAACCCTTCAACACTCTACCAGATGGACTGGATCATAGCCTTAAATAGTCTACGTTAAGGACTTCAACAGTTGATTAGTAAGTTGATACTAAGCTGATTAATATTTAGACTGACTTTATTTTGCTACACAGCATTTGACCCTCCTCTATTCCTTGTAAGTTGTCTTGTTAATTGTTTTGTAACTTATTGTTCTGTGTTTTTTGTACGTATCTGTTGATACTGGTGCTGAATAAACATATTAAGCACTCATTCTTCTCTGTGTATCATTCATGATACAACAGACTGAAATCAATTGTACAATGCAAATTCTCAGCAAAATGAGAAATAGTATTTCATTTTATTCTGGCTAGCATGCAAAACTATATGCTCAAGTTAAATCATGAACTTATTATAGAAATATATTTTTTTCTGACAGATGTTAGGTTGTTCCTTAGACCAGGAAATTTTAACTTCTGTTAGAAAAACAAATTATATTCCTCACACTTGCTTCTGTTTATGTTTAAAGTACTGTAAATTCATGCTTTATTGCACTTTATGACATAATCTATATTGTATACCACTCTATTCAAACCAGTATATTCATCTTGGTTTCTATACTCACAATGTTTTAGTCATTATACACCCCACAATTTTTGAGCTATCTTTTGTACTTGGTAGCATCCATTATATATTAATCAAAACAAAGATATATAATTGGTCATTTTAAAGTGATCTGTGATCAACTAAACTTTTGAACAAAGAAATGTATGCAGAAAGACTGATCTTATACATTATATTGTTTATTCTGACTGAAATCAGTTGCAAAATGCAAATTCTCAGCAAGCAAAACGAGAAATAGGATTTAATTTAGAATTTCTCATACGTTTTCTGATATGTTTATCCTGTTTGGACTTTGAGTTGCTAATCCATAAAGTGTAAGAATTCTTATTTTTTTCATGAATACTCATCATGGTTTTCAGGTATTCTCTAGGATGCAAGCTGGAAAAAGAAAAAATAAATTAACTGAGCAATGTAAGATAACAAACAATGTAGGATTATGAAATTGGTTTATAAAAATGTATTTTCCGAGTATTTTTTAAAGCTGAACCTAATATCTCAAAATAAAGCAACATTATATTCTATGTTGATCAAACAAACATTTCTGATATTAATTTATTTATTAAGCAGCATATTTATTTATGTCGACTGGGTGGAATATTTGGGAAATCTTATAAAAGAACAGATATGCCCTCCGACATGACTCGAACCTAAGAAACCATCATTAGATCCGACCAACTCAACCACAAAATGATGCTTTTGAAATGCAAATTTCTAATTGTTCAATTTTAATGTCTTCCTTCTTTACAGCTGCATTTACATACAGACTACTGTATTTATCTTAACCAATAAAACTACTTAAGTTGCAAATTAAAGAAATTGAAAATATATTTCGCCTGGATGCCTGAAGTCTTATCCCCTCCCCCACAAACATTTGCTTATTTTAATGTCTTCCTTCTTTTCACCTATAATTACATACATATAATTGGATTATCTTTATCCTTTGTTAATCCGTCGTTAGATGAAAACATGACAATATTGCCTTGTTGAAATTTAATCCATTTACTTTCATCTCAAGATGGGGAACCAGTGAAAAGAAATCTGGAATGACACAACCACAGACACCAACTTCTCCACCAACTGGAAAATGTGGGCACAGAAATTATTTCAACAAATTTGTGATAAATGTGATGTAAAGTGCTAAGCCACAAATTGCAAAAATGCAAACCAAATGCAATTTTCAAAATGTCAGACCATATCTACATCTTGCAGGATGAAACACTCAATAAGTAAACTTTGTTGAAAGATTCAGTATGTGCAATAAAAAGAATTACTGATAGCTATTACTCCTACTGATACTACTTCTTCACCCTTTTGCTTTGGTCGGCAGACAAGCAACACTTTCTTCATCTCTACTGCCACTATTTAAACTTTTCTTTCTCCCAGTCAGTCACTCCTGATTTTTCAATTTGTTCCTTAATAGATATTACTCCTACAACTACTACTTTGCCAACCATTCCAATAAAAAATAGTGTAAATAAATAATCTAATAAACAGTGCTTATTATTTTTGTTTTCAATTCCAAAGAACAAGGAAAATGGTTAAATTAGCTTAACACTGTTTACTCTCAAATGCTAAAACTTGAAGAATACATTTAAATTACATAAAATACGTTCTTTAACGTGATTTATAAGTCCATGATGACAACTTAATATTCCAACAACAAAAATCAAAATTCCCCTTTATTATCACTTCATCGCTTCCTCAGGGCAGCAATATAAATCATAAACTTCGTAAATCATAAACAATCGTCTCCTTTAGACGTGCAAGAGTGGCTTGTGAAAATAAGAACCAGTTTTCCCTTTTCTAACCTACCATAAGAAAACCCCAACATCCTACTGATAAATATCTCACCCATTTTCTGTTTATTGATATCAGTCTATACATGTCTATTTCAAGCTATTCATATCCGTCACACATCTCACTTTTTTCATGTCTATTCATTGGTACCTAGAAACTGACTGCAGAATGATGGTCACAAGGTCAATGTCCAGTTTATTACAATGAGAAAAGGGAATGTAGGTAAAATTTAAGATAAACAAAATTAATGCTTACAGAAAGTGAATCAGAATTTGGATAAAAGAACTTATCCTGAAGTGGTGGCTGGCAGTAGAAAATAGAAGTTTTAGAACTATGACATGGACACATCTGTCTCCTATCAAGATCAGGGCAGAACTAATTCCAGTCCCAAGAATAACTGCAGATATATACCAGCACCTGGATATAACAAATTTCTGACTTCATCGCCAATTGATTACTAAAAGCCTCTTCTGCATTATCCTTCGGTCAAAGTGGATACCACCGAGAAGACCAAACTTCAAGAGGAACTGTATGTCGGACTATCAAGCAGAAGCACTTGAGACAATTGCTCTCTCACAGACATGCCGTCGTCTCCCTCTGTTTTCTACAAATACTTTCATGGTAACTGCTCCGACGAGCTACTTTTGCTAGTTCCTAATCTGCATGAATTTAAACATGCCATTAGGTTAGCATCATTGTTGAAATGGTTAAATGTAGCCGTCTCTTCTACTCCAATAGCTTCATGTCTCGCACATCCCGTCTGTGGAAGTCCCTTCCTCTTACTTGCTTCCCTGATAGCTATAATCTCCAACTATTCAAATGCAATGTCAATCGACATCTCCAGATGCCTTGATCTATTCCCTGTCCTTCTCCTCATCCTTTCTTCTTTCACATCTCTTTACTCTTGCTCTGACCATCTGTAACCCTTTGTGTGCCAGTGGCACTCCCACCTTGCTTGGGATGAAAAGGTTTAAAAAAAAACCCCAAAAAAACAATCTTCCTCTTTCTATGCAGTAACATACTGTGGGGAAGGAAGTTTCATTATAATTTATTAATCTATTCCAGGCTTTAATGAGTAACCTTTGGGAACAAATTGAGCCGTATATGATTCATTGTAATTTTTAATATTGTTGACACCCACCAACTTCCAACAAGAGTTTAACCTTCAAGTTAATTATGTATTATTCATTTTTAGAGAATATTTCACTTTCCATGGTCACATGCCATTTTATAGAATCATTTGAAGTAATAACTTTGACATAACTATTGGGCATAAATAATTTACAGAAACACAAACTCTATAGTGGGACTTACCATGTTGTCCAAATTTTGAACATAATCTTTTAAATATTCAGGGATTTTATACAACTTCTTGGCGTATCATAGATGTTTCCTCACTGGGATTATTTTCCATACTGGTGGTTGGATTATCTGGTTGGGTAACTTAACTTCCTTGTTTGTTTCCCCTACAAGGTTTTCTTTCCAATAGTTAGGAATTAAAGTTATGATATTTTCAGCTCTAATTGGCGCTAAAACTTGAGATGAGAATTTAGTGAAAAAATAGTCCTTAAAATTTATGATTGGAAAGGTCACTTGCCAGTGTGTGTTAACTTGTGTCGTTTGAGATTTGAATATTGGGAACAGCTTACTCCACAAATTTCACAGTGGAATGGTTTCTCTCCAGTGTGTGTAAACATGTGTGTTTTGAGAGTTGAATTTAGGGAACACTTAAAACCACAAATTTCACAGTGGAAACGTTTCTCTCCAGTGTGCGTTAACATGTGTGTTTTGAGAGATGAATCTCTGGTAAACCTAAGTTCACAGAATTCACAGTGGAAAGGTTTCTCTCCAGTGTGTGTTAACATGTGTGTTTTGAGAAATGAATTTCGTGTAAACCTAAATCCACAGATTTCACATTGGAAAGGTTTCTCTCCAGTGTGTTTATACATGTGCCGTTTGAGATGTGAATTTTGGGAAAATTTAAATCCACAGATATCACAGTGGAAGGGTTTCTCTCCCGTGTGTGTATACATGTGTGTTTTGAGAGATGATTTTAAGGAAAAACTTACTCCACAGATTTCACAGTGGAATGCTTTCTCTCCAGTGTGTGTTAACATATGTTTTTTGAGAGATGCATTTAGGGAACACTTAAATCCACAGACTGTACAGTGGAAACGTTTCTCTCCACTATGTGTTAACAAGTGTTTTTTGAGAGATGAATTTTGGGAACACTTAAATCCACAGATTTCACAGTGGAAACGTTTTTCTCCTGTGTGAGTTAACATGTGCATTTTGAGATGAGAATTTTGGGCAAACTTAGATCCACAGATATCACAGTGGAATGGTTTTTCTCCAGTGTGTGTTAACATGTGCTTTTTGAGATTTGAAATTTGAGAAGATTTAAATCCACAGATATTACAGTGGAAACGTTTCTCTCCAGTATGTGTATACATGTGTTGTTTGAGACTTGCATTTTGGGAAAACATAAATCCACATATTTCACAGTGGAATGGTTTCTCTCCAGTGTGTGTATACATGTGTCTTTTGAGAGATGAATTATGAGAAGACTTAAATTCACATATTTCACAGCTGAAACATTTCCTTCCGGTGTGTTTTAACATGTGAGTTTTGAGATTTGAATTTTGGGAAGATTTATATCCACAGATTTCACAGTTGAAAGGTTTCTCTCCACTGTGTATTAACATGTGATTTTTGATTGATGACTTAAAGGAAAAACCTACTCCACATATGTCACAGTGGAATGGTTTCTTTCCAGTCTGCTTTACCACTTGTGTTTTAAGATTTGAATTCATGAGAAATGTAACTCCTCACAGGAAATGGATTGTCCTCTATGTGTATTCTGTTATATGTGAACCTGTGTGGATGTAAAGTTAACTAGTAATCCATGAATTTCAAAGTCAACAATGCTTCTTTTTCTCATGAATATTTGTTATAGTTTTCAGGTTCTCTCAGAGATGCAAACTGCAAAATAAATAAATAAACTGAGCAATTTCAGAAGAAAACACATTATGTAGGATTATAAATTTGGTTAATAAAAAATACATTGTTCAAATATTTTCTTAAAGCTGCTCTGAAAGTCTCCAAAACAATTCACCATTATACTATTGGTTGATCAGACAAAAATATGTAATTTGTTATTTTGAAAGGATTTGTGATCAACTAGACTTTTGAACACAAAACAGATGCAGACAGAAAAACTGATGAATTAGTTTTTAAATCTGACACATTATACAATTTATTCTGACTGAAACCAATTGTACAATGCAAATCCTCAGCAAGTAAAATGAGAAATAGGAGATAATTTTATTCTGGCTGACATGTAAAACTAAAACTGATTTTCACCAGATTTGAGGATGTTGGAATGGGTAATTCTCTGTTTTTTTTTTGATAAATTTTCATATAATAATTAAAAAGACATTGTTGCCTGCAAGGAGATATTTTGACATTAATAACAGACAAAAAATAATTGTAATGCATATCATTTGAGTATTTTTTAATATTTTCTGTTAATTCCTTTTGATAGTGTAAGAAATTCAAAATTGTTTAGTCAACATTTCATAAAGTTTAAATGTTCATGAGCTTGTTTTCTTCTTCAAACAAAACAAGTTTCAAGATTGTGGAAGTTTTGACCTTCCATATTTGAATTTATTCTTTGCAGAAATTTTGTGAAGTCGGATCAGGTTTCTAAAAAAAAAGTTGTTTGATCTTTGAATGTGTTGACAAGTGCTGGTGGGGAAAATGTATTCTTTACCAAAAGTAATATTTTTGCAAAATCTATTTAATGCTTAGATTTAACATTTTCCAATGAAACAAATGCCTTTGGATTTTAAAGAAACTTTTAAAGTATGTTAATTTCTCTTTTGCTTGTCTCCATCAAATTTACTAATCAAACCGGCCAGAAGTGAATTTTTTTTTTCTTACTTTAAGAAAACATCTTACATTTTTATTTAAAGGTGCAAAATAATTTTTCTTTTTTTTATAGGTTAATTTTAAATAGGTACCTGCAAAAATTGCCAAAAACATACAAACAAAATTTGATAGACAATATCTGTGTTAAAATCAAATGATTTTTTTTTATGTAAATGATTTTTTTAAATTTTTCATACATTTCAGAATCTTGGAAATTTTAAAGTCTTATATTGCTGCCATTAATACAGGACCTTAAATTTGTAGGGGAAAAATGAAAACAAAATATGGCTAACGACTATTTTAAAATATTTGCCAAAAATCAAGACATAATCAGATTCAAATCAAATTTTCCGTACTTATTCAGTAATGAGTTAATTTTTTACTGAATATATTATTTTATTAAAAAACACGAAAATCTTGGAGCATGCTTGCCCTCTACACACACACACACTCTTTTGATATCTCATGAATACTTTTTAATTTGGACGGGGGGGGGGGGTTCTTTAATTTTTTTACAGTTACATAAAGGAAAATTCCTGAAGATATGAGAGAAAGTCAAAAATTACTTGTACTCTAATCAATAATTCCAAGTACTATGAAAGTGCAGATAATTTTTGACTTGCCCTACGAGTTTCAGTAAAAGATTTATGCAGTTTCAAGTGTAAATATATAAGGAAAATTTGCCTCCATATCTTAC
The DNA here is from genome assembly GCA_964036315.1 of Acanthosepion esculentum. Lineage (NCBI taxonomy): Eukaryota > Metazoa > Mollusca > Cephalopoda > Sepiida > Sepiidae > Acanthosepion > Acanthosepion esculentum. Next base: position 42,100,816 of record OZ038479.1, read on the forward strand.
CAAAAATAATTCAATAAAACTCAAGAAATAATTTTTTAAAAAATTGGTGCTTGCATAATTTAATAAAACATTTCCTTTTGGATTTAACAGAAAAAAACTGCACTTAATATTTAAAAAATAAAACTCAAAAGAATTTTTTTGATAATTGGTGTTCGCATAGATCAATAAATCTTTATTTTCTTTCAGAATAGAGAAAAACTATACTTAATATTTATTTTGTAACAAATTACTTATAATCTTTCAAGGCAATTTTGAAATTCATCTTGCTGCTGTTCAACACAAGAGTTTCTTTTATTAAATAAAATCATGTCTGAAGAATAAAAAAACTTAAGTTTAATGTCATTTTTGAGTGTGAACCTTTTTGAAAAAATTTTTTTTTCCATTTAGCAACTGTTAGATTATTTTGGGTATGAATGTACAAAATGGACATAATTCTGATACCTCACTAAGATGACCTACTATTTAATATTGGAAGAGTATTATCATATTAATCTAATTTCATATTTCCCATTCAGTCAGTTTTGTCTCTTATAAGCACTGTTATATTTTATTTTTTCCTTTTAGCAACTTTTAGATTATTTTGGTATGTATGTACAAAAAGGACATAATTGTGATATCTCACTTTGACTACTGTTCAATATCAGAGGAGTTTTTTGATATTAATCTAACTCCATATCTCCCATACAGCCAGTTTTGTGTCTTGAAAGCACTGTTATCCCATCCATCAGTACAGGTGAATTTTTTTGTGTCTTGCCGTTTTTCTGCATCTACAGATTTTTGTATACAAGAATCAATAATATATATAATCAATATTTACTTTTTTGATTAGTTATTTTAAATTTTTATTATTTTAAAAGCAAACCTTTGTATTATTCTCATCATTTGTTCCCCTTGCTACTAATAAAATTTCCAGAATAACGATGAAACTATTTCATTCACATAAAAGAATATGTTTTACTGTCATTTTTCTAAAATTTACTCTTAAAATAAATGTTTTTCTTTCTACATTCATCTAACACAACTTACATTTACTCATATTTTTGTCTAGGTAGAATCTTAAAATTTATTCATTAAACTAAGTTTAATCAAAGTGTGTAGAATAAAAGATTATATTTTTAAACTATTCATTATGTAAAGTCAAAGAAAATGTACTTTTAAACATAAAGGATAAATTCTTCCTCTTTCGTATTCCTTTAAGTTTTATTTTTACCTTTTTAGGCACGTTTTCAGACACAGGTTGAATTACAGTATTTTTCTTTCATCTTTTTATGACACAGGCAACCATATGTAAATAAAATGTTATTTTCATTTCATTTTAACTAAAAGGTAAACATTACTTTGAGAAAATCCAGTTAATCCTAAAATTTACTAATAGAGCTTGAAACACATCTTTTTGGGGATTTTAAAGAGAATTTTAAATTTATTGTTTACATTTTTGTACATACAATTGTTGTTCAATAAATTGATAAGTGAGCCAAAAAGTTGCCAATGTTTTAAAACTGCCTAAAAAGTTTATTTATATACAGAAATTAATATTTCTTTTAATTCAAATTAGCTTCAGCTACAAAAAATTATGTTCAAAAGTCATTTAAATTATGTCAGTTGTGTTTATCAGGATTTTTTTTTTTTAGAAAGTTTGTGGTGCTACCTAGTAAATAAAGTACAGTGTAACCCAGATATAAGAGAGTTGTCGGGACCGGAGAAGAAGTATCTTATATCCGGGTCTGGTCTATTTTGTTCAGGTAAGTATGGCTCTAATTTGGGACCAGAGAAAACCTCTCTTATATATGGGGCTCTTATATCCGGGTTACACTGTAGTAACACAAGTTCATTTACAGTGATCCAGTTGTGGCCTGGAGTGTACTTGTCAAAATGTTGTGATGAGATAGCTGCACTATTTTATTATGTTATATTAGGCTTATTTAAATAACTCAAAAAAAAAAAAGAGAACCATACCTAAGGTGTAAAATGTATTTTGAAAATAAAAAAATCTTATAAACAGTGAAAATTTGGATTTATTTGTGTCACAGGCAGCCCTTACGGGGGCTGTTTGTATACATTGGTTGGCAGAATAGCTATCAGTGTAGGTATCATTGCACAAACTGAGCGTGTCTCTGTAAATAGTTCTCGTGCACAGTAATTGCAACAAATTTAGACAAGAAACATCAGTTTTGAGCTTAGCTTTCCGTAGTCTTCCGTGTTTAGCTTTCCACAGTGAATGAATGCAAACAATGTGAGTAATGGTTGCCGCTAACGACATGATTCAATCCAAAATTTCACTGACGCTAATTCCAAAACGGTAGATTTTATCAAATTTATCAAGCCAGATTTGAATGGAGCATGTACAATTACACATAAATGTAAGTATTTTGGAAATTTTTAATGCGAACTGAGTGCGGGTGTTACACTGCAAATTAACCAAAAAATCTTTCTTGAATCTTTTATTTCAGTTTTAATTTCAAACTAATAGATTAAATTTAATATTTCCAATGAGCTAAATACTTTGCTGTATTTAAAAGCTAATTTAGATCGACTGGAATGATTTGTTTTCTTTAATTGCTAAAATCGGTCACATTGACAAATTTGTCAACACAATTCTCTTTATTAAAAAAATCTTTCAAAAATAAAATATACTTTTCAGAAACTTTGAGTAATATTAACTGATAGTTTAATTAATCTGAATGAAAGCAAATATTACTTACATTTACTTTAAAATATTACAGAAACACATTGATTGAACATGGAAATGGGTGTTTTCATGAAATGTTGACAGATTTTTTGATAATTTAATGTTTGAAATTTTTATGGAAAGGTCACAGAACTGTAAAAATTGACAAATACAATGTGAACGCCTTATATAATTTTTTAAACTATCCAGTAATCTTAAAATTTTAAGAAAATATTCTAAGTAATTTAATATTTTACAGAATTTTTGTTACTTTGGCTTCATGTAAGATGAGGTGGTGGGGAGTAAAAAAAAAATTTTACGAAGATTTTCTAAACCAAAACCTTTTTAAAATAACTTCATTCACTTGTGAATAAGTCCTGAAAATTACATTTAAAATCCAACGATTATTTGATTTTTGCAAGATTTTCAAAATCAATATTTTTTCATTGAAAAAAAAAAAAAAAAAAAAAATTTCGAATCAAAAGGATAAAAAAAAAATATTTTTTTTAATAATCCTTTGGTCTTTCCTCCTCTTAAATAATAAAGTTTTTTACGATAAAACTATGTTTTTTTTATTAAGTTAAGCGTACTTTTTCATCATGGTACGCGAACTGTTTAGCGAGTTAGTGGTGGTATCTACTTAAATTACAATTCAAAAAAGCCAACAATATTTTTAAAAATATTTGGAATTTTTTGAGTATAAATGTGTCGATTTAAAAAAAAAAATAATTCCTATTAAAAAAATACATACATGACTATTCAGAAAATAATCGAGGCAATGATAATAAATTTAAAATTTATTAATAAGTTTTTATAACATTTTCGCAAAAAGCATCTTCGTAAATAAAGGTAAAAAAATAAAAAAATTAAAGAGATTCATAAATATTTATTTACACTTTAAACAATATTCTATGCCAATGGCGGTTCGAGAAAACGTGACAATGTTTTAAAAATGCCTGGAATCTCGATTTATATACTGAAATTAATTTTTCTTTCAATTTGCATAAGCTTTCGGCTATTATCTTACAAATAAAATCAAACGTTAAGTTCAAAAAAGGTTATTAAAAATGTATTTTTCGTTTCTTTAGTAGTCCGTGACCGTTTTGTTTTCTTTTAACTTACCTTTTTTGGGTGAAACTAAGAGACATTTCATACAAAAACAAACAGGATTAAGTTGATGCTGTTGCTGGACTTGATATTGCTTCTCCAACCTCGAGAATATTTTATAATCAATAAACCTTACTATTTTTAATGTAATTAAACAAAAAAAATATTTGAAAACAGAAGGCATGTAGTTTCTGAAGAGAAAAAGAATAGCAATAACCGGTGTAAAGAAGAATTTGTTCTTTGCTCAAAAATAGTTTGTATAACATGCTTAATCTTTTTTTTTTCTCATAAAATTTCATTATTGAGAAAAAGGGAAAACAACAAAATTAAAAAACCTCTTAAAAATCCAATATTTGTACAAAAGATTTATTTCAAAGAAAATTAGTAAATTTAGGAATCAATTAACAGATTTCGGTAAATGTAATAATGCTTAGCTTACATTTTTTTTTTTACTTGTTAAAAAAAATAGATCGAAAATAACGTATATTTATGCCCGGTAACCCACGAGGTTTCCTCAAGGTCACAGGTCAGTAATAATAATAGTCTTTTACTGTCAGCCACAAAGAACGCCTGTGTTATATATATATATATATATATATATATATATATATATATATATATCACACACAGTGTAACCCGGATATGAGAAACCCGGATATAAGAGAGATTTGATCTGTCCCAAATCAGAGCCTGTGTTAATAAAACAAAATGACCAAACACGGATATAAGAGAAACCCGGATATAAGAGACTTCTTCTCCGGTCCCGACAACTCTCTTATATCTATGTTACACTGTATATATGTATAGGTTACGAAAGAAATATTAAGTCCAGCAACAACTTAAATATCTTGTTTATTTTTGTATGAAAAAAACGTTCAGCAGATTCACTCTGAAAAGTTTAATTAAAAGCTAAGTTTATCTTTGAAAAAAATATATTCCCTGAAAAAATAATCAAATTTTTTTTTTTTTTTTTTCAATGTATCATAAAATTAAAAACATGTTTTGGTTTGACAATGGGGCCCATGACCCTGAGGTAGTATAATAAAAATTTGATTATTCCCCACCAAGTTCTTTTGTCCTAACTTTATTTGCCTTTAATTTTCTACATATCAAATACATTGCATAATTTGCTTGGGATGATTCTATAATTAGAATTCTGGTTTGAATATATTTTCCATTCAATGTATCAAATGCAAAATATAACAATTTTGTTTAGATTTATTCTTGAAATAGTAAAAATAAAATCTTGAAGTCAGTTTGTAAGTAAAAACCTGCAAAAATTAGATATTTCTGTACATTTTTTCAGACGATTTTAAAAATAAATGCTCAAAAATTGGTAAAAATGCTGTAGATTTAATGTTAGGTGTCAGTGCTTATTACATGAAACCCCAGCTTTTAAACCGAGTGCAATGTTGATTTTCTAAAAAAAGTGAAAAATCCACTTGCCCTAAAACATGGATATTTTCAACTCTTGCTTAGCATGCTGCAGTCAGAGGCTAGTCTATCATGAAAAGTTTGTTGGTTTGTTAGATAACTAATCTTCCTTGAACCACTTTTTTGCTTACTAATCCCATTTTTAGAAACACTTTATGATTATAGTGATGCTAGTTTTCAAATAGAGATGCTGTCATAATTGTCAGCTTGTTACTGAGTATACCCCTGCAAAAGTAGTGACCTGTTGCAGACACCTGCTTATTTATCGAGTCAACCTGCAAGTGCACTGAATGGATCTTAGTTACAGTCTGTAATGTGACATGGTCACCTGTCTGAACAAGGCCAGCAGGCTTAAAAGCTCGATCACGATGACTTGTGACGTTGTGCTAGCACAAACATAGATAATCTCCAAACAGTTTTGTCCAGCCAATTTCACTCGCAAGGATTGGGTTCTCATGGGTTTCAGCCACTTCCAAAAGGCTCCACACATTGAGATCATCTCTGCAGGCCAATAACATCAAGAAATCACCTTCTTAATAAATCAACCATAGTGAGATTCTAACCTGGCTCTCGTGGACAGAAAGTGAACATTCTAACCATTTGGCTATGTGCCCATAGTTGCTGTTATATTGCAGTGTTTATTTATTTACATGTCTTATTACAGAGTTATTCCCCTTTTTACAATCATAAATTCTGCATTTAATTTTTTAAAATTCTGCTGAGATTCTGTCTATATTTCTGAGATGAGGTATTATGTACAGTATTTACATTAGTCGGACTATTGTCCTCATCTTTGTCGCCATATTTGTCACAACGTTTCGGCCGTTGTACGCTCCGGCCTTCTTCAGGTGGTTGGACCGTACAACGAACCGAACCCTTTATTTCGATCACTGGGGTAGACTGTTCTAGTTCCACGAGCCATGTTTGATGGATGTCAGTTATCAGTAATCTCCTGCTAATTTTCCTCAAGGACACATGGCACAGTGGATAAAGGCGTTGGTTAGATCCAGTGACAGACCCAAAGAGTGTGAGTTCAATACCCTGGTTCAGGCAGTGGAGAACTTTCAGAGGGAAAATTAGCAGGAGATAACTGATAACTGACATCCATCAAACATGGCACGTGGAACTAGAACAGTCTACCCCAGTGATTGAAATAAAGGGTTCCGTTCGAAATTCCAACCACCTGAAGAAGGCCGGAGCGTACAACGGCTGAAACGTTGTGACAAAAATGGCGACAAAGATGAGGACAATAGTCCGACTAATGTAAATTCTGCTGAGATCTTTGATGTCAAATTTAACAGCTGTCTATTCATTATGGGGATAACATGTTTGATATAGTTTTAATGCCCTTTCAGGGAAAAGAACCTTTTAGAGATTTACAAGCAAAGTGCAAGAGTAGAAAATGTTTTATCTCTCTGTATTTTTCAAACATTCAATTTCACCCTGACTTTATAAAATTTTCAGTTTAAGATTTGATATTTTCAGCAAGTCATGTAATAATGAAAAAAAACCAGCCCTGTTGATGAAAGTTTTTAAGAATACTGAACATTTCCATAAAATGTAGAAAATATGGCCATACCTATAAAATATGCACAGCTCTTTGACATTTGCAAACAGCGTGACTCCATCAGAGTTGAATAAATCGAGAAATGGCATCAGAAATTCTTTTTCTGAATTTCTTTGGGTGTATCCTGAAGATATTTTTAAACAAAGAAAACTTCTTAATCAGGGTAAATAATACAAGATCAACAAGAATTAAATACATTCCCCACTTGAATTAGAAAAGAGCAGAAAAGATATATAAAGGAACATGCATTTGTATTATCAATGAAACAAGAAATTAATTTGTATTATATATTCTGCATATATTTCTTAGAAAAAGTTACAAACCAACAACTAACCATGTTCCCCTATTAAATTATAAAAGAAACTAAGAGACAACAAAAATAATGGAACAAGTATTAATATTATTAGTGAAGCAAGAAATTCAATTGGATTCAGTCAGTCAGTCATGTGCGATACATGATACATACTTAGCCGATCATGTATCTTTTGATATATGTTTGACAAGGCAGATTTTTTCCTGCAGTAGGTTGCCATTTCTTTCTGCGGTAGACCAGTTGCCATCCAAAGCTATAGAACCCGGTCTGTTCTGCTATTTACTCATAGCTGGGGGGTGAGAAGAAGAGGATTCATACTTTTCACAAGGATATTAGGACATAAGTGAATGTAATGGATTCAACTGGAATTTGAACTCGACTCTCCAATTCCTCAATCTGAACCACTATCCATTATTCCACCAATTAAAATTTGTAAAAAACAGAAACTGTTTGATTATAAAAAAAATACACAGCGATAAAATGTAAATTTTTTCAAGAAAACATTGAAAATATTGATCCATACATCTGACAATATCTTTTTCTAAATCTATAATAAGATTTTGATACCATCTTAAAATATCACATTTCATCTGTAAAGGATGGAACAATGTGATAAATTTAACTTTTGCATGATGAGACTTTTTAGGTAAATGTATTACATGTATTCATGGCAGTTTTAATAATTACAAATCAAAAACCTGAATCATCTAAAAGATAATTATAATTAATGTAAAAAAAAGATATTAAATTATCCATCTTCTTCCTCCTTAGTACTAGTAGATTTTGCTGTGGAGTGTAGGACCAGAGCCTCCCCACACTAGGAACATCTGCTGCATTTTCTTAACTAGGCTTTTATGGGCTATGGTTGTCAGCCCCACACCCAACAAGCTTTGAATTCAGAGTTGGCCTTCATCCAGACTGACTGCTATAAAACTAAAAAATGACCAACCACAGTAGAAAAATTGTTTTTTCTCTTGCATGTGGATGTGCAATTTTTAATTCGATCTGTCTGAAAAAGATTCATGCAATTGTCAAGTGGAACTTCCTGAAAATACTAATTCACACATAGTATAAGTAAATGGCTTCTCTCAAGAATAAGTTCAAATATGTACTTTATACATGTTTATGCATATGTCCTTTAAAGCTGAATTCCATGAAAATGCTGACCCACACACTTTGTAAGAAAATGGTTACTTTCCAGTTTGTTAGCATATGCCATTTTAAGTATGAGCTCTTTGAAAAGGCTGATCCACACACTTGACATGAAAATGGCTTCTCAACCGTGTGTTCTCATGTGGTTTCTCAAATGTGAATTATCTGAAAAGGCTGATCCACACACTTGACATGAAAATGGCTTCTCACCTGTGTGTTCTCATGTGGTTTCTCAAAAGTGAATTATCTGAAAAGGCTGGTCCACACATTGTGCAGGAATAAAGTTTTTCCCAGTGTGTGTTCTCATGTCTTTGCAAATCAATATTCTTTGAAAATGTTAACTCACATAGTTGGCAAGAACATAGTTTCTCTCCCGTGTGTGATTTTTAAAGTTAGATTTGTCTGAAAATGCTGATCCACATATTTTACATAGATATGATTTCTCCCCAGTGTGTACTGACATGTGCCTTTTCAAAAATGAACTTTGTGAAAATACTGGCCCACATACTTGACAAGAATATAATTTATCTCCAGTGTGTATTCATACATGTCTCTACAAACATGATTTGTTAGAATATCCTGATCCGCACACTTGACAAGAAAATGTTTTTTCTCCAGTATGTACATGCATATATCTTGATAACACTGAATTTTCAGAAAATGTCGTTCCATATATTTGTCAAGAAAATATATTTGTGTATTTGTATTTGTTTTTGTTTTAAATTGGAATGAACTGGAAATGCTGACCCACTCACTTCACAAGAAAATGGTTTCTTTCCAGTGTGTGTTTGCACATGTTCATTTTATTGTGAAATCTGTGTAAATGCTAATCCACACACTTGGCATAAAAATGGTTTCTCTCCGGTGTGTATCCTTGGGGATTGAGTGTTCTGTTTGAAACTCACCAAATGTTATCTGGATCAATACCTGAAGAAGTCAGAAGGCACAATGGCTGAAATGTTGTGATAATAATAACAAAAAAGACGAGGAAAATAGCCTGAATGTAAATCAAGTCAGGAAACTAAGCTATGTGCGGGAATTTTACTTTTGTGAAAATTGTTTTTTATAAAAAGAAAAAAAAGGTCCTTCCATTAATATGAAAAAAAGTTTATGCCTTAAACTTTGGCCAGCAAACCAAATGTAATTGCGCCAAAGATTTCATCATTTCAAAGAAAGAAACTTGTGAAACAGAAAAGAAAAAAAAAATTGCCATCTTTACATTTTATATCTAGCAAAAGTCAAATACATTAAAAAGACAATTTACAAGTACTTTCTTCTCAATTTATCTTTCTGGTTGAGATAAAATATCAATTTATTGACTTGTACATCAGTTTTATTTTAGTTTTTTGAGCACTTCGATCCTCACTGGATACCCTATAGTTGCGGCCTTGTGCCACATCTAAGCTACACTTAGAAAATTACCATAAGGGAAGTTTTGTATATTTTTTTTATATTTTTGGTACACAGTATTTGAAATATTTTAGATTGAATTACTTATTGCTATTTAAAAGCCACTATAGTTTGTAACCACAACAAAAATTATTCAAGTTTTTCTGGCAAACTTGGATTTTGTACATGCACAAAAAAAAATGTGCTGTCAAAAGGACAGTTTATTTTTATTGACACTGCTATTATTTTAACTATCTTTACTCCTTGACAATGTTTATTATTTTAAAAGGTGACAATTAGAAAGAATTGTAATAAAACCTAAATATATATGATGAAAATGAATTGATACATTTTTTGTTCTTGATAATTTATAACAAAAATATTAAACACTATTTATTCGTTAGATTTACAGGTATCTTACATATAAAGTATAGTGTGTGTGTTTGTGTGTGTCCAAGCAACTCCTCCACTTCTACTGGTCACATTTCAATGATTCATAGTTCATTCAAAAGCCAGAGAAAAGTTAGGTACAGGGAATGATTTTTGTTGAGCTCAAATTCAGTGTTGCCAGATTATGTGAGGTTAAAAATATATATTAATGTATTATACTAGCCATTATCGTTGCATTCATAGTTCAAGGGGAGTGACTCTTATTCTCCTTTTGTATCTAAAATTGCAGTGCATATTTTATTATAAACTAGCTTAAAAGCCGCCCTATCACGTGGCATTTAAGCTAGCTCCTGTGAATGACTCTTGGTTTGGCCATCATCACGATAGATAGTGTGGAGTAGATGCGATAGGTATCACTAAACTACAGAACTCAAAATAGATTGCTGCATTTAAGTATTGAATATGTTTAAGCTTACCTTTTAAAAGATAAAATTAATATTGTGTAAAGATGGGAAAATAGAAATTAGAATTCATTATACATTCAACATCTGAAGAGTTAGAGAAACATTATAGTTAAGTAAAACCATTATTATGGAATCTATATTAATAACTGTAAAATGGGAACTCAATTCTCCCACAAATTCTGAGATTAAAAAGCCCCAGCACTACTTTATAGTAGGTATTTACTCTGTCTCCCCACTAAGAAGAGTTGAGACAAGGTCAGTGTTTAAGGTGGTGCATCCAAGCATATACACCCGGGCAAGGAATAAAAATGGCCCGCAGTCTCCGCAACCGTCAGTTGCACTGGCCTTAGTGCAAGCACCAATCCCTCTCTCTGGTGTAATGAGAGGGCATGGCCTCGAGCAGCTGTTCTCCAGGGCTGGGCACCTCTCAGTATAATTTTTCTCAGTTGCGACTGTAGTTTGACGGAGTTGACCCTGAGTGCATTCTGCTCAAAGACAGAGATGCAACTGAGAGATGATAAGTGATAGAAGCTACTTTATTGTTATTTATGCACTAAAAGCTCAATATAGCACAGAAAAATGTTTGAAATTTACATTTTACTTGGCCTCCAACAAGTTGGCATCTATTTGTAAAACTTTCCTTAACTATAACAAGACAATTTATGAATGAAATGTTCATTTAAATTTTTTGTTTCAGGGATTTCAAGTAGTGAATATATCTTACTTTGGGAAGCGATACCGAGTGGATGAAGCCTGCTAATAATTTTATATTTACAGCATTCTAAATATTAATACAATTAAAACTAATGCAAAAAAAATACATTTGAAAACAATTTTTTATTCATAAACATTGACTAAATTATTAAAATATGTGAACCAACTATAAGGAAATAATGAAGCCTGCTAATAATTTTATATTTACAGCATTCTAAATATTAATACAATTAAAACTAATGCAAAAAAAATAAATTTGAAAACAATTTTTTATTCATAAACATTGACTAAATTATTAAAATATGTGAACCAACTATAAGGAAATCCTTATTTACCATTTTATAAAGTTCAAAACAATTGGCAATTAACCAATGTTTTGCTAACCATTGCAATAAATAATAGTGTTTATTATTTTTTTTGTAAGCTCTCAAGAACAAAAAATGTATTAATTCACTTTCATATGTTTAGGTCTTATTCCAATTCTAATCATCGCTTTTTAAAAAAATAAACATTGGCCAGGAGTGAAGGTAGTTAAAATAATAGTGGTGTCAATGGAAAAACCTTCCTTTCAACGCTCTGTTATTCTGTAGGTATGGAGGTCCATGTTTGCCATTTTTCCATTGTTTAACTCTGCCTTGTTTCTGTTTTTTTAACAATCAATATTACTATGAATTCAATAATGCAAAAATTATGCCGATTGCCTGAAAAATCCTAACAAGATAACGATTACAGCATTTGAACGTTTTGCAAAAGTTTTATATCTGTCTATATTTCTGAGATGAGGTGTTATGTAGACTATTTACATTATTTGGACTGTTGTCCTCATCTTTGTTGCCATATTTATCACAAAGTTTCAGCCGTTGTACGCTCCGACTTTCTTCAGGTGGTTGGAATGTCGAACTGAATCCTTTATTTCGCTCGCTGGGGTAGACTGTTCTAGTTCCACGTGCCATGTCTAATGGATAGTGATAACTGACATCCATTAGACATGTTATGTGGAACTAGAACAGTCTACCCCAGCGAGCGAAATAAAGGGTTCAGTTCGACATTCCAACCACCTGAAGAAAGTCGGAGTATATAACGGCCGAAACGTTGTGATAAATATGGCAACAAAGATGAGGACAATAGTCTGAATAATGTAAAAAGATTTATACCATTAAATCTGAAATGGTTTTCCGCTCTGATTAGAATTTGCTTAAATTTCTGTATTTTGCAACATATACTGAAATTGTTTAACATAAGGTAAAAGATGACCACTTGTCCAGGCACAAAATGACAATCCTTCATTACATATGAAATTATTTTATTTTATCATTTCAAACCAGAATTAAGCTGGTTCAAATGATAGAAACTTTTATCGTTTCATCAAATACACTGGTTACGAATTTTACAGAGTTCAAATGTTATCATTTTCTTTAAAAAAATAGCCCTGATATGTTTGGCCACTGCAATTCCTAGAAATATAATGATAGTTTCATGGAATTAGAAACATATATAACTTTTAGAAAAATATATTAAGAAGTTTGAATACCAGTCAACGCCGTTAAAAGTACGAATTTATCGCCTCTCTTCCTGGCTATGGGTAAGTAGCAGGACAGAGTGGGTCCTATAGTCATGGGTGGCAACCAGCCTAGATGAAGGCCAATTCTGAATTCAACCCCCAACTATGGGTTAAATAGTAGGACAATCTGGGTTATATAGCTTTGGTTGGCAACCAGTCTAGGAGGAGAAAAACTCTTAATTCAAAAGCGTATGTAGCCCTGGCAAAGCACATGCTATGCTGAGGAAATGCTTGTCGAATATGCATTGACTATGACCCTGATTACAATCAACTGGCATTCATTAAAAAACATTTTAAATTCGCAGTAATGTTTACCAGCTTCATTGTAAGGATGTCAAAATAATCAGGTTTTTAGGTATATTATACTTCATTTAAATATACATCATTTCCTAATAGTCTATACTTTAAACCTGCATGAATGTCTGAATAAAACAAAGCAAATCTGTGTGAATATCCAATTAAAAGAAAGCACACTTTTTGAAGTAATTGTTCAGAGAAAACAAGTAGCATCTTTTGTATTGTAAAAAGAACATGAAAGCAAGTTAAAGCATAAATATATTACATAACAAATGTGAATGTGTAGTGTTTACTCTCATTTGATCTAAAAAAATGTTGCAATGATAATATATATATATATATGTAAATGTTACAATGAAAATATATATATATATATATATGTATGTATGTATGTAAATGTTACAATGAATATATATATATATATATATATATATATATATATATATGTAAATGTTACAATGAATATATATATATATATATGTAAATGTTACAATGAAAAAATATATATATATATATATATATATGTAAATGTTACAATGAAAATATATATATATATATATATATGTAAATGTTACAATGAAAATATATATATATATATATATATATATATGTAAATGTTACAATGAAAATATATATATATATATATATGTAAATGTTACAATGAAAAAATATATATATATATATATATATATATGTAAATGTTACAATGAAATTATATATATATATATATATATATGTAAATGTTACAATGAATATATATATATATATATATATATATATATATATATGTAAATGTTACAATGAAAATATATATATATATATATATATATATGTAAATGTTACAATGAAAATATATATATATATATATGTATATATATACATGATGTAATGGAATAACCTGTCACCCCCATGAGAAACTACACTATAGGTAGTAACAACCTATAAGCATTTGTAAGTCAACTCACTACAGAGTCTCTAGTCCGTTGTCTTACAGAGACTAGCTGGGATCTGTTGAGTACGACTCAGACTTACACAACTACCAACTTTCCAATAGCAGCACTCACTAGTGGATTAACTTGCGATGACCTTATGCATAACTTATACCTTTATTCTTCTTGTACTGGTTTTCTACAAAAAACCTTTACTTATTTTATCCACCTTGTTTTTCAAGTATATATATATATATATATATATATATATATATATATAAGACTTAGTTAATACTAAACAAAACAATTAGCTAAGACTAAAAAAATTTACTCAATCACCTGTAACAGCTGTCACAAAAAATATATAGGAGAAACCTCAAGGAATCTAAATAAAAGATTATATGAACACAAAAGGGACATATTACATAATACATCAAATGCATTGGTTGTCCACTGTAATGAGGCCGACCACAATTTTGACATAGAAAATACTACTCTGACCAAAGGAGAAAAAAAACACAGCGACAAAAATGTTTAGAGAGTGCTTTGATTGCAAGATCAACCACAGTAAATTTGTACCCTAGCTCTTACAAAATTTCACCATTCCTGGCAGATCTTCTATTATCAGAGTGTGGGACACCCAATAACAAAACTAATGGAAAAAATTTTAAATAATCTAAATGAAATCAGCTAGATTATATATATATATATTTATATATAAATTTTTAAATAATCTAAATGAAATCAGCTAGGGATGCTGGGATTTTAAATTACATTTTTATATATATATATATATATATATATGTAAATTTTTAAATAATCTAAATGAAATCAGCTAGATTATATATATATATATATGTATATATATATAAAAATGTAATTTAAAATCCCAGCATCCCTCATTCATGTGGTTGTACCAACATAACAAATTTAGTCCGATAAAATCCTAAAGGACGAAATGCATCATGCAAAAACTTTTTCCAGTTTGTCATACATTTTTATCCTATATTGTTCCAGACATATAAAAATTTATATATATATATATATCATGCTTTAACATTTGAATAATTAAAATTACATTGATACATTTTCTGTGGTTTTTCAACTTCATGAATGTTATTTAAAGCCAGAAAATATATATAGATTGTAAGATTTTGGGGAGATGAGGAGGGAGATAATAATGGTTTTAGTGATACAAGTATTAATAATTAACCCATAGCTGAGGGAGAAGCAGTAGACACATACCTTTCCTAAAGGTATTTGTACATAAGTGAATATAATGAACCCCACTGGAATTGGAACTCGGCTCTCTGATTAACAATTCCAAGCCATTATCCATTACACTACCCACACATCCAAACTTACAGCACCTGGGATTCCCAAGTAATAACCCATCTAGGTTCTTACTAGGCTTGATGTTGCTTAACATTGGTGATTGTGTGACGCTAAAAGGGTTAAGGGATAGCTCAATAGCTATAAACGAGGCAAGATTTTATTAAATTCAGAAAGTTTGTTTTTCTTCCATGAATAAACCATAAGGGAGGAAGAGAGGGTGGAAAGTATAGATCACTAAAGAAATAAGATCTGAAACCCGTGTGTCACAAGTCAAAACTTGCTAAGAAGGCTGTCAAGGGAACAACTGGCGAATGTCCAATTGAGGGAATGGGGTTTTGCTTGAGAAATTTCGTTGCCGAAAATTTTGAGCGATAACTAAAATTAATGATTGGAAGCAAAGTGACTGCCATTTGTCTACACAGTCTAAAACTCAAGTTTGTCAAAATGACAACTGAAGTGAAGGGCTCAGGGGGACAGAGGAATTGCCTATGTCCTTGGGTAGTATTGGTATGAGGTACCAATATGAGAAAGAAGGAGTTAGGGTGGATCGATATTCTGCTACCACTACTCTTAGGAGGAGGGATCTCCCCCAAAATTGGGCACGGAGTTAATTTTCCAGAGTCAAATGACAAAAAACTCTTTGTAAGGGCTGGGGGAATCACTGAAACTAAAGGGCACATCAGACCCATGCACGAAAACCACACCCAGTTTTGGGTGAATGTCCACATAAGCAAAAGATCAAAGTGACCAAGACAATAGCCACTCAAATTTCTGTTGGAGATGAGAGACAACTGCTTCACTCAATCTCACATAACTTACTGCCCGAAGAAAACCTCCAACTTGACCGTAGTTCCAGAAGCTTTTTTGTCAAATTTAGTCACATCAAGAAAGTGTCATATTAATATACAAAGTGGAAAGCATTGATAATTCTGCACAACACATATATATTCCTGCCTGAAGAATTGATAATTGTAATAGTAGCTCTGTACAAAGAATGTTACATAAAAGCATTTTCTTTTATTCAAATTATTTTCTTTTATTCATGACTTCACTCTGCCTGGACCAAACCAATACAATTCCTGTCAACATTTGATCCTTGTTAGCCGTGCGTTCAAAATCAAACACAACATGGGACAAGGCAAGGCTTAGATTGAAATGATCAACTCAATGATCAGCTGCAGGGATTGGGCATTGGATGGTCTGGCAAAGAAGGAGACTACAATTGGTTGTTGAAGACCAGGAATGAACCTGAAGTCTACAAATGTCCAGGGACTGGTATTTCAACATGATGTGTTTGTAAGCTTAAAATTAAAAAAAAAAAAGAAGTTTCATCATACTGAAATAAAATACAGGAAAAAAGGTTTAAATAAAGAATATATTTTTTCATTTTTTATTTTTGAATGAATGAAACATTTGGCTGGAATAGAATAATTTCTTGTCAATAAATGTGCCATGCTGAAAGTATTTAATTCTACTGTTTTAAATTTTACAAGAACGATTTTTCAAGGTGTCTCAATGTATTTACAAAGAAATAACTAAACATATTTTTTTAAACATATTACAATTATTTAAATATGTTGTTCAATGTTTTCTTTTATTATTATTATTCAGAAGACCTTTCTGTGATTTTCTTGCTGTTAAAATAGCAAGAAAATTACAGAAAGGTTGTCTTAATATGTAAGTTTTAGAATGATTTTAAATTTTTTAAAAGTTTATATTTCAGTCAATTTGGGTTGGTTTTGTTTAGTGGCATATCAACCTCTATGGGTCATTTAATACTGAAATCTAAATATTTTGAATGCAATTACATGCACCTTCAACTACAGATAAAATGTATTGCTGGTTATTTTGCTATAAACAGCCATTAATGGTCATTTTACTATAAATGTTTTGCTGGAATTTTTTACTTTAAAGGTGTATTTTTATAATTCCATAGTGTTTTGTTTCTGTTTTAGAGGTCACTATTTGTCCATAGGTGGACCTGGGATCAACAACAATTAAGAGGTAGTTCCATGCTCATCAACACCTCCACTTAACCAATGAGAGGCCTTGCTGCCAGATGCATGTTTCAGTCAACAAAATGCATCAAGACACCATAGCCCACAAGAAAATCGCACATCAAAATTTGACTCAAGGAAAATTACTTACTCAACTATAAGGAGTAACAGGATTTTGTAAGTTACACATTTAAAAATGGTACCTAAAATTCTGAGGGATGACAGATGAAAACTACATTACCCCATTCTAAAGTATGGCAGACCAAAATAAAATTTATAAAATTATATCAGACTTTTACTGCAATGGTGATATTTTTTATATCAATATGTGTCATGTTTTTTCAGGAGTCATGTCCCTACATGACTTGTTATATCCTGTGCTAATAGGAATATATACTTGAAAAACAAGGTGGATAAAATAAGTAAAGGTTTATTGTAGAAAACCAGTACAATAAGTATAAAGGTAACAGTTATGCATAAGGTCATCACAAGTCAATCCAGTAGTGAGTGCTACTATTTGAAGGTCAGTAGTTCTTGCGTAAGTCTGAGTCGTACTCAAGAGATCCCAGCTAGTCTTTATAGTCCATTGACTTACAGATACTTATAGGATGTTACTACCTATAGTGTAGTCAGTCATGGTGGGTGACAGTTTATTCCATTACATCACTCCTGAAAAAAAGTACAGGTATTTTTCTTTTGTTGTTTCAGCAATATTTGCAGTTTTATGACACCTACAACAACATATCAATAGAGACTTTATCTTCTCCTTCATTAGAAACCACCTTCCAAGCTCAGGTGCAACTGTCTAAATCTTATAGAAGAACCATGTGCAGTAGGGAAAGGCAATCTTGGAAACATGGTATTGTACTCAATTTTAAAGGTGGTGTTTTACGTGTTAAATAAAGACAAAAATTTTTTTAGAAAATCATTACCGTTTTGGAGAAAAGCAATTTAAAGATGAAATTTAGACTCAAAATTGAAGCATTGGAATTTCATTCTGGTGATAAAAAAAAACTCTCAAAAACTTCTATACCCTTATGTAAAACAAATGTGTAAATGTTATTTAATAAAATGTTTTCCAACTTCTCCTTCATCCTTAATAAATCAAAGAAAAATAAATCAGACTTGTGAATACTTTTATATAAAGGCAAAATGAAAATAATATATTTAGCTTCTGGCCAGCAATGAAAATAGATCCCTTTTTTTCTGTATTGCGTACTGTTTACATTTGTTATAAGTTCTTGCAGAATTTATTACATTATCAGATACTTGGGTTAAATGAAATCTCCAGCTGTAGAAAATCTGCCCTGAATCGTAAAATAAAAAATGCAGTGAAAATAAGACATTATTAATAAGAACAGCTTTTAATTGCTTTTATGAATAAAATAATGGATACTACTTTTGTAGGTACCTAAAAAAATATCTAAGTAATTAAATGATACAATTATGAGAAAACCCAACATTGTAGAAATGTTTACAAAGTTTTGTTTAGTTATATACAAAAGATAGTGGCATGCTCATCTTCTTTTGAATTAACCTGATATTTTATAACTGGATAAGCAATTTTGCTTCTTGTAAAATGCCATATATTTCTCATCACATACTGACAATGCTACTGTAGGTTATTTTCTTGTCATTATATATATCAGGCTACCAACTACTTCTCAGTAATATTTTTTTATCTGCTTGCGACCAGAGTTTTCACAGTGGAATGGTTTCTTCCTGTGTTGTCAGGGACGTGTTTTGGGAAATTTAAATCCACAGAATTCTCTCGAGTGTGTGTTAACATGTGTCGTTTGAGATTTGAATTTCGGGAAAACTTAAATCCACAGATTTCACAGTGAAATTGTTTCTCTCCAGTGTGTGTAGAAATGTGTCGTGCAACACTTGAACTTTCTGAAAATTTAAATCCACAGATTTCACAGTGGAAACGTTTCTCTCCTGTGTGTATTAACATGTGCTTTTTGAGATCTGAATTTCGGCAAGATTTATATCCACAGGTTTCACAGTGGAAACGTTTCTCTCCTGTGTGTGTTAACATATGTTGTTTGAGATGTGAATTTAGGGAAAACTTGAATCCACAGATTTCACAGTGGAAACGTTTCTCTCCTGTGTGTGTTAACATGTGTCGTTTGAGACTTGAATTTAGGGAACATGTAAATCCACAGATTTGACAGTGGAAAGGTTTCTCTCCAGTGTGCGTTAATATGTGTCGTTTGAGATGTGAATTTCGGGAAAACTTACAACCACAGATTTCACAGTTGAAAGGTTTTTCCCTTGTGTGTGTTAGCATGTGTTGTTTGAGACTTGAACTTTGAGAAAATTTAAGTCTACAGATTTCACAGTGGAAATGTTTCTCTCCTCTGTGTGTAAACATGTGGCTTTTGAGACTAGAACTTAGGGAACACTTAAATCCACAGATTTCACAGTGAAATTGTTTCTCTTCAGTGTGTGTTAACATGTGCTTTTTGAGATCTGAATTTCGGCAAGATTTATATTCACAGATTTCACAGTGGAAACGTTTCTCTCCTGTGTGTGTTAACATGTGCTGTTTGAGATGTGATTTTAGAGAAAACTTGAATCCACAGATTTCACAGTGGAAACGTTTCTCTCCTGTGTGTGTTAACATGTGTCGTTTTAGATGTGAATTTCGAGAAAACTTACTGCCACACATTTCACAGTGAAATAGTTTATTGCCAGTGTGTGTTAACATGTGCTTTTTGAGATTTGCATTCCAGGAAGATTTATATCCACAGATTTCACAGTGGAAACATTTCTCTTCATTGTGTAACATCACGTGTTTTTCGATATTCAAATTCATGGACAATCTAACTCCACAGTTTTCTCATATGTATCTTCTCTCCTGTGTGGGCTTTGAATGAACAGCTATTCCAAGAATTTCACAGTGTAAGAATGTTTCTGTTTCATGAATATTCATCATGATTTTCTGGTACTCTCTAAGATGCAAGCTGCAAAAAAGAAAAAAAATAACTCATAGAAAATGTAGGACGGAAACATACGGTGTAGGATTATGAAATTGGTTTTAAATCGATAGGATATATTTTATTGTGACAAGAGCAGATTTACCAATAGATGCATCATGTATTAGTGAATGTGGATGTGTGGTTGTTGGAATGGGCATAGGAACAGAAAAGCAAAATCAGCAAACTGGGTTCTAGACGAGGAAAAGGGCAACTTTGAATTTAAAACTAAGGATCGTATTATGCCAGAGACATGCTACTTGAATTTCACAATTGACCATCAACTGAAACCAGGGGTTGGTTTAGGGTTACTCACAGCCACAGAGTACAGAGTAGAAGGATGTGACCGCACACCTTCATCCAGTATAGTGGACGAGAGAACAAGAATGTTAAGGAGGTGGATATATAAACAACATCTGCAGAGATAATTTGAGCAGTCTCTCACACACTGCAAACAAAGAATGTCAGGTCTGCTTGCTTGAGTGTGGGATGAAAACTAGGGCCGTATATCACAGACTGGCTGAGAGAAAGTGATGAAATATTGCTGGAAATAAGAAGTAAATTAATGAAGATTGAAGTCTTGTATTATCATTTAATTAGCAACTCCCATTTGTTATGCAATAAACATTTATTATGAATGGAGAAGGAATACAACTGGAAATCTCTCCAATATCTTAATGAAAATGTCATGATAATTTACAGGTCCAAAAAAGTCAATCTGCCATGCATTATGAATGGAGAAACTGTCTGGAAAGCAAGAAGCCAAAATACAGTGCATAAGAATAAGCTGTTAGCAGAGACAATTTACAGTTATATCTATCCATTTTAACTGTAAAATGATGCCAATCTAGTACTGCCCTTAAATTCATAAAGTGTCACTAACAGAGAGGGAAGATATTCACAACAACTACGCAAAAGTTCTTGGATTGCAAAGGAAAGTATTTGTCGCAGATTACTTCCACAACGAAGAGAACAAATCGCTGTAAGTTCAGACTTGAAAATTGGGGGCAGAGAGAAATGTCGAACTCTTGATTTCCAGGTACAAATCACAATCACAATGAATGTACCCAGTCAAATATAACTCACTCACCGACGATGACCACCGCAGTCACTAAATACACAAATTTTGTCATTTTTCTCCCCAATTCGATAACACCAATTGCTTTTATCGACTGGGCATTTTTTCACTCGTCACCAACATGGAGAGTGTGCACAATATTAGCATATCAAAATACTTTTATGGCGACTCCTGTGACTGACATGTTTCTAATTTGAATATACCGTCTTTGGCATAACATGCAGAACACATGCGTACCCCTTTTTTTTGGCAAGTAACTTTCTATTTCGCCACAGTTTCTGTTGTAAGATACACGCGACATGTTGTCGCTTGGTTTGACGAGGTAGTTTGCTGTTTTTTTTTGCTATAAATTACCATGAAAGTATTTATAGAAAAAGCACAGGGAATATCCATTACAGTGTTGGGAAAGTGACTGAAGTTGAGTTAAAGCAGAAGTAACCAGACCAGATGTGGCAGCAATATTCAATGCATGGTTGAAGAACAGATTTATAAATGTGTAAGATATATTCTGATGAAAAAAATTGTCTAGCACAACACAGTGAACCAAATTTCTTTGTAGCAGACCAAATAATTTCTTCAATATAGTCTTTCTCCTTCATGTCAGTAGAAAACCTTAGCCCCATAAGGCACAATGTGTCACTCTCTGGAGGTTAGCATCAGCCATGCTGATAGAAGGTAAAACAGGTTCTCTAAGACAATTAAAAGCAGTTTCATTTTAGAGTTGCTAAAATTAACAAGGCATTTGTTGCCCCAGTTAACAACAGATTGTAGGTTATTTTGAAATCTGCTGCCAATTTGACTCTATTGAGCTGATCAGATTTACCATTAAGACAAGAGTAAATAGTTGTATCATCAGCATAGACATCAAATGATGACAAAACTGTGTTTTCATTAAGTTTGGAGCTTTTTTCCGTCACAGCATTCTAGTTATTTAGTGAACTGAGAACTGATGATATCAGGGAGGTTGTTGATAACAGTTTGGAACAATGCAGGTTTAAGGAAAGCCTCAGAAGACACTTGCATTATTGCAAATAGATCTAAAAGAGTAGCTGTCCAAAACAAATTTCATTTCTTGATTAGATAAAAAAAGACTGAAATCAGATCAAAACTTTTGCCAGAAATACCATAACCTTTTAACTTGTGAACATGACTAACATGCTAAACCCTGTCAACTGCCTCCGAGATATCAAAGGCACAACCTGATCTTTACTATTCTTAATTTAAGCTTGATGGACTCTTTCAGCAGTAACTGTTAACACATCAGCAGTTGATCTAGAGAAGTGAAAGCCATATTGCTTGCATGGAAGACCCTGTGAGGTGACATGCTTAAAGAATTCAGAGTTAATAAGAACTTTTAGTACTTTGCCAAAAAAAGAGGTAGAAGACTAATAGCCTGATAGAGGATTGAATGGTTCACCTAAGTTCTGAAAGACTAGAACCATAGAAGTCAATTTCCAGAAAGCAATACATTCATTGAGACTTTAGAGAGAACAGATGCTTGGGTATTGGAATGGGTAATGGAATAGAAAAATAAAATCAGCAAGCTCAGTTCTAGACTTTTAATTTTTCTCAAGTAACATTTATGAATTGTAGTAAGATTATTTATGATGAGTAAATATAGGTTTTATTTAATAACAATATCACCTGTCACAATATAGAATGTTAAATGTTGTAAGACTTTATGAATTATAATTTAAATTCTTTGAAAGCAAAACAATTCTTCTAAAATTCATTATTCATTGGAAAAATTCTCTTAAGACAACAGTGTTCATAATATAGCTTTATTAAAAACTTTTCCAATTAAATAATGTCTTACTTTTATTCTGTTATTTTTTTCTGTAAAACAAGACCGCAAATTATCAGTGCTCTAAATCATAAAATAACAAATCCAATAAAACTAAAACATTATCTAATTAGAAAAGCTTTTAATTGCTTTTATGAATAAAATATTAAGGACACTAATGTCTTAAAAAATATTTTCAGTGAATAATATGGTTTTACAAGGATTGTATTCATTTTTAAAAATTTTACTTAGAATGATTTATAAAGTTTTAAAATCTTTTAAGTTTCTGCTTCCATAGTGTAATGGTTAGGGATATTGTTATTAAGTAAAAACTATATTTACTAATAATAAATAGAAAAGCTTACTACAATTCAGAAACCTTACTTGAGAAAAATTAAAAGATTCCTTATCTAGAACTGAACTTGCTGATTTTGTTTTTCTATTCTATTAACATCAGAATTTTTTAGATGAGGAATCATCTTTCAATACTATATTTGGATTAGCATGTTGCCATCTTTCTCATTATACTTGTAAAATAAACATGACCTAAATAATATCTGGGTTCAGACTTCAATCCTTTGTGCCTGATACTGCTGAAAAGTCATATAGGTATTCACATATTTCATTGCAAAAATTTCAACCCCTGCTCTATAAATTTTTCACAGTGAAAACTGTAATTCTTTAAATATTATAATAATTTAAAAAAAAATAATAATTCATTACTTGAAACCAAAAAATAGCATCTGATTTTTTTCACTCTTTATGATTTATAAATCAATATTTAAATGTAATGTTTATGAGATTGATAAAAAAATTATATAGCATGAATAAAAAAGGCCTTGAACTTGATGAAAAATAATTTTTTACTGCTTAAATTTTATGTTATTATCAAGAGGAAAGATCAAAGTATTTTTTGATTATTTTTTTACAATTTTTAATCATTCCTGGAATGTCCAAAATGTTTGTTAAAAATCTTGTTTTTTTTTTTTTGAATCACCAAATTTGACAGAAAATCAATCATCAGCCATTTTTTCACTTTTGTTTGCAAAAGTGAAAGTCTCCATTTAAAATTCTTTTAAAA
The DNA here is from genome assembly GCA_964036315.1 of Acanthosepion esculentum. Lineage (NCBI taxonomy): Eukaryota > Metazoa > Mollusca > Cephalopoda > Sepiida > Sepiidae > Acanthosepion > Acanthosepion esculentum. Next base: position 42,125,056 of record OZ038479.1, read on the forward strand.
ATCAATTATAATGTTTTCAAAATTTAATTTAAGAAAATTAGAAATTATAAAGTTTATTTAATATATTTTGAAATAAACATTACTTGCTTTCTGCAGTGAAAAAAATGTACTTTAAAATAAGAGAAAACCGGTCTTAATAACAGTGTTGATTGACAAGTAACATGTGATGATTTAATCATACACTGACATCTTACGTGGGGAAAAGTTATCGTACGGAAGATCAGAAGTGACATAATTTAGCTTTAAGTGAACCAACTTATCTACTTCGTTATTTTTAAGGAAAACTATCAGCGCTCTAACCTTTTTTTTTGGTACTTAGCTTTCACCTTTACGTTTATGATGCTTTATGGAAAAATATAATACTATAAAAAAAAAATTAAATAAGACATGAAGAGCGAGATAAAATTTCATAAGAAAAGTACCTAATTAATTAGTTAACTTTCTTATGAAATATTATCAGTAGTGTATATTTTATGTACATTTATTACATTTTACAGTATTATTTGGATTTCCACTCATTTTCTTATTAATTTCATTTATGGAAAAATGACATCTGAGATAATACAAAAGATCATATAAATTTCATAATACATTGTACATAACCTTATAAGTTGAAATGCTATACATTTTTTCTCTTTTGTTAATTTTTTTAATCTTAAGTTATATGACAATATTGAAAAGGCATTTTTTTCTAATAGTTACATAATCATACACACTTTTTATTTTAATTTTTATAGCCAAATAAGAACAGAAGTTTAGAAATTCAATGCAACTGGTATCAGATTTTCATGAAATTTTTGTGTTTCACCCAATGTAAATGTAAAGGCCATTAACAGCACCAAACAACATTTATATACAAAATCAAATCATGTGAAGTTTTTATTATATCATGTTTCTTCCAGACTTTCGTACATTTGAATTACAGCCAATTTATGGACACAAAAGGCAAGGAACAGTAAGATTTTTCTAAATGGATGCTTGTTGATTGTAAAGAAAACTTGTGTAAAAAGTTTTTGCCTTCAGACAATATTATGCATATTCATAAAAACTCAGAGCAACTAAAAGCATTTGAAATTAAATAATATTTTTGTTTTATTGACTTTTTTATGTTATAATTCAGAGCTGATCTTTAGGTAGATGAGGTCCAGTTTTAGAAAAACAAAACCTGATTTACTTTCCTCAAAGCCTTGTGCTTTTAACTAATATAATGACTTGCGTGCTTCAACATTGAATTTCTAGAGTTTTCATAAATTATTTATTGGTGGAAGGGGAATGTATATACAGAGTGTCTCAAAAAAATGTACTCACACTGTGAATGATGAGAAAACCTTTATTTATGAACATAGAGTGAAATGGAATAGCTTCGAATACAGAAGAAAAATGTAATTGAAGAATCATGTTTGCAAATGTTCAAATTGATGTCCAGACAATACTGATAACGCGCACCAAGGGAAAGTGTGAGTACATTTTTTTGAGACACCCTGTATATAAAAAGATATTTTTAACATGACTTTAAAAAAATAACATATTTATAATAATTTCTATCATTTATGAATAGTTTTTGAAAGTTCCATTAAAATCTAACAATTATTTCTATTTTTGCAAGATTTTCAAAATTAATGTCTGTCATTTTTTAAAAAATGCACAAAAATTTGCTATGTTATTTAGTAGTTCCGCCAACAAAGAGAAAGAAATTTTTTTTTTAATCAAAAGTTAAAATCTTCTAAAAAGATGGAAAAAAATTAAAAAATACTTCGTTCTTTCCTCTTAATCATTTCATATACCTTTTGATGATAAAATTTTGTTTTTGTCAAATTTAAAGCCGTTTTTATCATGCTATGCTCCATGAGATCACTAAAAAATAGCATAGCATGATGAAAAAGATGCCAAACTTGACGAAAACAAAACTTTATCGTCTAAATGTTATTATTAAGAGGAAAAATCAAAGTATTTTGGGGGTATTTCTTTACATTTTTTAATCGTTCCTAGCACGTCCAAAATTTTTGTTAAAAATCTTGTTTTTCCTAGTCAGCAAAATAGACAGATAATCAATCAGATCAACCATTTTTTTTCCCCATTAATACATATGAAAAAAAAAATTTGCCATGACTTTAAAAAAGGAAAACATATTTATAAAGTTCCGTCATTTGTGAATAGTTTCTGAAAGTTTCATTAAAATTCGACAATTATTTTTATTTTTGCAAGATTTTCAAAATGAATGTCTGTCATACAGACAAAAAAACGCGCTAAAATTTTATGTTATTTAGTAGTTCCGCTGGACACGAAGAGAAACAAGGTTTTTCAATCAAAATTTAGAATGTTCTAAAAAGAAGGAAAAAATTTAAAAAATAACTAAAAAATACCTTGTTCTTTCTTCTTAATAATAACATAAACATTTTTAGACGCTAAAATTTTGTTTTCGTCAAGTTTGACGTCTTTTCCCATCATGCTATTCTCTGTTTTTAGCGATCTCACGGAGGTACCTATATGCTCATTTCAGTGATCTCATGTGATAGAACGCGTTCAGGAATTAATGTTTTGAAAGTAATGATTGTTTTTTTGTTGTATTTTTTTTCAATTTGATGATCAGCGAACAAAAATAAATACAAAAAAGAAAATAAACATAAAAATAATGGCTTCAAATAAATTATCATTTTTTTTTATTACGGGCCACCATACTTACAAACGGAAGCAGTTCTGTAGAAATGTCAACGCGAATTTGTGTTGCTGACGCAGGCGAGCAATCGATGTTTTAAAAAAGCACATTTAAATATTTTTTAATCAAATTTAGAAATTATTATGACTTTGTGCCTTTAAGTAATGTTGGAGGGATTTTTATGTATCAGCAATTCCTTTAAGTCTTTAATAATAAAATGGCCTGTTAATTATCCAGGTCAACAGATACTGTCGTGTTATTTTAATTTAAAACTATTTACAATTTATTAATCATAAATGGAATGGAAATGCTTACTACAAGTTAACAATCCAAACTCTACAATACTGGATTTTAAGAGGTTTTTAAATTTGCTGCTTGCATTTGTTTTCGTAGTCTAAATGACGATTCGACGAAAGACGAGAAAAATACCCGAAAAGAATACACAGAAATTAATTTTTGTTTTTAATTCTCATATATAAAATAAATGTAACCGAATTTCTTTTAAAGAAAACATTTAAATTATTTAAAATGCGTTTTGTTTTGGTTTTTTTTTTTGGTGGTGGGGGAGACTTTTAAGAAATCAGCGACGGTACGTCTAACTTACCTTTTCAGGGCGAATGGAAAGGTTTTTAAACCTTTCCATAGAAAAACAAACAGGATTAAATTTGGTTAAGTGTTGTTGATAGACTTGATATTTCTTCCTCACGCTCGACAATATTTTGTAATCGATAAAACTTCCTATTTTTAAAGAAATTGCAATTAAAAAAGTTTAATTATTTGACAATAGAACGCATGTAGTTTTAGAACACAAACAGCGAACAGAACAAAAGAGTTACTGTAACCGGCGTAAAAGAAGAACTTGTTCCTTGTTCTAAAACAGTTTGGGTAAAAACAATGTTAGAACATCGCAATATTAATCAGTTTTTCCATAAATTTTTTACTTTTGTCGTAAAGTGAAAACAACACAATTAAAATTATCAAAGTGATTTGTTTCAAAGAAAATTAGTAAATTTAAGAATTAACATAATTTGATAATCCGAACCGAATTCGAATTCCAGTCGGATCCATTTTCACTTACGTACTATTACCCTTGGGAAAGGTATGAACCCTCTTCCTCTTCTCCAGCTATGGGTAAATAGCAGGACAGACCGAGTTCTATAGCCTTGGATGGCAACTGGTCTATCGCAGAAAGAAATGGCAACCTACTGCGGGAAAAAATCTGCCTCGTCAGTCATATATTGAAAGATACATGATCGCCTAAGCATGTATCATGTATGGCACATGGCTGACTGACTGAATCCAATTGAATTTCTTGAATATTATAACTTAATTTTATGAAATTTTCTAGAATTTCAAGTAGTTCGCAAATGCTTTATATTACTTATAAACAGGACTCCTTGGAGAAAATAAAAAATGATCAATTTTTTTTCGCAACTACTCTCAACTTTAAAAAAAATCTGCTCCAAATCGTAAAATAAAAACTCCAAACAAACTATCTAATTATCTAATTAAATAGGCTTTTATTTGCTTTTATAAATAATATGCATTAAGGAAATTACTGTCTGGAGGAAAAAAAAAATTTCGATAATAATTAATTTTTACAAGAATTGTTTGCATTTTTCTTTAATTTTTGAAGAATTTTTTCACTTTTCTTTAACATTAAAAAATGTTTTAAAATTCTTCCAAACAGAGTACAAGGTAGGTTATTAAGTTATTAATTAAAGACTATATTTACTAAGCGAAAAGTAAAATCTTAATATAAATCATGCTCCCAAAACTTTTTACCATAATTAAAGACATTTTTTGTACGTTAAAATGTTATGTTTTAGTATGGTGTATCGTAAGTGATATTATGGTTTAAAGGTTCCGTGTTTCAAGGCTTGTCCTCTTTAGAGAAAAAAACTTGACATAAAGGTTTTCAGCTGCGAGGAATACTTTCATTTCACTTCCGTGTTTCATCGTCCCTACGTTTCAACAGGCTTCTTTTTAAATCTTGAAGGGATGATTTCTAAATTTTTTTTCCCTATTTCACTAAATTATTTTTAATTTTGCTGTGTATTTATCTTACTTTATATAGTGTGTATACTTTTCGTAGTGTGTGTCATGCATAATTTGTTTTATTTATTACTTTTTAATTAGTAAAGAAAAATAATTTAATTTGTTTTTCGTTTATTTGAAATTTCTTTTCTTTTTTGCGAGTTAAATAAAATAACTTTAACAATTCATAACCATTAAAGTATAGAAATTAATAATAAAGACTATAAATATATTATCTCAGTTAAAAAATTAATAACTGAGAGTAAGTTAATAATGTATTTTTTAATTTAATAACTGATTAAAATTATTATGGTTATCAATTGGTTATCAATTTGAAAATGTAATAATTGAGAATGAGATAGTTATTAAATTATCTCACTCTCAGTTATTAAATTAAAAATTAAATTGAGATAATAAAATTATCTCATTCATCAATTTACACAATTAATAATTAAGATAATTTAATTATTAATATAATAATAATTATTAATATAATAATAATTTTATTAATTTTTATCTCAGTTATTAAATTAAAAATGTAATAACTTAATGTAATATTAATAATTAATAAAATTATTATCTTAGCTATTAAATAATGAAATACCATTATAGAGGTAACTCAATAATGTAAGAAATTTTTATAGTATTTTAAATTATCATAAGAAACAAAAAACGTTCTTACTTAGAATTCATAAAATTATGTCAATTCTAATGCACCATATTAAACCTGTCAACACATTGAACCATCAAATTATCAATGGAGATATGAAAATAAGAAGACCCCAAGGTCAAGAATTGTTTTTCTAGAAAATTTTATGCTATAAATAAGTGATATTTGTTTTAGAACAGATTACTTTAACTTTAAATTTGCTAATTTTATGAAAGTCACGTTTCAGAAATGTATATTTTATTTTAGCGGGATTTAAAAAATAAAAAAATAGCCGTTTCGGTTGGTTTTTCAGAAGAATCGACTAAAAATCATTCAAATTTCTATTTGAAATACGCCACAGTATTTTTTCTGGAATTAGAAAATTTAATCCTTTAGCTTTCAATTGAAGTTGAGGGAAGCTTCAAAACGGAATTTTCCTTTATGAAAAATACATTTAAACCTTAGGTATACGAATTTTTAGAGGTACAGTGTAACCCGGATATAAGAGAGTTGTCGGGACCGGATAAGTCTCTTATATCCGAGTTTCTGTTATATCCGGGTTTGGTCTATTTTATATACATTAACACAGGGACCAGAGAAAATCTATCTTATATCCGAGTTTTTCTTATATCCGGGTCTCTTATATCCGGGTTACACTGTACCTGGTTTTATTGCATTTTTTATTTTACAATTCAGAGCAGATTTTCGATGAAACGGGTAACAGTTTTACGAAAAAAAATTGATGATTTACTTTCTGCAAAGAGTCCTGTTTTTAACTAATAAAAAATTCCCCCTTAAAAATTTAATTTCTCGAAATTTCATGAAATTATGTAAGTGGGTGGTAACATATGTAAAAAAAAATTTTTTACCAAGATTTTCTAAAAAAGAAAAATTTCAAAAATAATTTAATTCATTTCTGAATATGTCCTGAAAGTTTCATTAAAATCCGACAATTATTTGAATTTTGCAAGAATTTCCAAATCAATGTGTTCTTCACCGGAAAAAAAGCAAAAAAAAAAACTAACCTTTATCTTTGACCCGCCGCTGAAATCAAATTTACAACGTACTACAAAGGAGTAAAGAATTAAAAAAAATAATAAAAACGAAAATATTTTGGTCTTTCCTCTTAATAATAACATAAACATTTTAATGACAAAACTTTTATTGAGTTTGGGGCCTTTTTTCATCATGCTACGATGTTTTTACGCGACCAAGTGGGGGTAGCTACCATAAATTATTTTGGCGTTTTTTCGTACTGAAAAACATGTTGATTTGGAAATTCTTGCAACAATCTGATATTTTCACATTTTCATGAAGCTTTCAAGTCTTATTAAAAAGTCAGTGTAATTTAGAAATATTATTTTTAGAAAACTTTGGTAAAATACGTTTTTTCGTGACGTCTGTTACCCCACACCTATGTAATTTTATGAAATTTTGAGATGCAGTTTTATAGAGCTTAATGTTTATATTATAAGCGCAAGTCCTTGAAGAATTTAAATCATCAGTTTTTTGTCAAACAGTACTCCCAGTTGCAGAAAATCTGCTTTGAATAGAAAAATAAAAATTGCAATAAAACTAATACATTATTTCATTAGAAAATCTTTTAATTGCTTTTATTAATAAGATATATTATGGACATTATTGTCTTAAGAAAAAAATGATAAATGATAAATGTGTACAAGAATTATTTTAATTTTTTAAACTGTAATTATAATAATTGATAAACTTTTAAATATTTTAAAATTCAGTATTAATTTATAGTAGTTAGGTTATATTGTTATTAATTACAAACTATATTTGCTCATAAAAAATAGAAATACTTACTACAGTTCAGTGACTCCCAGTATTTTTAAAAGAATTCTGAATTTTTGATGTACATGCATAAAAGAGCCGATTTTTATAAATACAGACGTCGATATATGACATCAGATAATAAAAGTCAAAACTATAGTAAATTTAAAATTTATTGGTAACTTTCTAACATTTCCTCAACAAGAGTCTTTGTAAGTAAGACTTAAAGTCAAAGTACCTAAAATTCAATAAAATATTAGATTACTTAGAATACTTTCCTAAATTTTTCGGATTACTGGACAGTTAAAAATTGCATGAAAGTGTTAATATTTTAGGCATTTTTATATCATTTGCACATTTTTTCATTACTCATCAACTCATTGAATTGTCATTCTATATGAAAAATGTCAACAAATTTAAAATTCTCTTGAAAATCCAAGGAATATGGAAGACCAGCAGTGCAATATAATAACACTTCAAATTGAGTAGAAAGAGGAAGGATTGTGAAGTTACCCATGTTTAATACATGACACAGAGCTGCCAGTAATATCAGGAACCAATGCTGCAAGAGGTTATGCATTGCATTAATCTATCAGGAAATAAAACCTTGGCCTCTTTGAAGGAATATTATTTTGTTTTGTTTTTTATTGGAGTTATTATGATCAGTTAGAAATAGAGTTTTATTATCATTAGAGTTATTACATTGGTATAGCTAGAAAAAGTCATTTCTGTGGGCTATAGTGGCTGAGCAGGTAGGTGTGCACCAAGGTGAAGACAGTGATGAAGACAGTGATTTTACCCTGCATTTCCAAGATGGCAGAAAAGAACCGACCCTAAAAAGAAATCTCAGTAGCACAATTTTTGATAGGAAGGTTAAAGATTTATCTCTAATGAGTGTCGTGAAGAAAATCACAAAATTACAACAGTCAGTTATGTGCCATGCGTGATACACGCTTAGGCGATCATGTATCTTTCGATACATGACTGACTAGGCAGATTTTTTACACACTAGGTTGCTATTTTTTTCTGCGGTAGACCACTTGCCATCCAAGTCTATAGAATCCGGTCTGTCCTGCTATTTACCCATAGTTGGGGGGAGAAGAAGAGGATTCAAACCTTTCACGTAAGTGAATGTAATGGATTCGACTGAAATTTGAACTCGGTTCTCCGATTCATCAATGCGAGCTGCTATCCATTACTCCACCATGCCTCGTGTTATTTAGATAACAGAAAAAAAATTGTGAATAGAAGATTCGCGTTGGAAAAATTATTCAAAAGAAATATCAGCAGAAATTACAACATGAACTGAATTGCCAAAAGGACAATGTTGTGAGGCTAGACAAGAGCCAGGAGAGGAGGTGAGGAAGAAATTGAGTTAATCAGAATAATTATATTTTGTCTAAGTGAACGTGAGTGATAAAGTGATAGCTAATACGGTTAAATAATGAAAGTCAAAAGCACATGAAAGAATTATGCAGAGACATAAGTGAAAATTCTCTTGCCACTGGAAGATTTTCCATGGATATAAAGAAGTGTGTAAATGTGTTTTGAAAATTTCCTAGGGATTTGCAAAAGTTTTCATGAGAAAAGATTCGACATAACAGAAATTGTGATGAATTCTGCAAATATTGGAAAAAGAGAGTTTTTTCTTTCTTCGTGTGTTCTTTCGGTTTTCATTTCTTTGTGTTTAAAAGTCGAGTTGATCCCAAATCCCGAGTAACATATTTTTCTTTGATCAACATATAGTATAATGGTGAATTCTTTGAGATTTCATGAAAAAACATTAAGAAAATACTTGAACAATGTACTTTTTTCACAAATAATCTATGTATAATTTCGTAAACTTATGTAATATATTTTTCCCAACATTGCTTACTTAATTAACCTTTTCCTTTTGCAGTTTGCATCTTTGAGAGTACCTGAAAACCATGATGATTATTCATGAGATAAAAAGCATGATTACACTTTGAAATTCATGGAATATAACTTCACTCTGAGTTCACACAGGAAATACATCAGAACAATCAAATCTGTGGATTTCATTTCTCCATGTTTAAAAGTCTAGTTCATCCCAAATCCCTTTAAATAAACAAATTACATATTTTTCTTTGATCAACATCTAGTACAATTTGAGACTTTGTGAAAAACTTTAAGAAAATACTTGAACAACGTATTTTTATATAAATAATCGATCTATAATTTCATAAACTTATGTAATGTATTTTCTCCAACGATTGCTTACTTAATTATTATTTTCTTTTTGCAGTTTGCATCTTTGAGAGTACCTGAAAACTGTGATGAATATTCATGAGATAAAAAGCGTGAATCGATATTGAAAAATACCTAGGTATAAGGAAAGGTTTTCAGACAAAAAGATTCTCAACTATAGATATTGTTACTGCAAATATTGGAAACAGAAAGTTTGTTTTTCTTTCTTCATACATTCTTTCAGTTTTCATTTCTTCGAGTTTAAAAGTCTAGTTCATCCCAAATCCATTTAAATTAATAAATTACATATTTTTCTTTGATCAACATAGTATAATGGTGAATAGTTTAAGACTTTGTGAGAAACCGTAAGAAAATAGTTGAACCATGCATTTTTAAAATAAATAATCTATATATTATTTCATAATCTTATGTAGTGTACTTTCTCCTGTTATTGCTCAGTGAATGTATATTTTCTTTTTACAGTTTTGCATCCTTGAGAGTATCTAAAAAACTTGATGAGATAAAAAGCGTGGTTACACTCTTGTGGAATATTAGTTCATACTGAGTTAACACGGTAAATACATCAGAACAATCAAAGAGGAGAAACAATTTCCTGTGAAATCTGTGGATATATATTTTCCATGAATTCAAATCTCCAAAACACACATGATAAACAAACCGGAAACAAACCATTCAACTGTGAAATCTGTGAAGCTTCGTTTTCAAAACATTCACATCTCAAAGCACACATGTTAACACACACTTGAGAGAAATCATTCGACTGTAAAAAATCTGTGGAGTAAGTTTTTCCTGTATATAATCTTTCAAAACACATATTAGCAGGCTTAAGTTTTCCAAAAAATTCACATCTCAAAACACACATGTTGGCACACACTGGAGAGAAACAATTCCATTGTGAAATCTGTGGATTTAAATCTTCTCTAAATTCATCTCTTAGAATACATATGTTAAGACACACTGTACAGAAACAATTACACTGTGAAATCTGTGAATTTAAGTCTTACCAAACTTCTCATCTCAAAACACACATGTTGACACACACTGGAGAGAAATTTTCCCGAAATTCATCTCTCAAAGCACGCATGTTAACACACACTGGATAGAAACAAATCCACTGCGGAGTAAGCTCTTCAAAATATGCAAATCTCAAACACACAAATTAACACACACTGACATTGTGAAATTTTGAGTTATTCTTTTCACTGAATTTCTCACATGACTCATCACGAATTAAAGCTGAAAATGACAGAATATTACTTGCCAAATATTTGAAAAGAAATCTTCATTGGGAAGAAAAACAAATCCCATTAAATAAGCACATAATCTAAATAACAATACAAAAAATAATTGCAGTGAGGGAACACATCTATCAAAATATACACAGCAAGTACCGAAAAATTGCTTAAAGCTTAACAGATTATGTTGTTAAAAGTTTTGAAAATATGTTATGTCCTGCTATAGATTTTGCCATTCTGTAAAATATATACCTAATATTTACATCGAAGCTATTACTTTAAAATGGTGTGTGCCCATGGAAAGTGCAATAAACATTTGGCAAATGAATGATATACATGAATTAACTAACAATACATACTGAGAGGTTAAACTCTTGGAAGTTGGTGAGTGTCAACACTTTTAAAAATAACAACGAAAAATAAAAGATTCAGTTTGTTCCCAAAGGCTATTTGCAAAAACCTGGAATAGATTATAATGAGACTTTTCCCACCACAGCACGTTTACCATCTCTAAGGACTTTCATGAAATTTGTTAAACACAATCTGTTAAACAAATGGATGTAAAACCCACATACTTATATGCTCTGATTGAATGCGAGGTGTATTTACAAAAGCACAAAGCTATCTTTCTACCAGTAAAACCATGAAAATTTTGTATGACGATTAAAAAACGTTGTACAGATTTAAATGGAGCAGGCAAAATTGAAATTGGAATATCGTACTCCAAACATATTTAACTGGCCAGCGTTTTTCCGCCCCTTATCAGATTCTTGTCTTTACATAAAAACTATTTCAAATAAAATGCTGATTATGATTGTTTAGGTTGATGTGTGGAGCGAAGACAAAAATAAACACCAAAACAGTCAAACACTAAATGGTATAAAAGAAAAATATGGTTTCTGAGACAGAGGATAGCACATTGTACCGGTTAATAAATTAATACTTTGAAAATAAATATTTAACATTTTTCAAGCGGCGGATTGTGTTACCGCCATCAATGGAAAAATGCTTTGTGATCCCTTTGAAGAGTATTTAAGCAAAGCGTCCAGACAGGTAAAATTTTTAGGGAGAAAAAACCAGCAACAGACGACAACAGGTCACGATGTTCGATTTCAAAGGAAATTCCCTTACATATTCACCCATTTTCGTCACCATTCTATGGGACACTTTCACTTTCCTTCTCCCTTTTTCCATTGCCTCATCTTTCAAACACATACACAAGAAGAAATAATTTATTTGTCATTTCTTTTCTATTTGTCATCTTGGAAAACAACTACAAGGACTGTATCCTGACAAATATAAGAACTTTAACACTCACATACGCTAAGAGAAAATAAGTTGTAAAAAACATGAAAATAAAAATATCTTATATTTTTACATTTAAAAGTCTTTTTCGCCTTTTTTCTTTGTTGTGGTTTGATTCAAACCTGCAACAAAACATTTAATATCTTTGACCACAAGTAATTTATTTTGGGTGGGAGGCACAAAATTATTATTATGAAATTTAAAGTAATACATTGATTTGAATATAATTTGATGTATACAATTTTGTATATGTAAGGCTCAAATTCATGTAAAAAAAACCGACAAAAACGGTAAAATGAAGCCTGACGGATTATAAAATAAGATATATGTATAAAATTTGGTTTTCAAAACGTGTAAGAAAAGAATCTCAAGCCTGCTGGTCTGAAACCACGCCATAATAAAGTTTGCAAACAGGCGGGGTTTAAAGTGATACATTTTGCGATTTTTAATCAACGGTGAAAGAAATTCAAAACTCATAGACTCACATTTCGGAAAAGATTTGAAACTATTTAATAAGCCTTCCCTGTCAAATAAGCAGAAGGGTCTCAGCATTTACTTTTTAAATGTAATTTACTCTTTAATATAAATTTATTTCTATATGGGAATATAAAAATTGGCTGCTACAACATATAGTGTGTTTGTTGACCGTTGTATATGACATATCTTTATAGATGAATTCCATATTTTAAATTTATGTAGGAAGATATCACACTACTTACAGTTCAAAAACCCCAAAACTGTATGTCTGTGAAATTTGGAAATCAACTAATAAACGGTTCTCCTTATTTCAAGGGTTCTTTTTGAGCCATTTTTTTTAGAAAGGTTAAAGGTTAATAATATATTTTACATAAAATCTAATATCTTGTGTAATTAAATATTGTCTTAATCTTTGCGAGGAAAGTTTGTCTTGGCTTTCCCGCATCCAAGGGTTGAGATAAAAAAAAATTGCGACAAAACGCGATTAAAAAACAGCAAAATTAGAGCGGACAAACTCTCTCTTTTAGGCGCGGACGAATAAAGAAGAAACTCCTGCTCGGTGTGTAACAATAAAAGAAGAAAGTGTTTATTTACATATACAGACAAAAAGGGTAAGGGGATAAAGACAATTAGGAGTGAAAGAAAGGGAAAAGAGAAAATGTCCTTTAAGGGAAGAGAAAATGTTCGTAACAATAAAGGCTTGCTCGAAATATTTCTCAGAGCGACTAAACGGTTCTTTATGCGAGTAGAATTTTGTTGAGGTTTAGAAACACTCAGAGTTCTTGTAGAGTAGGAAAATCGTTGGTAGATATAGGAATCTTGCCGTTAAGTGAGTTCGTAGGTCGACGACAGAAGTCCAGTGGGCACGACAGAAGAAGGGAAGGGGTGCAGCTTTCAATCGGTTTTTAGTTGTGAGTCGACGTTCGTTCTCGACAGCCCTTTTTAGTAGGTAGTTCTTTGGTTGAAAGTGGTTTTGAAGTTGACTGGTGCTGCCTATCGTCGACCTTACAGACGGTTGGCTGATGTCTCACTGCCAAATAGGCGTAGATTCTCCAAATTTATGGAAATTTGGGAAACTCAGAAGGATCGGGGACTTTTCCCTCCAAAATTGTTGTACAAATTTCCTGGCCCCTATATTGGTCAGAAAACGCATTCTTATCTCTGATAAGAATCAGGGGCTCTGGGAGCCGGTTTTGAAAGTAATGAAAACAGGTTGGAGGGGACAAGCTGTGAGGTTTCCGCCAGACTTTATGGCACCATGGAAAGAATAATGGTGGTGGAATTCCTTTTTATATTTTCCAGCTCTCTCGTTAGTCAGAAAATATATTCTTATCTCTGATAAGAATCAAGGCTTTGGGAGCGGGTTTTGAAAGTAAAAAGAGGTTGGAGTGAGGATAGAAAAATAAAGAGGATGTGAACTTGTAAAATATTGTTCTCAAATTAAATTCCAACATCTTACTGCATTTTTATTTAATCATTCAGAGCAGATTTTCTGTAATTGAGACCCCTGTTTGACTGAAATAATATTCTGATTTAAATTGCCCTCTGACCTGACCTCATAACTGACACAAAAATTAAGCGATGCATAAAAAAAAATTATCTAAAGAAGCCCGCTCCAGAAAGAAAAGCATTTAAAAAAATAATTTACATGTCATCTTTGAAATAAATTTGTTTACAATATTTTACAAGTTCACATCCTCTTTCGGTTTTATTTGAAAGCCTCCCTAAAGTAAATGCGAATTAAAAGAAATATTAATTTCCGTGTATAAATAAAGATTTTTTTAGACATTTTTAAAACCCTGGCCGTTTTCTCGTCCTACATCGACTCACCGAATCGCCATATAAACGAAATATGAAAACAACGAATTTAAAAATCTCTTTAAAATCCAATATTTATCCTAGAGATATGTTTCGACGTCATTTAGTAAATAAATTGATAAAGAAGTGTATTTTGTAAAAGTAATGTTTTTACTTTGTACTTTTTAAACAAAATAAAACTTGAAATTAAATGACGTTTTATGTCCGGTAGACTGGGTTTTTAGGTCAAAAATAAAAATAACAAAGTTCCATAACACACACACACGCACGCACGCACACACAAATGAAATAAATACGGAACACCAGCAGTGCAATAATCAAGTTTAAGACATTATGTTGAAAATACATTAACTTTATATCGCCAATAGCTTAACTATATTTTTTATTATGTACGATTTTATGTAGGTACCTCCACGTTTTGATCGATTTTAATGAAAAAAGAAAATCGATTGTGATCAATATAATTTCTGTTTGAAATACACCACAGAGTATTTTGCTTACTAGAAGTAGAACATTTAAAGCTTTTTTATTTAAAAAAAATCATTTTAAACCTTACGTATACCAAATTAGTGGGGGTACCTAAATGAAATTTAAAATAAGGAGTTTTTTGTTTTTTTAGTTAAATGATATATGTTTGAGTTTAATAAATTGTTTTATTTTTTTTATTATTTTCCTTCTAGTTTGATATCATAAAATATCTAATTGCACCCAATGTTTTTTTTTTTAATTATTCTGAATTTAAGAGGTATTTAATTATCATATTACTCTTCCAGTAGGGAAATATATTCAAAAGCGGTAATTCAAAATTATTTCCTTACGGAACATTCATACCATAAATAATCTAACATTTGCTAAAATAAAAAAAAATTCTTTAAAAAGTGTTCACACTCGAAAATCGAATTAAACTTTATATTTTTTTTATTCATCATTCATGTCTTTATTTAATTAAAAGTAAATTTAAAAAAATAAATATTAAGTGTAGATTTGTTTTCGGTCCAAGTTGAAAGAAAATTACAAGTATTGTTAATTTTGAAAGCACCAACTGTTAGGAAAAAATATTTTTTTCAGTTTTATTGAATTATTGTTGTGAGACTTGGGCCACATTTTTTGTATGTTCAGAATTGATATTGCATAAGTTTTGTTAAACTGAAATAACATTGTCAGGGATTTTTTTTTTGTGCATACTGTAAAAAATTGAAGAAAACCTCCCTAAATTAAAAAGTGCACACAAAATATCAAAAATAGTCAGAGAGGAAACAGACCCAATAAAAATATTTCCACAAAGTTTTCTAATAAACTTTTTCAGTGTACAATTCATCAGTTTGTAGAGGTGTGAAGATGTGAAGAGATATCTCTGGGTTAAGATTTCCTGCTAGCCGGTCCAGCTACATAGGAATGTTGGACTATAATTAAGTCCAAAGAAGACAAAGAAAACAAACAAGACCGATATACATGGGTAAACAAATATATATTAATAACGAGTTACACAAAGACATGAAAAGTTACATAGTGTTTGCATGGAGAAATTATGTGTGTGTGTTGTTGAATGTTCGTACGTACGTGTATTGTTCCTAGCGCATTCCCAGAATTTGGGAAACGTTGTATCTGTGATACGTCACATATTGGCCTAAGTGAAAAAGAGAGAGTTTTTACCTCGCCTCCGCGCGAGGTAGCGGCCCAAGGCCTGAGTCGAAAGAGAGAGAGAGAGAGAGAGAAGGGTCAGCCAGTGTTTATACTCAGAGGAGAGAGACCCCTGTTGAAGGATTAAGGAACTGAGAAGGAGCTAACTCCGACAAGTTACTGAATATATAACGAAACTTCCGTTTGAATCAGATAATTCACTGATTTTTGGCAAGTACTTAAACGTAGGGGTTAGTAATCATTTTGCTTTCATGAAATATTCATTTTGGTGGTACCTAGTCTGTTTGAGTTTGTCCCTGAAAAAAAGTCATTTTTTTGTCGTAGAACATATTTTTGCATGATTTTTTTGAATGAATAATAAATTTTCAGAAGAATTGTTATTTTTTAAAAAGTTTTAATTAGAATAATTTATAATATTGTAACCTAGAAAAGGTTACTGAATGAGGAATAACCAAAACGAAAGTGGGAAATGAAATGGTAATCTTTATAGCATCAAACAAATACAATACTCGCCAGCGGCGTGAAGTAGGTAAACCACTGCTAGTGGTGGACTATTTAGATAGCATATTCCCTCCACTTACAATAGTGTCCAATGTATTTATGAGGATTGGGACATACCAATTAGTGTTCATAGGTATGGTATATAACAAATTTCTAGTGGTCAAGTGACATTATTAAATTAAAACTATTTATTAATCATATTAATTTCAGTTATATGACACCCAGTATTAAAACGAATTTTGAATTTTATCAGTAAAATCTGTCAATTTTTCCATATTGCCAAAAACTGTTAAAGTTGTCGGAGTTAGCTCCACCTTAATTCCCTAATTGTCACTAGGAGTCATTCTCCATATACTATAAATACTGGGCGACTTCTCGCCTCGTTTTCTTTTTCATTTCTTTATTTCAGCGACTACAATGTAAGCTCTGTTAGAAGATCCGTGTCTTCCCATTTGTGGGAGACGCCATGAACATTATACACACATACACGTACGTACGAACATTCACCAAAGAACAGACAAATGTTCACACACACAAATGTCATTGTCCATGTCCATTGTAAAATTGTGTTGTTTAATACTTATTTGTTTGTATATATATATATATATATATATATATATATATATATATATATATATATATATATATATATATATCGGTCTTGTTTGTTTGTCTTCTTTACATCTTCAGCCAGACTTAATTCAAGTCCGGCCATTTTCTTGTAGTTGGACCTTTTAATATTCTACCAGAAATTACACACGTGTTTCCAATTCAGCAACACGCAAACACACACGTGAGGATTGGGACATACACATTAATGTTCATAGGTATGTTATATAACAAATTTGTAGTGGTCAAGTGACATTATTAAATTAAAACTGTATTTATGAATCATATATGGAAAAATTCATTACAGTTATATGACCCCCAATATTTTAAAACGAATTTTGAATTTGATCAGTAAAATCTATCAATTTGTCCATATTGCTAAAAACTGTTAAAGTAACATAATTGTCTGTACTGAAAATATTTAAGTAATAAAAATACTTTTCTGAAAAGTTGAGAAAAATTAGCTGTTTCCACATATAATTATTTTGAATTGAAACAAATATCAATTTTAGTTTAAAATATAGACAAAGAAATATATAGGAAATTTAAGTAAGGGAGACCGAACTGAAAGAAATTACTTGATTAATATAATATGAACGTCTTATTTACATAGTTTTTTTTTCTTGTAACTGACCAGTCCAGAAAATTGCAAATACTGTATAGATTCTCCGGTTACTTTAGATTACACTAGAAATTCTTTCGGAGTTATGATTGATGTTAATATTTCATATCTTTACATTTAAACTACAATGAAAATATTATTGATTATGTAACATAGGCATAACTATATAGAAAAAACTGTGAACTGTAGCTAAAAATAGATGGTCATGTATACATCATGCAATGGTCATTTGTTATTCTGATCTTAAAATACATTTGAAGAAGGTTGAAATTTGTGAAGGAGAAATATAATTAATGAGAAAAATGAACATTTATAAACATTTTAAAAGATTATCTGTCATAATCCATTTCCAGAGGATTTAATAAGGTCTAATTTCACTTCCTTGGTGATGGCATTCAATTTAAATTTTCAGCTTTGGGAGTACCTGAAACCATAATTAATATTCATGAGAAGATTGCATTTTTACACTGTGAAATTCATGGATCAGTGGTAAACTTTAAGTACACACAGGAAAGACATAACAGAACATGTATTGGTGATGCAATATTTCCCTCGAAATCTGTGATTCAAACCTTGAAACAAACATGAAAACTCACACTAGTAAGAAACTTTCCCGCACCTTGGGAAAATTATGTATCTTAATTTATACATATAAATTATGTATCCTCCCCGCCCCAACTATGAGTAAACAGCAGGGCAGATTTTGGGTGGCAACTGGTCTAGGAGTAGGACAACTCTGAATTCAAAGCCTGATCCTCCAGATTGTGCAGTAGGCTATAAATCTACTCACTTCTCCCCTCCAATTATGAGTAAATAGCAGGACAGACCTTGGGTGGCAACTCTGAATTCAAAACCTGAACCTTCAGACAGTGCAGTAAGCTATCAGTCTACACACACACACACACACACACACACACACACACACACACACACACACACACACACACAAAACTGGCTTGTTATAGAAACCGCAACGATATCTTGCTACTCTATGTTTCACAATGAATTTAAAGGCATAATAAAATAATTAAACTCAAAAATATAATTTATCTCATTTTTAATTGATTTGCATTCATTTACATTGATTTAATCTAGTTACCTCCACAGATACATGAACATACCATGATGAAAAATACCCCAAACTTAAGAAAGTTTTATCATCAAAATCGTTATGTTATTATTAAGATGAATAGCCAAAGAATATTCTGATTATTGAATATTATTTTTATTCTTTTTAGAAATGTTTCCAAAAATCAAATAATTGTTGGATTTTAATAAAACTTTCAGGACCGATTCACAAATGAATTAAATTATTTTAGAAATGTTTCATTTTTAAAAATCTTTGTAAAAACAATTTTACATCTGTTGCAACCACTTATTCAATTTTATGTCACTTTGAGAAATTCATTTTTGTAGCTCTTAATGTTAATGTTAGATATACACAGAACTCCTTGGCGAATATAAATTATTTTGCAAAACAGGGCCATCAGTTACCAAAAATCTTCTGATTCGTAAAATAAAAACGCTATAAAACTGAGACATTATTTAATTAGGAAAAAAACTTAATTGCTTTTATGAATAAGATATATGATTTACATTATTGTTTCAAGAAAAAAATCGATGAATAATGATTTCTAAAAAAAACTTTCATTTTTAAAAATTTAATTCGAATAATTTATAAAGTTTTTAAATTTCTGCATTAATTTGTGCCGGTTAGGTTATATTGTTAGTAAGAAAAAACTATATTTACTATTCATAAATGGAAAAGTGGTTCACTATATTTAAAAAGGAATTTTTTGTCTGTATGTGCTTATAAACGTGCCGATATTTTTTAAAATACGGAAGTCCATACACATCATTATCAGAAAATAATTGTGATAACTGTAGTAATTTTAAAGCCAAAGTACCTAAAATTCAATTAGATTATGGAGAATATTTTCCTAATGTTTTAAAATTACTGAGTCAAAAATTATTACAAAAAGGCGCTCACGTTATATTTCTCAAGTAATTTTTACAGATATGTCCACCGTAGAAAAATATTAGATAAACTTCCGTTTTTCTGTCAACACCTTAGATAAAAATATTAAAAATGCATTTGTGTCATTATGTAATGTCATGTAATATTTGTTCCAAATCAGATTAATTTAAATTTAAATCAGCTAATAATTCCCAAATAAAGTCTCAGAAAAGTATATTTTATTCTTGAAAGATTGTTTGATAGAGAATTACATCGTGATGACAGATGTCTAAAAATGGCGCTAAAATTGATAAATTTGTTTTGTTTACAAATTTCTTAAAATTAAGAAAATGGCCGCTTTTAAGAAATCGAAATTAAATTTGACATTCCAATCTATATAATTTCTATCTGAAATACACCAGAATATTTTACTTACTGGAAATAATAAATTTAATCATTTAGCTTTCAATTAAAGCTAAAATTAAATCTTCAAGAATGTTTTTTTTTCATTTTTAAAAACTCATTTTAAACTTTAGGTATCGAAAATTTATGCCAAAATCGTGGAGGTACCTATCTAAAACTGTCTTTTGTCCACGTTATATCACCTCCAAACAGCAAAGATGAGAAGCAAAAAAAAAAATGCATTTTTCACTTTACAGACGCTGAGCCAACATTTCCGTTGGTAGTATTCAGTAAAGCTACGAATATACCTCTTGTTGTTGCTGGCTAAATATTTGAATATAAGGTGTTGGATGGCCTCTTTTCTTAACTGTAACGTACTTGTAGTAGATCTAGGAAGGCTGCGTGAATATTTAAAATTGTGCTGCAAATAAAATATGCAATATCCACAAGCATAAATTATAAGAAATGGCCAAATGGTAACGATATTCAATCAAGACAAAAAATACATGTTTGAAACAACAGATTAAATTCTATATACATAATTTACACTTTGAGGATTAAATTTAACTTAGACAAAAGATTTTTCTATGAAAGATATTGAGTGAAAAGGTTTGTTGTGTAAATTTTTCTAATCTCTCATAAAGAAAGTTTGTTTCTTTGGCGGCACATAATTCCCGTGTGTATCTTTTGCGTGTGTGAATCTCAAATGCGACGAAAATTCGTTTACTATTTCTATTTATAGTTTTCTTAACAACGAAACGGCTCAACGGGGCTTGGTAGCTGTTGAGAATTTTTCTGAGAAATGCGTGGGCGAATGTTGTATTTTTTAGCCAATAGGATTTCTTAAAACATTTAAATTAGGGATGAATTTGAGAAAGATTTTTTTATATGTCAGTTGAACCTACTTTTGCACAAATTTTGTTATGGAAATTTCTCGAAGCTTATTTTTATTTTAACAACCAATGAAATTCAAGAAAATGTTTGAAATTGAAAGGAGGGTTACTACATACTCATGGGGAGACAACTGTGAAAACCTAAGCAGTTGAAGTTCACTTACTGTCACTGAAATGATTTCATGGAGATTCAAGGAGCTCATGGTTAAATTATTAATATTTTCTATACAATAAAACAACCGGAAAAAATAATGAATTAAATAGAATTAGCTACACCATTAATTAAATGTGTAAGGTTTCTTACGGGAACATTTTATTGTATATAAAATAATGGCGGTGAAAAGAGTATTTAGCATCCCGATACGACTCAATGTCGAATTTTGTACAAATCTGTGCAAAAAGTGGATCAAAGAACTTACCCAGCTTCATACATATTTTCAGGAAATCTCAGCTTTTAATTGGTCAATAAACACAAGTGAGCGTTGCAATCCACCCACGTACAAGTATTTTTCCATCGCTTGACCAAGTCAGGTTTTCCCGCTTCTTTTTCTAGGAGCCTGTCATGTGGTTACATTAATTATAAATACCACACATGAGTTCCTTTCCCACTTCTTTCTTCATTCGCCTACAGAAATGTAACCTTAAAGGATTCGCGTCTTGACCATGTGCGGAACAGACGCTTATGAAAACATATTCACACATGCACGTAGGTACGAAATTTTCAAAACTACATTACAAACGTACGAAACATTTCCAAACCAGCAACAAGAATTTTTCTCTTTAAAATACTTATCTAAACTAAAGGTAAAAGTTTATTCAGCATTTCTCAGCTTTATAATTCTTTCAACTCTCTAACAGTGAACATTTCAACTTTTGTGAGCTCGGATAAAAAATATTTCAATTTCATTAGTTAAAACTTTAATTCAGTCAAAGGGACATAACATCAACAAAAAATAGTAACCTCTTTGCTTGTACATCATGATACAAATATAAATCGTGTTGTTGTTACAAAACCGTTTTGTGTTGCTTCTTGTTGTTTCATATTTTGTGGTATTTTGCGTTAAATATAAATTGAGAGGTCATATCAACTAACGGGCCTCTACAAGTAGATGCACAAAATAACTGACCAACTGATTTGCAATGCAAAATAACATTTATTAAAACAAAATTAACAAAAGTAAAATTATAACAAGAGTTTATTTTAGACGTAAATTGTATACACAGCGAAATGTTCATTATAGTGGAAACTTACTTTGTTATTGTGTGAAGCATTCGCAGCCCTTCTAGCTTCATAGTGGGAAGTTTATGTCAGCAGTTTCGAAAGAGGGAACCCGGAAGAAAGAGAGTTACTTTAGGGTTCACGTGTTTCAAGCTACTGCTGATACAAGGTTTATTTAAAGCTGCTACTGCTAAGTTTTTTTTTTTTTAAGGTAGAGCTGCTAGTGAATTAAAATAGTTGGAAGCATGACAGTCATCTGCTGTTTACCACATTCAATAGAGTACACGGTTTTTAAGTACAACACACGCTGAGTAAAAAAGTAACACTACCTTTACACTCGTACAACTGAGTGTGCGAGTGTGTTCTTTCTAACTAGTGCTCAGCTTCTTTCCTCGGAAATGTGCGCATGCCAAACACCTCATTACTGGAACTGTGAACCACAGTTCCATACAAAGAGTTTTGCAATTTTTCATGGACGAGGGTATGGCTACTGAGATTAAGTTTCAGGATTATATGATGTACAAGTATAAAGAAGGAATTAAAAGAAAAGAATTATCAATAATATCGAGTAAAAATAGGGGGTAGCAGTTGCGCAGTGCCTACGAGCAGCCACGACATTTTATCCATTATACTTTTTACAATTTCATGCATGCTTTGAGAAAAAAAAATGCGTGTTTTGGGGATGAGCTTGATGAGATATCATGGGTTACCGTGCGTAAATATACGTTATTTTCGCTCAATTTTTTAACCAAATTCTTGTTAATTAAGTATTAAATTTACAAATTTTCTTTGAAAGAAATCTCTTGGAAAGATATTGAATTTTAAAGTGGTTTTAATTGTGTTGTTTACACTTATCGTTAAACCTTTTGCGATACAATGTTCTGACGTAGTGTCTGAACCGAGAATATTTTTATGCAAGGAATAAATTGTTCTTTTACACCGGTTACTCTAATTTCATTGTTCGATTCAATGTTTGTGTTCAGAAACTACAAGCCTACTATTTTGAAATAATTAATCTTTTTTAATTACAATTTCTTTAAAAATAAGAAATTTTATTGATTACAAAATATTGTCGAGCTTGAGAAATATCAAGTCCAACAACAACAGCAACTTAATCCTGTTTGTTTTTATTTTATTTTATCATAAAATTTATGAAAAAGTCTGGATTCACTCCGAAAAGGTAAGTTAAACGAACTGTCGTGAACTTCCTAAAAAAAATTAAAACCATAGAAAAGCACATTTTTTAATAATTTCAATTACATTCTTTCAACTTAAATTTCAATTTTATTTGACAGATTAATCTAACTAAATCTAATGTGAATTGAAAGACAAATTTATTTTCGTATATTAAATGTTAAGTGTCTACATAAAAAAGCAATAAAAAGTTTTTTTTAATTTTAAAAATTGTCTTAGTTTTACTGGATTTTTATTGTACGTTTCAAGGCAGATTTTCTGCAGCTGGAGGTTCTTGTTAACCAAAATATATGCTCATTTTTTAAAATTTTGCAAGGACTCATAACATTCATTACTCGATAGAGAACAAAAGAATTTCTTGTAATTTCATATATGTATCACCACTAATTCGCCGAAAAAGAACATACCCTGTTGAAAAAGGCTCCAAACTTGAATTTTTTTTATCGTCTTTATTATTAAGAGGAAAGGCCAAAGTCGTTTGTGATTATTTTATTAATTTTTTTTTATTTCTTTTAAAACATTGGAAATTTTTATTAAAAATCTTTTTTTTTTTTTTTTTTCCATCAGCAGAATACCATTAAAAAAGCATGTCTTAACCGCGGTGACTTGTTTTGGAGGCGTTAACTGACAGTTAAAAATTGATGTATTGACAGCTATAGCTTCAGGGGAAGTTATCCGACGAAAGAACAGAAGTGACATAATTTTAGATACCTCCACTGAATTTTCGATACCTAAGTTTTAAAATTAAATTTAAAAATGAAAAAGCATTCTTGAAGATTTCATTCTAGTTTTAACTGAAAGCTAAATGGTTAAATTTATTATTTCAAGTGAGTAAAATATTCTGGTATATTTCAGATAGAAATTATATAGATTGGAATGTCAAATAATTGCTCGATTTTTAAAAAAATTTCTTTAAAGCGGCCATTTTCCTAATTTTTAAGAAATTTGTAAACAAACAAATTTATCGGGTTTTAAATTCTTTAAAAATTAAATTATAGATTTGTGACTCGATATTTGAGTAAAATTAGAAAATTTAAAGTTAAATTAATCTGATTTGAAATAAATATTACTTGTAGCATAAAAAAACAAACAATATACATATAAGCATTTCTTAACAATGGGTTCCTCTCTCTTTGATCTTTATTGATTTATAGAAAAGGATTTAAGGTGATGACAGCTTTTATGGATGACCAGAAAATGACATATTTATGAAAACTAAGTGAACACATTTTTTTTCTTTTTTTAGTTAACTACCTAGTAATTTTTACAAATTAACATATTTTCAGCAATTATTTAATATTTTATTGACTAAGTTTTTAAGAAGATTTTTGAAATTTGCATTTCATCTCTAGGTTCTTAAGTTTACTACCTTAAACAAAAAATTAATTAATTGAAGTATGACCCAAATTAAAATAAACACATAAAATAAAAATATTTAGTGAAATAGCAATTAAGAAAAGTAAAACTTTTTGTTGATATTTTGAAGGGATGATTTGCAAAGGCGTTAATGATGAAACAGAACTGAATTAAAAGTGAAATAATTGCAGTGTGTCAGACGACACTTAAATCACGTGGCCTTTTTAAGGATTATGTCATGTATAGATTCCTATATGTAGAAATTAGGAACGTTTTTTTCACTAAAAATTATTTTAAAAATATTCAGGTAAAAACAACTGTTATGAGCTTTTCAAATTTTGATTAGTAAATTTACTTTTCACTTAATGATATCACCAAATGATGTTTTTTACATGACCTAGTGGAGGTACCTACATAATTTCTTCAAATCTTAAGTGAACCAATTTAACTACATAGTAATTTTAAAAAATTGACACTTTCAGCATTCTTATATTTTATTGATTTTTTTCTCTTTTTTTAGTACTTTAGCTTTATAGCCTTATATTTGAAGATGATTTCTGGAAAAAATAAAATTTACAATACTAACAATAAAATAAATTTAAAATTTCATGACTGCGACTGAGATATAATTTAATAAGAAAGTATGTAATTTTATGTATGTCTCTTATGAAATTTTAAGGTGTTATTTTTATTTATTATTAATTTTTATATCTCAGTTATGAAAAAATTTTGCAGCTGAAATAATATAAAAATTAATAATTAAAAATAATACCATGAAATGTCATAAATATTATAGGTATCTAATAATTATAGGTACTGCTTTCATTTTTATGAAATGTTATTTTTTAATGTGTTAATTTTTAATTTCTCATATTTTTAATACTAATTGTTTGGTTTCTGTCCATAGAATTGAAACTAAAAGAGAAAATAATTGCAGTATATCTCTTACTGAAAAACAAAAAATTAATTCTATTTAAAAAATTAAATTAAAATATTTGTTGAAATAGTATGTAAAGAAAATATAAACTTTTGAAAATGCGATGATGATGGTCAAAATCAGTCAGGGAATTCAACACATGTAAAGGTATGATGTGAATGGCATAAGTCCAAACAAGATTAATGGAGATTGCGCAGTAACCACAAATCATTGTAGGTTGCACTTGTTGCAACTCATGAACTTACTGTTTAAGCTTTTAAAAGTAGATCTGTTATATTTTTATCATAATAATCAGGTGTACACATGATTGACCATCATTAACAGTTAATTTGCACACTCTACACAGTCTTCAGACTTTTGGTACCGATCTTAGACTTTAGTAATATATGCATTTATACCCCAAATCGAAAAGCCAAAAAGAAATATGACCTGAAGGGTTATACAAAAATAAAATGATACATCAGAAAAAAGTGCTCAAAGCTGCACTGACAGAGCATGTAGATTTTATATATAATAATATTGTTATACACATGACCAACCATAACAGTTTCTTCTATATATATTAGTGAAGAAGGTTGAAATTTAGTCAAAGAAAAAGAAAAGTCACGAGCAAAATGAACATTGATAAGCTTTTTAAAAGTTAATCTGTTATATATTTAAATGTTTTTCTATTAGAGATTTGAGATACAGTTTCTTATATATATATAAGTGATGTTTTATTATGTATGAATTAGGCTTCAGTTCACAAGAATATTAATATGCAAATTTACAAAAACGAGAAAGTTAAAAACTGAAACTGACATATTTTCTGACAGAATGCTTTTAACATTGTATATCTGAAAAAATTTTAAAAGAAAATTTCACATAAACAGTCTTTCTAGATGAGGTTTATTGCATTGTATTTTCTGTTTTTGTTTTTCTTATGGAAGCATTAGTGTATGGTGAAAGCATTTGAGCAGAATTGTCAATTGCTGTGAATTCCTTAAGGAGCACTTTCAGTCCATATTTACTCAAGCTTTGATTTTGCTGTGATATTCTCTTTTATGGTTTATGATAGGCATTTTAAAAAGTGAGAAAAATGTTATAAATTCAAATGAATTCAATCCAAGATGATGGAGGGTATACTATTCATGTTGATCTTCTATCTATAAGGATTAAGTGATACAAGATATCTGCTGAGCATGGAAAGTGGAATGAGAACAGGCTATGTTACTAAGTACAACAGATGCCTGGAAAAGGGTGGAGTGCACAATGGCTAAAACATTGGAAGTATAGAAAACAAGATGAACATGCTGGTTTGAATAGAATGGTATACAATATAGATTATGTCATGAAATGCAATAAAGATGAATTTACAGTACTTTCAAGAGGAACATAAAGTGTGAGGAACATCAAATTTTTATTTTTCTAACAGAAGTTACAATTTTCCTGGTTTAAGGAGGAACCTAACTTCTATGTGAAAAACTATGTATTTCTATAATAAATTCATGATACATTTGAACATATAGGGTTAATGCTCATATTTTGATATTGCAGCTCCAATATTAACTAGAAACATTTGACTGATCTCTTTTTCTCTGTAAATTGTCATAACATTTTCATAAAGGTATTGAAAAGATTTGCAGTAATTTTCCTTCTCTATACATAATAAGTGGTTAGTGCATAACGAATGTGGGTTGTCAATTAAATGATAACATGAAACTTGAATCTTCATTAATTTACATTTTATTCTTACCAATATTCCATCTTTTCTTCTCAAGCAGTCTGTGGTATGCAGCCCTTGTTTTCATCCTGCACCCCAAGTCTAGCATGCTGACCTGACATTGTCTCTCTTCTGTGTTCAAGAGACTGCCCAAACCATCGCTGCGGCTGTGGTTTGCATATCCTTTGCTCCAATATTCTTGTTCACTTGCCTGCTATATTGGATGCATATGTGAGATCAGATCCTACTGCTCTGCACTCAGTGGCCGTGTGTAACCCAAAATCAACCCCTGGCTTCATTTGATGGCCCAGGGTGAAGTTTGAGTGTAACATGTATCTGGTATAATCCCATATATGGTTTTGAATTCAGAGTTCTTCTTTTTCTAGTCTAGAACTCCCCTTGCCAATTTTGTTTTTCTCTTCTATTGCCCATTCTCACACCCACACATCCATGTCCACTGATACATGATTTAATAATTATCTGGTGAAAATATTAATGCATAAATGTTTTTTTTTTTTTTTTTTTGCATAATGAATGGGGATTTCCAATTAAATGATGACACGAGATTTGAATCTTCATTATATTTTATTCATGCCAATGTTTCATCTCTTCCTATCAACCAGTCTCTGGTATGCAGCCCTTGTTTTCATCCTGCACCCCAAGTCTAGCATGCTGACCAGACATTGTCTCTCTGCTGTGTTCAAGAGACTCCCCAAACCATCTCTGTGGCTGTGGTTTGCCTATCCTTCACTTCAATATTCTTGTTCTCTTCCCTGCTATAATGGATTCATGTCCTATTTTCTATATATAATGGATATTTACTGAGAATTGAAAGTGCAATGAGGACAGACTCTGTTAAGTACAACAGATATCTGGAAAAGAGTGAAGGGTAGAATGGCTAAAACATTGTTAATATAGAAACCAAGATGAACATGCTGGTTTGAATAGAGTGATATGCAATATGGATTATGTGATAAAATGAAGTAAAAACATTGTGAATATAGAAACCAAGATGAACATGCTGGTTTGAATAGAGTGGTGTACAGTAGATTGTCATAAATTGCAATAAAGATGTATTTAAATCACTTTCAAGAGGAACAGATGCAAGTGTGTGGAACATAAATTTTTTGTTTTCTAACATAAGTTTTGTGGTGACTAAAAGAACAAGGTATTGTACTCACCGAGGGTAGGTCAGGAGGGGGAAGTATGTGCTCTGGCGGCGGCGTCATCTAAGATAGTAATTTCTCCCGGGCCGAACCAGGGCCAAAGGATTGACGATTTTTATAGATGCTCTGGCCTCGTCGTATGACATTGAACGAGACCTAGAATCACGTTGAACGAGAGCTTGAGAGTTTAAAAAGGTGCTACTTTCAGTCGCACATTTGTTTGTTTTTCTCTACAGATCCTTTGTAGAGCTCGCTTTGCGCAGAGGAGAACACCGAATGCTGCTAGTCATTTAACTTTTGGTACCGTTACAAGGAAGACTTCGCTTGTAAGCAACGTCAGACTTTTTCGTTGCAAGCCTTGAAATCGTCTTTCCTTTCCCCCCCTCCCTTACTCGTCGGTGAGATAATCCCGACAGTTTCACTTTTCCTGGTCCAAGGTCTAAGGAGCAACCTAACTTCTGTCAGAAACAATGTATTTGTATAATAAATGGATGATTTCATTTAAGCAGATAGGCTTAACACTCAAATTATGTTATCGTAGTTCCAATATTAACTAGAAACATTTGACTGATCTTTAATGTCTGTAAATTGCCGTGAGATGTTCATAAATATATTACAGAAGTTTCCAGTAGTTTTCCTTCTCGAAGCATAATAAGTGGTTCGTGCATAATGGATGTTGGTTGCCAATTAAATGATAACGAGTGACTTGAATCTTCATTAATTTACCTTTTATTCTTGCCAATATTTCATCAGCGGCTATGCCTGGCATGCTGACGTGACATTCTTCATCTGCAGTGTTTGAGAGACTGCCAAAATCAACTGCACGCATGGTGTTTGTATATCCACCTCTCCAACATTCTCCTACTATTGCCTGCTATGCTGGATTGCAGGTGTGAGGTCGTGACCTTCTGCTCTGCACTCGGTGGCTGTGTGTATCCCTCAATCAACCCCTGCACCTAGTTTCATTTGATGGCCAGGTGTGAAATTTGAGGGTATCCTGTGTCTGGATTTATATCATACGAGGTGTTCAATTGAAAGTTATCCTTTTCCTAGTCTAGAACTCAGCTTCCAGCTGCCATTTCCCGTTCCGACATCAAGACACACCCATGTCCACTGACACCAGATTTAATTATAATCTGGTGGCAAATCTGCTCTAACTTTACATGACAGCCAGAAAAAATTAAACCCTATTTCTCATTTCATTTCCTAGGAGCATTGTTCAAATGATTTCAGTCAAAATAAACTGTATAATGTATCAAATTTAAACTCTATCTTCTTTGTCTATACTTTCTTGTATTCAAAAGTTTAGTAGATGACAAAAACCTTTAAAAAAACAAATAACCTATTTTTGTTTGATCAACATATAGTATAATGGTGCATTGATTATAAGTCGGGGTGCAGCCTCAATAAAATACTTATAAATGCATTTTTTATAAGCCTATTTCATAACACTATAGTGTGTTTTCTTACTCCAGAGCTCAATTCTTATATTTTTCTTTTTCAGTTTGCATCCTCGAGAATACCTGAAATCATGACAAATGTTTATGAGAAGAAAGGCATTTTTATATTGTATGATTACAAATTTGTGGATTAATAGTTAAGTTTAGGTCAGCCCAAGAGAAACATAAAAGAACACACATAGGGGATAAACCATTTCCTATGAAATCTGTGATGTTATATTCTGCATGAATTCAAATCTACAAAAAAACATGAAAACTCACAGTAGAGAAAAGGGTTTCCACTGTGAAATCTGTGGAGCAAGTTTCTCCTTTAAGTCATCCTTGCCAAAACATATGTTAACACACACAGGAGAGAAACCATTCCAGTGTGAAATCTGTGGATTTAAGTGTTCCCAAAAATCATCAGTTAAATCCCACATGTTAACCCACACAGGAGAGAAACCTTTCCACTGTCAAATCTGTGGATTTAAGTGTGCCCATAATTCATCTCTCAAAAAACACATTTTAACACACACTGGAGAGAAACCATTCCATTGTGAAATCTGTGAGTTTAAGTGTTCCCAAATTTCATCTCTCAAAAGCCACATGTTAACACACACTGGAGAGAAACCATTCAATTGTGAAATCTGTGGAGTAAGTTTTTCCATAAAATCATCACTCCAAAAACATATGTTAACACACACTGGTGAGAAAAGTTTCCACTGTGAAATCTGTGGATTTAAGTTTTCTCAAAATTCACATCTCAAACGGCACATGTATATACACACAGGAGAGAAACGTTTCCACTGTGAAATCTGTGGATTTAAATCTTCCCAAAATTCAAGTCTCAAACAACACATGTTAACACACACTGGAGAGAAACATTTCCACTGTGAAATCTGTGAACGTAAGTTTTCTCAAAATTCCCATCTCAAACAACACATGTTAATACACACTGGAGATAAACGCTTCCATTGTAAAATCTGTGGATTCAACTTTTCTCAAAAATCAAATCTCAAACGACACATGTTAACACACACTGGAGATAAACGTTTCCGCTGTGAAATCTGTGGATTCAACTTTTCTCAAAATTCAAATCTCAAACAACATATGTTAACACACACTGGAGAGAAACATTTCTGTTGCAAAATCTGTGGATTCAGCTTTTCTCAAAATGCACATCTCAAGCGACACATGTTAACACACACTGGAGAAAAATCTATTTGCAAGAAATTATCATCATAAAAAGCACATGAATATACACACTGGAGGGAAACATTTAAAATGTGAAATCTGTGAAATAGGAATTTCCTTTAAATAATTACTCAAAAAGCACATGGAGAGAAATGTTCCCACTGAGAAATCTGCAGATTTAAGTTTTTCAAAACTTCATCTCTAAAAACACACATGATAGCAGACACTGGAGAGAAATGTTTCCACTGTGAAATCTGTGGAGTAAGTTTTTCTTTTAAATCCTCACTCTAACGACACATGTTAACACACACAGGCAAGTGACCTCTCTATTGTGAAATGTTCAGTTATTTTTTCACTAAATTCTCATCTCAAGTGACACATGATGCCAGAATTCTTAAAAGATTATGTTGTTAAAAATCTGGACAACATTTTAAATCCCATGATAGATTTTGCTGGAAGTTGGTGGGACTAAACTATTAAAAACAACAATGAACAGTTCACTTTGTTGGCAAAGCTACTTAATGTAAAAACGTCTTTAAATGAACAATTTAAAATGACTGATCTCAAACTGTTTTCTTTCTTTATAAATATGCAATTCATATTTTTTAAATCGATCTAAACACACCACTCACAATATATAGAAAAGATTCTAAGCAAATCTGGAATATAATACTATAAATCCCAGTCATCTCTTTCTAAAATGGACATCAATATAACAGATGAATGCTGAACCAGCAGATGAAAAATATTGCTGAGAAATAGCTACTGTCTTTTAGTTGCTTTGCTTTTGATTTTCATTATATACATATATTGTTTATCTCTTATTATTTTTGTCCTATTCTTTATTCTTCCTCTTATTATTATTCCTTATTTATAATGTCTACTTTCCCAAAATTAATTCCACAAAAAACACGTATTTACTTCCACTACAGAATGTTTTCTTTTATGAGATTTCAGGTGTTATATTTGCTTAGAATTCTGCACTGTATAATATACACCTGTGTGGATATATTCACTTGTAAATTGTTGTGAAATATTTTCTTTTGATATAACCCTAAAATGGCATAAAGTAATTCCTGCTGTAAAATCTGTGGGGTAAGATTTTCTCAGCTTCCAAACATGAATGATATGTATATGGGAGTAATCTCCCTCTTTTAAAACCTGTTTCTGAAATGTTTTCAAAAGTCCACACCTTTGCACTTCCATTTTCACTCTAGTATGAGGAAAATGACAGAGAGTAAAGATATCTTGCAGTTTGAGAAACAAAAACTGAAGTCTTTTTCTGTTTTTCTCAACAGCCTTAGTATGAAGAAAACGCAGTGTCAAGAGGAAATTTCTGGTGTTATATTCATTTGGAATTCTGCACTGTATTCTATACACCTGTGTAAATATAGTCACTTGTAATGTGTTGTGCAATATTTTCTTAATAAAAAAGATCATAATTTTCATATCTTTCCACTCTTTTCATCAGTCTTGTATATAAGAGAAAAGAAATAGTTCAAAGATATCTGTTTGTTTGACAAGCAAAAGCAGAAGTCGTTTTCTGCTTTTCTCAACAGCATTTGTGTTAAGGGAACACAACCTCAAGTGCAATTTGAACTCTGATCTCTGAACATTATGCTATCACACCCCTCCATAGGCAAGATAAGCATACATGCAAGTACTGGGCACAGAAATTTTTATAAAGATGATAATTTCTGTTCTAGCTACTAATAGGAAAGGGAGATGTTTCAGAAATATTGCATATTTGATCTTCCATACAAAAAATAAACAAACATTTGTAAAAATAAGGAAATAAAATTATTTTAATTATATTTCCAATGTGAAGATACCATGAAACGCCATTTTTTTCGATTTTGCAAATACATCTTAATTTAATAAAAAGATGTTTTTGTCATCATCAAATGGAAGAATTTCAAAACCGCACAGAAATATAGCAAATAATCTTTCTATATATGTTTATTTTTTGTTATAATTCGTGTTATCTATCATACATACATATGGGTGCATGACCGAGTGTTCAGAATGTTCCAACCATGAGACCCAGGTTCGAATCTCACCATGATTTTCAGGAAAGCGGCAAGTGTACTCGGATACAAGCAGCTAGACATTACATATATATAAAAGTGCTTGTCTGTGCATATATTAATATTTGGGAGCAATTACTGGATTCCTTTTAATCAAACATGATTTTTTTTTTTTTAAATATAGTATTTTATATCTTTTTAATAAATTTTAATGAAAAATTTCAAAATGAGTTTTTTTCCCAATTTTTCTTACTTTCATCACA
>OZ038479.1:42163374-42255874 GCA_964036315.1 Acanthosepion esculentum
TCAAAGGGTTTGGGTTAAAAAATTGGGTTGAGGTTAAATTTTTTTGACAAAACGCGTGTAAAAAACAGCAAGATAATAGCGGACAAACTCTCTCTTTTAGGCGCGGACGAATGAAGAAAAACTCCTGCTCGGTGTGTAACAATAAAAGAAGAAAGTGTTAATTTAAATATACAGAAAAAAAGGGTAAAGCGATAAAGATAATTAAGAGTGAGAGAAAGGGAAAAGAGAAAATGTCCTTTAAAGGAAGAGAAAATGTTCATAAAAAAAAAGGCTTGCTCAAAATATTTCTGAGCGCCTAAAAAGTTCTTTAAGCGAGTAGAATTTTGTTAAGGTTTAGAAACACTCAGAGTTCTTGTAGAGTAGGAAAATTGTTGGTAGATATAGGAATCTTGCAGTTGAGTGAGTTCGTAGGTCGACGACAGAAGTCCAATGGGCTCGTCAGGAGTGGTGGTGGTGAAGGGATGCAGCTTTGAATTTGTCTTGAATTGTTGGCCGACGTTCATTCTCGACAGCCCTTTAGTAGGTGGCTCTTCTTTGGTTGAAAGTGGTTCTGAAGTTGACTAGTGCTTCCTATCGTCGACCTCACAGACGGTGGTTGAAATTCTCACTGCCAAATAGGCGTAGATTCTCCAAATTTATGGAGATTTGGGAGGCTCAGAAGGATCGGGGACATTTCCCTCCAAAATCGTTGTACAAATTTCCTGGCCCCTCCATTGGTCAGAAAACACATTCTTATCTTTGGTAAGAATCAGGGCTCTGGGAGCCGGTTTTGAAAGTAATGCAAACAGGTTGGAGTGAACAAGCTGTGAGGTTTCTCCCAGACTTATGGCACTATGGAAAGAATAATGCTGGTGGAATTCCTTTTTATATTTTCCAGCTCTCTCGTTAGTCAGAAATTATATTCTTATTTCTGATAAGAATCAAGACCTTGGGAGCGGGTTTTGAAAGTAAAAAGAGGTTGGAGTGAGGATAGAAAAAATAGTGAGAATGTGAACTTGTAAAATATTATTCTCAAATTAAATTCCAACATTTTTTTGTCTATTTTAAATATTAATTATTTTGGGTTTAATATACTATGCGGCCAAATAAAATAGTTAATTTTTGAATGTGGCCCTTACACCGAGAAGTTTGCCCACCCCTGTTCTACGATAACATTGCTGTACTTCCAGTCATTAAACCCCGATGAAGCAAAGGGATATTCTTTTTTGGACAATAGGCGATATACAAAGTAGTAAATGACCATGGGATGAGGAATAGAGTAGCCATTCACGTTTTTCATACTCACCATTCCGCAGTTCACGTTTGAACACATTATTTGACAAATACCTTGCCTACATATTCTGTAATCCAGCTGTTTTATACATTCCGCGCGAGTTTGAAAGGTTCTGACATGATGAGGGTCCACTACGAATCTAGTAATCTACTGTGTTAGTATCATTAATGTTCTATAGCCCGGATCTGTCTCTTGGATTGTCTGTATGTGTGTGTATTATTGACTTATTAATATTTTTCGGCCATCTTATGGAAAATAATTTTTTTTGTTCAAACTTTAAAAAATAAACTTTTTTTTGGTTTGTAACTAACATAAAAAAGTAAATGATTTTCAATTAAGTTTTATTAAAGCAAAAAACAATAGCGAGCCTTAATTTTTTTTTTTAATTTAAAATTCTTAGACCAAATATTCGACATGACTAATACCGTAAGTAATGTCTGTCTCTCCTAATTTTTATTTAACTAAAGTTTTTCTTTTCTTTTCAAATACAAATGTTACTTGAAATTTAAACATAATCACTTTTCAAAACATAATTCTCGATGTGTCTTTTTTCTACTCTCTTTCAAAATAGTAAATAATGATGAGGGCCCACTAAGAATCCAGTAATCTATTGCGTGAGTTTCATTAATGTTCTATAGTCCCGGATGTCTCTTTTGGATTGCAAACTCCTTTACTGTTACAGATTTTGGTATTTCCTTTTGTAAAATCTCATCAGCAGCAGCAACAGATAATAATCGTATGTCTGCTGAAACTAAATGTTTGATAGCAGGAATGGATGTCGACGTGAGTGCTATATCTAAAGGAACAGTACTAGTGGTTGCCATTGCAGGAGTGGATGTTGATGCGGATGCCCCATCCGATGGAATGGTATGAATGGCTGTCGTTGCACCTGTGTTGAGCCACGATGTTAATTTTGGAAGTTTTCCTATTTTCTCCTTCTCCTCTGCATCTCTCTTCTTCTGTGCTCCACTCAAAACATTACGTTTCATTTCTTCTGAATGGGTTTTTCACCTGGAAATGTATATCTTAAATATTTATTATTTAATCCCACACTAGGATGTAGGGTTATATTATATAAGTGTGCTTGCAACAGGACCTAAATATTTAAACATTCTGCTTCCCTAATGAACACGCACTTCCTTTAATTGTACAAACAGTGT
Source organism: Acanthosepion esculentum (assembly GCA_964036315.1). Taxonomy (NCBI): domain Eukaryota; kingdom Metazoa; phylum Mollusca; class Cephalopoda; order Sepiida; family Sepiidae; genus Acanthosepion; species Acanthosepion esculentum. Next base: position 42,165,808 of record OZ038479.1, read on the forward strand.
TTATTCTTAACACAAACGGTCTACTGTGTGCTGTTTTCTCAAAACGGCCTGCCAAGACCTATATCTAGCTTAGTGACATAGCTACGGTTCTTTGCACTGATCTAGTCTCATCTACGTATAAGTCTACAAGACTACATTCTTTTCTCAACCTTCACAATTTAAAAGCCTATCCATTCATATATTCACAATCAATAACTGGTAATTAGTACTGCATCATAAATTCATAATCTTAAATAACCGCTACACGCTTACCCTACAAGTGTTCAATGTTGTAATTCAATCTCAAGTTCAATCACTAACAATCTATACATAGCCCTATATCTAGTATATATGTTACTTCTACTTCTTTTCATAATTGCATTAATGTTTAAATCAAAATATGTAGCTAACTGCAATAACTCTGATTTTTAATAAGTGAAAGTCTTCATCCAATTTGGATGAAGAAAGAAATTCTTCAACAGAAAACGGCATTTTTAAACAAACACAAATACATAGACGATTTCATCAAATAAAATATCTGAAGAGAAATATGAATTACTTTCTTTCTTTCTGTTATGAAATGAACAGCGGGTGAGAAAAAATATTTGTTTTAGTTAAGACAGCTGAATTGCTGTATTTCTTTTGAAATGAACATTGAAGCTTAGAACAAGCCTGTAGTGACTACTACGATACACCACGCCCACAAAATACTTAATAATTATTGGCTAGAAAATAAGTACTATTTACTACAGGACGATTTATCCATCGCAGTAGCCACACCAAATTTTCTGCCATTGACTTTGCCAAACTTGGTTTAGTAAAAAATCAGTGATTGATTGATTTTTGACCAATCGTATAATTTAAACATTCCTTTCGATATTTTCCCACTCCTCTCTGGAGCCTACACAAAAAGTATAAATACCACGAAAATAAAACAATAGAACAGTAGTAGAACAAATAAATCAACAGAGCTCAACTACGTACGTGTACCTACATTCTTCTACTCACACACACACACACACAAACACAAAACTACAATTGCACTACACTGTGAACTGTCTGTCCAAAAGCCAAGTAACAAACTCAAAATTCTATTATCCTTTTGTACAAGCTTTTTCATACTTGAACTCAGTTATCATTTATCACTGAACTCTGAACATAAACAAGAAAGTTCTTTAATACATATTTTCAATCTTGCATCAGTACAAGGGAAACTACTTCCTTTTTTAAAATTTTATTTCATCAAGTACGATTGTTGTACTCGTCTATTTTCAATACATTTTATTGATGATTACTACATAATCTCTTGTTATTTCTTCCTTGTGTTTTGTGCAAATTTAAATGTGATGTGCTAACCAAAAACGCAACCTTCACCAAAGCCTTCTTAACAATTCTAAACCAAATCTAATTAGCACGCCACAAGCCCACGTTTTGTCGGAAAAGAGAGAGAAGGTGAAAGGAAAGGAGAATAAATTAATACTATCAACGGTAGAGTTTTATAACAATAAAAATAATTTATTTACAAAAGTAAAAATTTAAATATATTATAATTAAGTAATTCATCGAGTCTAGAAGAAATCTCAACAGAAAGCCCTGGACGTTCTTTATTTGGGATGAATCAGCAGTGCGCATCCACTTCCGGGAATTGAAACCCCGGATAGTTACGATACGAGGTAAACGTCATACCAACTGTACCAACGGATCTCGATGAGGAAGAGGTAACGAATTAGACACGATATAGCGCCGCTCGATCACATATTCCGTGGTGGAACTCATCCGAATTTCCCTTACCCTTTTGTTATGGGTCCTTACCTATAGCTACAGAATGAACTCTTCCTAACACTATGTATACTACGCCTCTCAAGAGAGAGAGAGAGAGACTAATCGAGTCGAGCCGATAGTAGTTCACTCCAAACCAGACTGACAGTCATACTAACACCTTCCACATCTTGTATTATTATTCCGTGTAATATATCTTCGTTATTTCTACTCTTGTATTCGTGTTGTTCTTCCTTGGTCTTAATCTGGACCATAACACCTTTAGAGGACTGTACTCCCACGAGCCACGACTACTATCACCAAGCCTCCCCAACTGGAGCATTAGAGCCGGTTCAAGCAAGGATATACAAGTGATAGAAATTAGGAGGATTTGAGATAATCATAATTAAGTAATTCATCGAGTCTAGAAGAAATCTTAATAGAATACAGAAAGCACTGAACGGCTTTAATGTATTACAATTAAACATTCAAAACTAAATTAATTCAGTCTATGGGGAAATCTGAGAATTAAATTAAAACCAGAGAAAAAATGGAAGATAATATTGTCTTTAAGAGAAAGTCAACTGTCGTGTTAGACACAAATATTAAAAGATAGAAATGGGAGTTTTACTGGCGAGTCTGTGCTAGTGTGACACTGAGGATATGAAGAGGTTAAATGTTAATTATGAACTGGAAAAGTCAGGAAAGTGTTAAGCCTAAACTGAAATATAAGCTGGAAGACAGAGAGAGAATAGAAGACATTTTCCATGGTGACGGGAGGTGAAAAACAGGCCGTCTAAATTATCTCACCACTACGAATTGGATTGATGCATAAGGAATTTCCTTTTCATATATATCGAAAATCTGTTATACGTGTAAAACAAATTGGGAAATAAATTTCTCTCTTTTTTGAGGAATTAAGAAAACATATATCGTTAACAAAGATAGGGATGACGAAAATGAATTGGGAATTTAAATAAAGGATGAACCCTTTTTGAGGGTTGAAGTTATGAAAACATGTTCTGTCGTTGACAAGCAGAATATTTGGCTTACATTTTCACTGGACAAAAGTCTAGGAAATTGAGAAATAATTGTATCTCTTCCTTGAGAATTTAAGCAAGCAAATGTCGTTGGCAGAAAAGAGATGGATCTGGATTATATTTCTATAGATGAAAACAAATTTAGAAATAATTTTGCCTTTCGCTTGGAAATTTAAATGAGAACGAAATCTTTTTCTTGAGGGTCAAATGTACGCTAAGGTGGAAGTTATGAAAACAAATCCTGACATCAGTGGTCTGGTTTATATTTTCACTGAACAAAGATATTACTAGGAAATGAAAAAGGAACCAGAGAATTAAAATTAATGACTACAATAAAACTACACCCTTTCACCTACGCACTTTAAAAATTAAATTTGTCAAAAGGACATTTATGCCTGCTCTGGGAAGTAGGCGGAGATTGAACGCTGAGAGGGAAAGAGAAAGAGAGAGAATTTAGCACCACCTGTATGGAATGATGGTATGAGAAGATTGGGGAATCACCGAATCCCCAGAATCCTTCGGTCCTACGCCGGTAGTGGACCGAAGTGCATATAAGCAGATAGCTTTGAGGGCTCGAAGATTTGAACTACGAATTCCGCATCGAGTGCCTCTGGAATCCACGTCAGTTGCCAACAGATCACCTGACGCTGAAGAACTTTGAACCTTGTCACAAAATTTTAAGTCCAGTGTCACTATAGAGATTGATGCTGGAAGTGTTCATTTTTGTTGTATGAAGAACTATATAAATCAACTGAAGATTAACCCAAAGAATCTTTCGTTTTTATTTTTCATTGTGAAGATATTTTCCCCTTAATATAGTGCTCGCCACGACTCGAACCAGCGCTTCGATAACTACGACATTCGATCTTCCACTGCTCTGAGATTAAGAACACAATGTGAGCAAAGACGGTGTGGATCGAAGCGGCTAGGGACCAACGGTCAGCTTGGACTAGCGCCAGTACTGGCCAGGGCAGAGTTAGCCCTGTGGTTAGAACGCCGTTCTAAGATCCCGAGGACCGGACCACTAAATGTAATTACTCCACCGGGTGTAGGCGGTGGTAAATGGTTATACGAGGCGAGCACTATATTAAGGGGAAAATATCTTCACAATGAAAAATAAAAACGAAAGATTCGTTGGGTTAATCTTCAGTTGATTTATATAGTTCTTCATACAACAAAAATGAACACTTCCAGCATCAATCTCTATAGTGACACTGGACTTAAAATTTTGTGACAAGGTTCAAAGTTCTTCTGCGCAAAGACTGATCATTGGGTGCCAGGGTCAGTTCATTGATCTTTTTCGTGATAGCGAAATTGTCTGCAAGCGAATTGAAGTGGCGAGACAAACCAGCCCTTCTACTTATATAGGTGGGTGGCCGTTTTTTTTTTTGGAGAAAGTCCTCGCCATTTCCGGTGTCTTCTAGATCAAAAGGGGACATTCTCCCAATTTCTTTTTTTATTCGAGAACCAACTCAAATGAAATGGATCTCTTTGTTATGAGTTGTGATTTCAATCCAATTGTAGGAATGACTGCAGAACACTTGTCCCTCCCCTTTTGTAGGCAGAGGCACACAAATGAATGCTGGGATTTTTTTCTTAGCCAATAAAATAGGCCGGTTTGCAATCTGACATGACTCAGTCTATATGTCTTGTCTAGAAGTCAGAATGCTATGTTCGCTTGTCCGAACTTGCTTTTGTGTGTCGACGCCAATTCCGAGTTTGTGAACTTTTACCTTAGATCGGAGATGTAGTCATATCAGTGGATGCACAGGTTGTGTTGTCATGGCTTTTGTCTGACAACATTAAAACCAAGAACCAGTTTGTGAGAAACAGACTAAAGGACATCCGACAAATGATTGAGGAACTGAAAGAAAAGAAATCCTTATCTGTAAAATTCAGATATGTTCCTACTGACCAGAACCCTGCCTACTTGCTCACAAGGGGAGTAACCTTTGAAAAGTTTCAACAGAATCTAAGCCGTTGGACCTTAGGACCTGAATGGCACAGCAAAAATCTCATAGAATGGCCATCAAGCGAAGTTCAGTGCCTAAATTCAAAAAGTAAATCCATTGTACAGACTACGTCATTAAATTACACTGTAGCTAACGTTGAACCTCAACCGGTGATACCCTTTGATAAATACTCGGATTTTAATAGATTGATTAATGTTACTACCAATATATTTAAAATCCGAAATAAACTAAAACATGTGGATCTGGATCCTAGTAGTTGTGCTAAAATTTACTTACTTAAGGTAATGCAGCAGTAAAGCTTTCCTACAAAACTTGCTTACCTTCAATCTCCTCAAGGTAAAAAAGTACCTGAATTATTAAAAAATTTAAACTTATTCATAGATGAAAGGGGGATAATCAGGACTAAGAGTAGAATAGGTGAAATCACTACTTATGATTATGAAGTTATCAATCCTGTCTTATTGGCTAAGGATCATGATCTGACTGAACTTATGATTGTGGAATATCACAAAAGATGTAAACATCTGGGAATTCAGTCAACCTTAAACAAAATCCGCCTTTTAGGGTTTTGGATACCCAGGGCGAGACAAGCTGTCAAAAAAGTAATTTCTAGGTGCGTCTTGTGCCAAAAATTTAATAACCTTGCTTTCAAGTATCCTAAGGTTACCAATCTTCCTAAACACCGAGTAAATCTCGTTAAACCATTTTTACATACTGGGATTGACTACACTGGACATGTTTGTGTAAAGGGTGACGAAGGTGTTAGTAAAATGTACGTGCTTATATTTACTTGCCTCAATATTAGAGCTGTACACAGAGAGTTGGTTAAAGACATGAGCACCCACTCATTTGTTCTGGCTCTGATTAGACTTACTAATATATATGGAATCCCATCTCATATTTACAGCGATAATGCCAGATCCTTTATAGCTGGTTGAAATCTTATAGAGGAAGTTTTTGCCTCCTCTGAATTCAATGAACACTTCTAAGTGTATACTATTAAGAACATCAGAATACCTCTATATGCTGCTTGGGTTGGGAGTACATGGGAACGTATGATCAGGACTATTAAATCATGTTTGTATAAAACAATTGGGCGTTCCCGAATAAGATATTTTGATCACCTTACTGTAATTTCGGATGTTCAGAGTGCTATAAAACAAAGACCTCTCACTTATAGATGTTCTTCGGATTCAGACCTTGAAATAATAACTCCTAATTGTTTTCTTCGTCCTAACGCTAATTTGGGACTTGTACTGAAATTGGATGATCAGGATGTTTGGAAATCTGACCCCACTTCAAGACTAAATGTGGTAAAATCCATTGAAGCTCGTGATTCTATGTTAACTAGATTCCGCAAGCTTTGGTATCAAGATTATCTGTTGAGCTTGAGGGAACAGTGTAAAGATTTGCACGAGGTCAATGTTCACAATCGAATCAATGTTGATGATGTGGTTCTTGTTAAGAATCCTGCCAAGTCTAGACCATTTTGGCTGCTGGGAAGAGTTTTGGAGTTAATTGTCGGTGACGACAAAAAGATTCGTTCTGTAAAAGTCAAGAGAGGTGACGGGTGTGTTCTGGTTCATTCTATCAAACTGCTGTATCCTCTAGAACTATCATTAACTCATGCCCACCTTCCTAAAATCATTCCAGACTCGAAGGGAGTGTGTGATAGGAAAATTGATGTTGCAAAATCAAAGGTCTCTAATGATGTACCAGATACTAAGGGTGCATCTGTTGCAATAAAACAACGTCCTAAAAGGACTAAAAATTTAAAAGGTAGTAAAAACTCTCACAATAATTCCTATGTATACTATTAAATTCAGTTCTATTTAAAACTTGTAGTCTTCACATACCTTAGCTTATAGGGTATATGTTGCTGAACAAAGAAAACAAAGTGTTAATGATATTGTACTATATGATTTAAAGGATGAAATTTCTATAGTCCTATTAGTACACCAAAAAGAGAATTTCTTTACATACAAAATAAAATACAACACTCACTTCTTTCAAAGTTTGGCGTTCTTTGTGAAAACAAATCTCCACTCCCTCTACATTCTATTTGAAGTTCTTAAAAAAAAAAATCAAATTTTCTGTGAACTTTTCATCTTTGGCTATTTTTGCCTTAAAAAAACCAAAAAACAACCTGCAACTGTGTGAAAAATTATGCTGCAATGATTTCATATTGCAATTTTGTTTTGGAGGAGAATATTGAAATTATAATGGAGTCGTTAACTGGGTGCCCTGTGATTGGATGAAAAACAACCAATTACAGGCTACCTTTTTAGATTTTCACCAAACCCCCACGAGAGCGGTTTTTACGAACTCTCTTCCTCTTTTGCTTGTTGGGACCCTCAGAGACAACACATTCCCCGTCTGCACTCTCCGTCAGCTAAACACCAGGACACGTGTGAGGATTTAGACAGCAACTGAAGCTCAGAAGTCAAGGCTCTATTTCTTCAACCCAGTCAAAACGACACAGGAAATGTAAAACTGTTAAAAGCAGGCATCTTTCTGATAAGTTCCGCAAACCCGACTGTTTGCAAGAAACTTTCCTCTCTTTTCCTACAAATACAATTTTTTTTCAAACATTTTCATCTGTGTCTGTGTTCCTTTCTTCTTGCCGGCGTCACAATATTTTTGTTACCAAATATAATTGGGAAAATCCCAATACTAAAGTCACTATTTAACTCTTTCTTTCTCCTAGTCACGCCTGACATTTTCAATATGTTCCTACTTCGACTATCACTGTCATCACCACCACTAACGAACCGTTCTTTTTAATTCGACCGCCGGCAGGCATATCAAAATTCAAACAGCTACTACTTTTCGTCTCTGTGAAACTTAAAAACAAACCGAAGAAAAATTCAAAACATCAGCAGAAAATCTTGGAACTCGCCCGTAAATTCTTCTTTAACTCTCCTCTTGAATCATCTGGAGTATCTCTACCTTGCTTCCCATTTAGAACTGAGACTCTGTTGAGTGATGTGCATACAACTCCTTCTATGGTTTCTGCTATCATCACTAATCTGAATTCCCACAAAGCATGTGAAGCACATGGTATCCTTGTAATATTCTTTTAGAAGTATGCTCTCGAACTGGCCCCCCTTATCTCTGAACTGTACAATAAATGTCTTGCTGCCTCTTGATTTCCTGCATGCTGGAATTTCGCATCTGTTATTCCACTTGTTAAGAACTACCCCTTCCAAGTATCGGCATATTAGCCTTCTACCGCTTTTTTTGCCAACTACTACCGACTCGAATCAATGTTGAATTGATTATCTCACATCACAGGGCTTTCTTTCAGAGAAGCAATATGGCTTTCGTTTCTCTAGGTCAACTGCTGATATACAGACGATAATTACCGAGAACCTACACAGCTCTAGATAAGAATGGTAAAACACGGGCTCTTGCTTTGGACATCTCGAAAGCCTTTGGCAGGGTCTGGCATACAGGTCTTCTTCACAAACTGAAATGTTACTGTTTCCAGCCAAATTTTCGAACTGATTTGCTCTTTCATATAAAATCGTGAAATTAAAGTTATCCTGAACGGCCGCTCTTCTATATCTTTATGCGCGAATGCAGGTATCCCGCAGGGCTCTACTTTGTTTTAATTTTCATTAACGACTTTCCCAGTGGCATCAGCTCTCAACCTAGTATCTACGCTGACGACACAACCCTTTATTCCTGTGTCAATTCTAAGTCTGATATGGTCAAATTTGCAGCTGATGCCAAAAAGGACCTTCAGTCTGTTGTTAACTGGGGCAAAGGATGGTTTGTTAATTTTAACGTCTCCAAAATTAAACTGCTCTCTGTTAATCACCTGAAAAAGCCCTTTCTGCCTTCCCTCAGCTAACCTCCAAGTGAGCGACTCGTTGTGCCTTCTTGTGCTAACTTTCTCGGTTGACATGAAGTAGAAAGACTATATTGAATCCATTGCTATATCAGCTGCTAAGAAAGTTGGTTCAGTCTCATGCTAAACAATTTTTATCTCCTGAATCTATCTTTCATATCTACAAGTCTATCCATGCTTAGAATATTGCTCACACATATGGTCTGGTGTTCCAACTCTATCTCTAGAGATTCTAGATAACATCCAAAGAATCAGTAATATTAATAGTCCTGACCTGGCGTTTCGGCTTCAGTGACTTTACCACTACCATAAATTTGCATTCCTGTGCCTTTTCTCTAAATACTTTCATGGTAACTGTTCGGATGATATCTTCACCTTGGTATGTAGACTTTTTGAATGTAAGTGCAGTACTAGACTGGCAACAAGTTTTCACAAAATTACAGTTGAGTTGGATAGATTTAACCATATGTTCTATGATAACAGTTTCGTTTCGCACACTTCTCTCGTGTGGAACTCTCTTACGTTTTCATGCTTTCAAGTCAAATCTATTCTTCAAAAATTGAAATGCAATGTCAATTGCTTTCTACCACCTTCCTGATTACGCTTCTTTTGTTCTTGCTCGTTAGCAAAATTTCTGTTTTCTAATTCTTAGACACACAGTAACTTTATAGTGTCTTCATTGCCTTGCTTGGGGTGAATTCAATTAAAAAATGTACATATTCATATTTGGATGCTGAGAAAACCTAACCCCACATGTTTTATTGCATGAATTAATTCATACCATTTTAGATTCATGTTAAACGAAAATATTACGAAACACATCATAAGGTGACCATATTCACACAGGTGTATATTATACAGTTCAGATTTCCAAACAAATGAAGCAACAAAAATCTCACAAAAGAAAACTTTCTAAAGTGCAAGTAAACATGTGTTTATTTTGTGGGGTGAACTTTTGAAAAACTGACAAAATTCTAAACAAGGAAAACTGACAAAATTCTAAACAACAATAATAATAAGAGGAAGAAGAAAAAGAAAAAGAAGAAAATATAAGACAAATAATAATAAGAGGAAGAAGAAAAAGAAGAAAATGTGAGACAAATAATAATAAGAGGAAGAAGAAAAAGAAGAAAATATGAGACAAATAATAATAAGAGGAAGAATAAAGAAAACCAAAATGAGACAAACAATATATGTATATAACTGTTTTTAATGTGACTTGTACAACTATAAAGAAAGAAATTTACCTGAAATCCATCATTTTGAATTGTTCATTTAAACATGTTTTTACATTAATGCAAAATTACAATTTCCAACAATGAAGATATTATCAACACAAACAAGCATAGGAGTCTGCTAAGAAGAGGCACACACCCTGGCCAGATAATGATGTCTGTAGTACAATATTCTAAATTCACCAGCTTTGTTTAAGCCTGTATAAAGTCTTTTTAAAATGGTATACAAGTTTTTCATTGTTGTTACCGATAATAAGATAGTTCCCTCTCAATACACATCACAATCAATCAAGGCTTTACAGTTTCTGATTTTTACATTAATTTGGTAGAGACAAATTGTGTGGTATATCTAACTGGAATAAAGTTCTTACAGACAATAAACATGTTATCGGTTAGTTTTGGTTTAAAATCTCATTGTAATCTGTTCCAGGCTTTTGTCTGTAGCTTTTGCTAACATACAGAAACGTGTATGGTTCATTGTCATTTTTATTAGTGTAGACACACTGGCTTTCATTTAATCCATTTGTATTGTTATCTTTCTGAGTGTTTATTCCACCTTCTATGGCCTCACACCATTTTATAGTGTCATTTTTAAGTAACAACTTCAATATAAATATTGGGTATGCATTTTGTAGAACAGCAAAATCTATAGTTGAACATAACATGTCCAGACTTTTAAAAATATAATCTGTTAAGTATTCAGGAAGTTTTTGTAACTTGCTGGGGTACTGTTGTGCCATTTTAAACTCTAATTCACACTAAAATGTGCTATTTGATATGAAAATTTAGTGAAAAAACTCTAAAGATTTCACAATTGAGATGACTCCCAGTAAGGATTTAAAAGAAAAAAAAAAACTCCACAGATTTCAGTGGAATAGTTTTTCTCCACTGGGACTGACATGATTTTTTTAGAGAAAATTTTTTCGGAAAACTTACATCCACAGATTTCACAGTGGAAATGTTACTCTCCAGTGTGTGTTAACATATGATTTTAAGACATGACTTTTGGGAAAACTTAAATCAACAGATGTCACAGTCGAATGGCTTCTCTCCAGTGTGTGTAAACAGGTGTTGTTTGAGACCTGATTTTCGGGAAAACTTACATCCACAGATTTCACAGTGAAAATGCTTCTCTCCTGTGTATGTATACATGTGATTTTTGAGATTTGAATTTAGAGTAAACTTATGTCCACTGATTTCACAGTAGAAACGTTTCTTGCCAGTGTGTGTATGTACATGTGTTGTTTGAGATGTGCATGTTGAGAAAAGTTTAATCCACAGATTTCACAGCGGAGATGTTTCTCTCCAATGTGTGATAACATGTGATTTTTGAGAGAAGATTTTTGTGAACACTTAAATGTACAGATTTTACAGTGGAATGGTTTTTCTACAGTGTGTTAACATGTGTTTCTTGAGAGAGGAATTTTGAGAACAGTTATATCCACAGATTTCACAGTGGAATGGTTTTTCTCCAGTGTGCGTTAACTTGTGCCGTTTGAGGGATGAATTATGGGAAAACTTAAATCCACAAATTTCACAGTGAAATGCTTTCTCTCCAGTGTGCGTTAACATGTGTTTTTTGAGATAGGAATTTTGGGAACATTTATATCCACAGATTTCACAGTGGAATGGTTTCTCTCCAGTGTGTGATAACACGTGATTTTTGAGGTTTGAATTTTGGGAACACTTAAATGCACATATTTCACAGTGGAATGGTTTTTCTCCAGAGTGTGTTAACATGTGTTTTTTGAGAGAGGAATTTTGGGGACACTTAAATCCACAGATTTCACAGTGAAATGGCTTTTCTCCTGTGTGTGTTAACATGTGAATTCTGAGAGACGTAGCATGGGAAAACTTACATCCACAGATTTTACAGTGGAAAGGTTTCTCTCCAGTGTGTGTTAACTTATGCCGTTTGAGGGATGAATTATGGGAAAACTTAAATCCACAAATTTCACAGTGAAATGCTTTCTCTCCAGTGTGTGTTAACATGTGTTTTTTGAGGGATGAATTTTGGGAACACTTAAATGCACAGATTTCACATTGGAATGGTTTCTCTCTAGTGTGTCTTAACATGTGATTTTTGAGATTTGAATTTTGGGAACACTTAAATGCACAGATTTCACATTGGAATGGTTTTTCCCCAGAGTGTGTTAACATGTGTTTTTTGAGAGAGGAAATTTGGGAACACTTATATACACAGATTTCACAGTGGAATGGTTTCTCTCCAGTATGTGTTAACATGTGATTTTTGAGAGAGGAATTTTGGGAACATTTAAATCCACAGATTTCACAGTGGAATGGCTTTTCTCCCGTGTGTGTTAACATGTGAATTCTGAGAGATGTAGCATGGGAAAACTTACATCCACAGATTTTACAGTTACAAGGTTTCTCTCCAGTGTGCGTTAGCATGTGCTGTTTGAGGGATGAATTATGGGAAGACTTAAATCCACAAATTTCACATTGGAATGGTTTTTCTCCAGTGTATGTTAACATGTGTTTTTTGAGAGAGGAATGGTGGGAACACTTATATCCACAGATTTCACAGTGGAATGGTTTATCTCCCGTATGTCTTAACATGTGTGTTTTGAGAGAGGAATTTTGGGAACACTTAAATTGACAGATTTCACATTTGAATGGTTTCTCACCAGTGTGTTTTAACATGTGTGTTTTGAGAGAGGAATTTTGGGAACATTTATATCCACAGATTACACAGTCAAAACCTTTCTGTCCAGTGTAAGTTTTCATGTTGGTTTTAATATTTGAATTACTGTAAAACTGAGCACAACTGATTTGATAGTAGATTGTTTATCCCCTATAGTGACTTAAAATTAATCCACAAACTTCAGAGTGTAAGAATGCTTTCTTTTTCATGAATATTCATCAGAGTTTCAGGTACTCTGACAGATGCAAACTGAAAAAGAGAAAAGAAATTATCTGAGCACCAGAGTAAGAAGTCATACTATATAGAGTTATGAAACAGCTTTACAAAATATGCATTTTCAATTATTTTCTAGAAGCTGCGCTCAAAATCATAAAAAATGCACCATTATTCTATATGTTGATCAAACAGAAATATGTAATTTATTAATTTAAAGGGATTTGTGATCAGCTACTATTTTGAACACTAAGAAATAAAAGCAGTGCTTAAATTTTATACAGTTGATTTTATTCTGGTTGGCATTTAAATCTAGAGCAGATTTATCAGCAGATTATTATTAAATCATGTATCAGTAGACATTGATGTGTGGGTGCTGGAATGGGCAATGGAACAGAAAAACAAAATCAGCAAACCGAGTTCTAGACTAGGAAAAGGACAATTTTGAATACAAAACCATAATATGTGAAATACCTTTCCCATAAACAAACAAATTTGAAAACATTAATTCAAATATAGCAGTCAAAATAACAAGACTATTGGAGAGATGGATATGCAAACAACAGACCCAGAGATGTTTTGGACAGTGATTTACACACTGTATGCCAGACTTGGGATGTGGATGAAAACAAGGTTTCCATACTACAGAGTGGCTGAGAGGAAGCGATGAATAGTCATGTGACTAAAATGTAAATTAATGAAGATTTAAGTTTGATGTTATAATTTAACCGGTAACACCTATTCATTACACACTATTGAGAAGGAAAACCACTGGAAATCTCTCCAATATCTTTATAAAAATGCCATGGCAATTTATGGTAAAAAAAAATGCTTCTCATTAATATTCAAACTACAAGAGGAAAAATTAAGCATTAAGCTTATTCCCAATAAAAAAGAAAAATTTATGTTTCTTTCTTCCCCAGATTTGCTGTTGCTTCCTCCACATACTGTAAGAGAGATAAGATCTTAAATTTCCTCATCTCATCTACCGAGAGCCAATGACAACACTGACAATAAATATACAAGCCGCTTAAAACAATTTCATTTCATTGTATGTATTATATTTATGTTTGTATGTTTTTAGTCTTAATTAGGTCGAAATATGTCATAAAAATGTGTTTTTATGTCCTAGATTATTTACTATTGCATTAGTATGTGTGAGTGACATAAGCATACATTCACAGAAAATCGAGAGTACATTCCAAATCGTGTTACAAAGATTTGTAGGAATGGAACTCTGTTGTAAGTTGAGGACCCCCTGTTCATGTTCAGCTTGCTCATGACTTTTTCACTAAATTTCAAACCCAATTGCAATATATTTTAAGATTACATTAACAAATATGCGACTATTTTTATTTATAGGTACCTCCACATATTTGCAATATCAAAGGTTTATTTGAATTTTTTAAAATCTTTCGTGAAGCTTACATTTTAGTTTTAATTTCAAGTTAATAGATTAAATATAGTATTTCCAATGAGCAAAATAATTTGCTGTATTTCAAAAACTAATTTAAATTGACTGGAAGTAGTTTTTTTTACTAAAAATATTTATTTTAGCACTATTTCTAGCTTGCTTTTATTGTATGCTAATTTTCTTTATTAAAACATTTCCCAAAAATAAAATATACTTTTCTGAAGCTTCGAGGAATGTAAGCATGTTAAATCTAAAATGTTAATAATGTTTCATTTAATATGTCCCTGTAGAGTACAGACCTTAATAGTGGAACCCTTCAGTATCTGTCTATATTTCTGAGATGAGGTATTATGTACACTATTTACATTATTCGGACTATGCTAGGCCACAAAAATCTCCTGAGCTGACCAAATGAAATGAGTACAATATGAGTGATAACAACAACAAAAATTGCAATATGAGCTCTGGTAAAAACATGAGATGATAACAGCAGAAATTGCTATATGAGCACTGGTAAAAATGGTTGCTGATAACATTAGGTTTATAATACCTAGAAATTCATACACAGATGACCTCAAGGACACATGGTACAGTGGATGAAGGCATTGGTTAGATCCAGTGACAGGACACAGAGTGTGAGTTCAATACCCGGTTAAGGCAGTGGAGAGGGGAATTAACAGGCGATAACTGATAACTGACATCCATTAAACATGGCTTGTGGAACTAGAACAGTTTACTCCAGTGAGCGAAATAAAGAGTTCAGTTCGACATTCCAACCACCTGAAGAAGGACGGAGTGAAACATTGTAATAAATATGGCGACCAAGATGAGGACAATAGTCCGAATAATGTAAATAGTGGAAACCTTCAGTATATTTTTCCTGGAATATGACTTTTTTTTTATAACAAGGAAAATGGACTAAATTTTCGGAGTCAATGACAGAAATGAAATGAAAATAATGACAGAAAAAAATTAAAAAATATTTTAATGAAACTTTCAGAAATTTATCATAAAGTAATTAAATTATTTTTTAATCATTTCATTTTTAGATTTTAGAAAATCATAAAAAAATGTTTTTAATCCATTACATACAACTCACTTAATTCCTATGAAATTGCAAGAAATTATTTTCTGTATTGCTTAATGTTTACATTTGTTATAAGTATGTACCTCCACTTTTTCACAGAAAACAGCATAGCGTAATGAAAAAGGCCACAAACTTGATAAAAATAAAGTTTTATCATCAAAATGTTTGTTATTATTAAAATAAAAGTATTTTTTATTACTTTTTAAAAATTTTCAATCCTTTTTAACACATTTAAAATTTTGGTTAAAATCTTGTTTTGTTTACGTCATTGGGGGGAGGCATAATAATTACATTGATTTTTTGCGCTTTTTTTTCCATTGAAAACACATTGATTTGTAAAAATCAAATAATCGTCTGATTTAATGAAATTTTTTTAAATTATTTTTTTAGAAAATTTTGATAAAAAAATTTTTTTTTACATGTTACCCCTCCCCCGCCCTTTAATTTCATGAAATTTTGCAAACAACCTTTCTATTTCCTGAATTTTTTTATTTGTTAAAAGTAGGATGCCTTGGAGAATGTAAGTCACCTAATTTTTTTCAAACTTGCATTAACTGAAAATCTGCTCTTAATTGAAAAAATAATGAATGCAATAAAACTATGAAATTAAATTAGAAAAGCTTTTAATTGCTTTTGTAAATACGTTATATTAAGGACACTATTGCCTGAAGAAAAAATTTTTCCAATGAATAATGAATTTTTACATGAATTTTTTCATTTTTTTTAAAATTTTAATTATAATAATTTATAATAGTTTAAAATCGTGTAAAATTCTTTATTGGGCTCTTTCCCAGATGTGATATAGTAATTAAGTGGAAACGAAATTTATGAATCCAAACTTGAAAAGATTAATAAACGTAGTTACACTATTCTATTTAAAGAAATTTAAAAAAAAATTTATTTACTTAATTTGTTCCCTTTTTTCATCTATGAAAGGCTAAACGTGACATTATTATGAAAAGGTCAAGTGATCTAAGAATTTTGTCTCTTTACAGAAAAATTAATTTAAGAAAATTTTATAGTATTTTAATTTTTTTAATTTTTGCATAAAGCATCTTCGAAAGGTAAATAAAAGTCAATAAATTATTAGATAATTGCGGAAAATATGTCCATTTGTAAAAATTACTAGGTAGTTAAAAACAAAAAAAAACAAAAAAATGCGTCCACTTAGATTTCTTAAATTTTGTATCAACCTAGTCACCCATACTAACTATCATCGCTTCGTCACTCATCGGCCATCCATTATCGCCTCAGATAACCTATCATGATAAGCAGGACCAATCATTAAAGTAATTAAAATACAGTGTAACCCTGACATAAGAGAGTTGTCGGGGCCCGGAGACGAAGTCTCTTATATCCAGGTTTCTCTTATATCCGGGTTTGATCTATTTTGTTTAGGTAAGTATGGCTCTAATTTGGGATCACATAAAATCTCTTATATCCGTGTTTCTCTTATACCCGGGTCTCTTATATCTGGGTTACACTGTAATTAAATTAATTTGTATGCACCTTATGAAATTTTTCTGTCAACAGTCTTAGTTAAAAAATTTTCATAAAGCATCGTACACGTAAAGATGGAACGCTAAGAAACAATTAAAACGCTGTAATTTTCCCTTAATAACTGGTTACGCAATTTGGTTCAATAAAAAGCTAAATTATTTCCCTTTTGTCCATCCGTACGATGAAATTAGGTCGCGTAAGCTGTCAATACTTGATGACAGCATCAATCAACACCTCGAATGTGTCACAGCTGTTCAGACCCGCTGCCTTTTTTTTTTAAAGTACACTTTTCAGCGCGTAAAGTAAGTAATGTTTTCTTTCAAAATATGTTAAATAAACATTTAAATTTTTAATTTTGTAAAAATAAATTTTTTTAAAAAGTGTAACTATTTCTTGGCAGAATTTTAAACGGAAAAATTAACTTTTTTTTTATAAAATTTTAAAAATTGAAAAAAATGATGACAATCGAAAAAAAAATGGTTGTAAATTACTTTTTTATGCTATAAGTAAGTATTCAAATCAAATTAACTTTAAATTTTCTAATTTTACTCAAATAACGTGTCAGATATATTTTTCGAAGATTTAAAAATCGATAAATTTGTTTACAAATTTCTTAAAAATAAAATTAAGAAAATGCCCGCTTTTAAGAAAATTTTAGGAAATCGAAATGAAATTTGACATTCCAATCCATTAATTTCTATCGGAAAAACCAGAAATTTTGACTTACTGGAAATAATAAATTTATTTATTTAAATCCTTTAGCTTTCAATTAAAGCTAAAATAATTAATAATATCTTCATTCAAAGCTTTTTCATTTTTAAAAATTCATTTTAAACCTTCCTTAAGTATCGAAAATTTATGCCGAAATAGTGGAGGTACCTAGAAGTTCTTGCAGAATTTAAATCATCAAATTAAAAATAAAATCTCCAGCTACAGAAAATCTGCACTGAATCGTAAAATGAAAAATGCAGTTGTAAAACTAAGACATTTAAAAAAAAAATTTTAACAGTTTTATTTACTTTTATGAATAAAATAATGGACACTAAGTACCTCAAAAAGAAAAAAAAGATACCTTCAGACCAAACGTGACAATGTTTTAAAAAATGCTTACAATTACAAAGTTTGTTTATATAAGAAAATTAATTTTTTTAATGCGCATAGGCTATCATCAGTCAAAAAACTGAAATTTACGTTCAAGAAAACATTTAAATTATTTAAAATGTGTTTTTTATTTTTTTTAGGAAGTCCGTGACGGTTCTTCTAACTTACCTTTTCAAGGAGAATAATCTTTTCAATACAAAAACAAACAGGATTAAGTTGCTGGATTTGATATTTCTTTCTCAAGCGCGACAATCATGTAATCAATAAAACTTCCTATTTTTAAAGAAATTGTAATTAAAAAAGATTAATTATTTTTAAAAATAGAACGCGTATAGTTTCAGAATACAAACATTGAACAGAACAACAAAAGTATGACAGTAGCCGGTGTAAACAAAAAATTGTTCCTTGCTCAAAAATATTCTGGGTGCGCACAGTATGCCAGAACATTGTATTGCAATCTCAATTTATTGTTGACGAAAAACAACAAAATTAAAATTCTTAAAAATCCAATATTTGTCCGAGCGATTTCTTTCAAAGAATATTAGTAAATTTAAGAATTAATTAACAGAATTTGGTAATGTTTAATTCTTGCTTAAAAACTATAACGAACGTATGCTCAGAATGTTATCAGAACTTTCGAGCGATACAAATGCAGAAGGACGTGTATCTATGTTGCATAGTCTATGCAAAGGCCTTCGACAAAGTACGTCACAATGATCTGTTGGAACAGCTTAGCAACCTTGATATATTCGGTAAAGAGAGAATAATCAAGAATTTATACTGGCAGCAAACAGCATGCATGCGCATAGGGAACTAGTTCAGTGAATATACAAAAATAGAAAGGGGCGTAAAGCAAGGATGCGTCTTCTCATCCGACCTCTTCAACCTATACAGAGAGGCAATCCTGAGAGAATTGGAAACCCTACCGGGATTTAGCATTGGCGGCCACAATCTTAACAACATAAGATACGCAGATGACACAGTACTGATAGCAGACACGGAAAAGAAATTACAAAATCTCCTACAGAAGGTAGCGACGGAGAGTGTGAAGATGGGACTAAGCATAAACTACAAGAAAACAAAATGCATTGTCATCAGTAAAAGGGTGAGCCAGAAATGCGATTTGCAGATCGAGAACACTAGAATCAAGCAGATGCAGAAGTTTAAATATCTGGGAAGTGTATCGGGTTATCTCCTCTTCGTTTCGTAACCCTTTCAACAGGGGCCTCTCTCTCTCGGGAGTATAAATACGGGCTGACCTTTCGCCTCTTTCTCTTTCCACGGCTCTTTTTCCTGCATACGCCCACGTGTGAGCAACTACCTCGATTTCGGCCGCGAGCCGAAACCTCGCACGTGGGGCGAGGTACAAAAACTTTCTCTAACATATCCAATATGTGAACTCTAATACACAACCAGCGTTTCCCATATTCTGGGAACACGCTAAAACAAAATTCACAACCGTACGGACATTTCAATTCAACACACACACAAACAACTTTCCATACAGACACTAACGCTTTATTCATGTTTTAAATGATGTATTTGTAATTCTTGTATCAATCTGTTTGTCATTAATATATAATTGTTTTGTACATATATATCTGTCTTGTTCGTTTTATTTTGCTTTCTTTGGACTCCATTATAGTCCAACATTACTATGTAGCGGGACTGGCCTGCAGGAAGTCTTAGTCCAGAGATTTTATCCTCACATTAACCCGCCGGTCCCCTACAAGTGTTTTGACAGAGGATGGTAAATGCGACACTGAGATCCGTAGACGTATTGGGATGGCCAAGGACGCATTCCAGAAGCGAGACAGAGTATTGTGGGACAGGAGGATTTCTTTGATAAAAAATAAAACAATACTGTTACGTGACATCTGTCCTTCTTTACGGCAGCGAATGTTGAACGATTTCCTCAAAGATGAAGAAGAGACTCGAGGCGACGGAGATGTGGTTCTACAGAAAATATGTTAAGGATATCATGAATTGAGCGATGAGGCCTTAGAGAGGATGCAAACAAGGAGGAGACTTATACTTAACATCAGGAAGAGGCAGCTGAAGTTCTTGGGACACATAATGAGGAAGGAGGGCCTGGAGAATCTGATACTCACGGGTCGAGTAGAGGGAAAGAGAGATAAGGGAAAACAATGCATGACATACCTGGCGGCGTTAAACAAGTGGATGACAGAACGTGATCAGAGGGAAGGAACTTGTTGAGAGCTGCAAGGGATAGGGGGTGAAGAGCCATGATCGCCTTCGTCCTGAAAGGACACTGCACATAGAAAAAAAGATCCTATGAGGTTTCATAAAGAACAGAGGTCAAAAATATGGTCTTTTACTGTCACCGCTAAAGCACAACTTTTTTATTGTCATCTCAAAAGCACGCGTGGAATTTTAAAATGTGATAGAAGAATTAAATGGACTACAATCTAGAAATTGGTTTTGTTGAGGCTTAAAAATAAATTATTTTGACATAAGATAATGAACATTTTATTTTAAGAATATAATTTTAGGCTTTTAAAACTGTTATAGACACCATTACAAGTGTACAAAATGTGGATCCAGTTCTAATAACGGGCCACAATTAAAAGTAAAACAACATTAAAATAACATGAAATATCAAAATGTTTACTGAGGTATTAAGTTTACAAAAAAAAAAAAAATATATCATACGCTGATCCTCAAGAACACATGACCCATATAGTTGGATCCAGTGACTTGACCCAATGATTTGTGAGTTCAGTACCTGACTATTGCAATGGTGAACAAAAACTTGGAGAATTCAGTTAAAGGCAGATAACGGAGACATATGGAAGAAGGCATGGCACGTGGAAACAGAACTATCTAACCTGGTGGACGAAATAAAGGGTTCTGTTCGAAATTCCAATCACCTGAAGATGGCCGGAGCGTACAATGGCAGAAACGTCGTGACTATGGTAATATAGATGAGGACAGTTCGAACAATATAAAATATTTAAAAATAGATTTATTCAAATGGTATGTACATGTACGTGCCTCGCGGTGGAGTAATGGATAGCGACTCGGATTGAGGAATCGGAGAGCCGAGTTCGAATTCCAGTCGAATCCATTACATTCACTTACGTGCTAATTCCCTTGGGAAAGGTATGAATGCTCTTCTTTTCCCCCGCAGCTATGGGTAAAATAGCAGGACAGACCGGGTTCTATCGCCTTGGATGGCAACTGGTCTTCCACAGAAAGAAATGGCAACCTACTGCGAGAAAAAAAATCTGTCTCGTCAGTCATGTATTGAAAGATACATGATCGCGTGTATCACGCATGGCACATAAATGATTGACTTGCATGTTCGTTGATGTTTCCACAAGTTTCTTCCGAAACGAGTTTACTATTGAAATTAATGATATGAGATAGGACTGGTTGCTAAAGGCAACTTTCTTTATTTTCTTACAAGGGGCTGTTACAAAATTTTTATTTTAATACAAATATTAAAAGTATAGAATGAAAATTAATTAAACATTAGTTAAATTATATGTTGAATTAATTTATTTTATAATTTTCTTACTTGTTTGATGTCATAAAATAGATACAGACAATGAGATTTCTTTTAATCTATTCTAATTTTGAAATGTATGAAACTGAAGTGCTAGAAAAAAGAAGGCATTTAATAAAGAACTTCCGTGTAAAAAATAATAAAACTTTTTATATGACTGACAAAGTAAAACAAAATTCGTTTTAAAAAGTGACTGCTGAGATCGTACTGTAGTGACTACCCGGATACACCACGCCCACAAAATACTTAATATACTAGAAAATAAGTACTATTTACTACAGGACAATTTATCCATCGCAGTAGCCACACCAAATTTTCTGCCATTGACTTTGCCAAACTTGGTTTAGTAAAAAATCAGTGATTGGTTGATTTTTGACCAATCGTATAATTTAAACATTCCTTTCGATATTTTTCCCGCTCCTCTCTGGAGCCTACTCAAAAAGTATAAATACCACGAAAATAAAACAATAGAACAGTAGTAGAACAAATAAATCAACAGAGCTCAACTACGTACGTGTACCTACATTCTTCTACTCACACACACACACAGACACAAAACTACAATTGCACTACGCTGTGAACTGTCTGCCCAAAAGCCAAGTAACAAACTCAAAATTCTATTATCCTTTTGTACAAGCTTTTTCATACTTGAACTCAGTTATCATTTATCACTGAACTCTGAACATAAACAGGAAAGTTCTTTAATACATATTTTCAATCTTGCATCAGTACAAGGGAAACTACTTTCTTTTTCTTAATTTTATTTCATCAAGCACGATTGTTGTACTCGTCTATTTTCAATACATTTTATTGTTGATTACTACATAATCTCTTGTTATTTCTTCCTTGTGTCTTTTACAAATTTAAATGTGATGTGCTAACCAAAAACGCAACCTTCACCAAAGTCTTCTTAACAATTTTAAACCAAATCGAATTAGCACGACACAGTACTCCTTATTAATTAAAAGTCTTTTTATTTCTTTGCAAAATGTAAATTTGGGCTGTTATGGTTGTCCTGAAAGTAAGAAAAATTGTAAGAACTAACTTTTTAAATGCTTAATTAAAATATATTAATTATATCAATATAAATGATGGTACTTCCTATCATATATACATATAAAACTGCTTGTGTGTCCATACATGTATATCTTTTTTGTAGCAATTACCGGAGTTCTTTTAATCTGAACTTATTTCTTATTACTCTAAGCTTGGTATCTCCAAATGTATTTAAATAGCGTATTTTATTAGAAAAACCTTGGGTATAGAGTAAGTTACCCGATCCATTCCAGTACATTGTGAATAATTTTAATTTTTGTGATTGAAGACGATTATATTTACAGTATTATAAAGAAAATTCTTCAGTAAACGTTCTTACAATATCAATGTAGCAAATCTTGAAAATTTACACTGAGACATTAAAGAAATGATTCAAATATAGAAGAACTACTTTTTTATGTAACTTGGTGCTTGCATATTTTAATAAAACACTTGATTTTCTTCCAGATATCAGAGGGAAAGAATCTATAATATTAGCTTTTGTAAAATTTACCTGTAATAATTCAATGCGATTCTGAATTTTTTCCATTTGCTGATGAAAAAAGAGAATTTTTTTAAGCATTTCACCACAAGGAAGGCGGGAAGCCACTAGCACGCAAGGGGTTACAGAGAGTTGGAGTGAGAGCAAAGAGAAGTGATAGAGGAAAGGATGAAGAGAAGGTTAGGGGATAGATCAGGGCATCTGGAGACGTCGATTGACATTACATTTGAATAGTTGGAGATTATAGCTATCAGGGAAATCGGTCGAGTAGAATAACGTAGCGGCAAGAGTCACAGTAAAAAGCAGGTAGACTCAGTAAGAAGTCATATAGCGATACGTCGATATCAAAGACTATCTATATATTTGTCTACTAACCTCGCATTCCTGGAACTACTAACCTGTATTACCAGTTTGTTTTATTACGTTAATATAATTATTTCCTATATTCATTCTTGGCGTTTGTTATTATTTGATACCGGATTTCACCCCGGAATCCACAAAACTCCCATGTGCCTAGCATTCATGTTTGGATGCTGAGAAAATCTATCTCTACAAGTTTTACAGCAGGGACTGCTTCATGCAATTTTAAATTTATATTAACAGCAAATATTGCGCAACACACCACAAGTGACTATATTCACACAGGTCTATATTATACAGTGCAGAATTCCAACGAAATATAACATCGGACATTTCTGCAAAGCTGAAATTGGAAGAAAACACTTTTTTTGTGTGGGAACGATTTTTGACAAAATTCTCAATACACTGATAAGAAAAAAATCATAATAAAGATAGTAAGAAGAAGAATGAAGAAGAGGGCAAAAATTATATGAGGCACAATATATATGTATATACTTCAAGTAAAACGCAAAGAAAAGCAACAATAAGACAGTAATAAAATAAAAGGTTCACAATGTAGGAATAATGCTCACACTCTAAAAGGATACAGTACAGTGGTTATAGCATTTTGAAAGGGAAGAAAGTTGCAGGCAAAATGTCTAGGGTTAAGTTCTATTTTGAGCATTAAAAACATGTCTTTAATTTTACTCAGCTAAAAGGGTTTTCTTCTGGCGGAATATAGTCCAACTTCGTTGTGCCATCTTGTACATCAACCCTTATTTTTGTATGTTTTGAATGATGGTGGTAGATGTTTTCTATATATTAGATTTATAGGGCTATCTTCTGGCAGAGGTTTCCACACTGGGATAGGTTTCTGTTATGGTGTAAAACCATAGAAAGATAACACGGACTCGGATATAGGTTAAATAGTATATTCTCGGAAACGTAGTACAAAGGTAAATGTGGACAGGAGAGTACTTTCTCTCACTGGTGTCCCGACTCACTCATTCACTCACTCTGTGGCTACTACTCGGGGACCCTCACTTGGTGACTGAATATTTAACACCCCCCCCACACACACACGGGTCGCATGTGGCACAATGCCGGCTTAATGTGGGTTTACCGAGCCCGTAGGCTCGGCCAAAAATATGCCCATTTACAACCCGTATAAACGGGTTTAGGGACTGTCTACCTCACCGGACGAAACTCTGCCCTGCGGCAAAGCCTCGTCCGAGTTCCGCTCCGCCGAGCCAGAGAGTTCGACAGCGTCACTGGGTGACTGGATATTTAGCACCCCCCACACGGGTCGAATGTGACACAAGGCCGGTTTAATGTGGGCTTACCGAGCCCGTAGGCTCGGCCAAAAATATGCCCATTAGAACCCGTATAAACGGGTTTAGGTACTGGCTACCTCCCCGGACGGCACTTTGCCCTGCGGCAAAGCCCCGTCCGAGTCCCTCCCCGCCGAGACGGAGAGTTCGACAACAAAGAACAATCTAAATGACTGTTCCAGTCACTGGGTGACTGACCTTACTCAGAGTTATTAGCCATATTATATAGGTGTGGAAGAGTCCATTTGTAGGTAGGTCCCCACAATAGTTTCCGTAGTTGGTTGCCTTATCTGGTTGTGTAAATGACTTTTTTCTTCTCCACAATAATTTCTTTTCAAATAGTTTGGGAAAAGTTACTTGCCAGTGTGTGTTAAATTGTGTCATTTGAGATTTGCATATAGTGAACAGTTTGTTCCACAGATTTCACAGTGAAATGCTTCTCTCTAGTGTGCATGAACATGTGTTTTTTGAGATATGAATTTTGGGCAAACTTATATCCACAGATTTCACAATGGAAACATTCCTCTCCCGTGTGTGGTAGCATGTTTTCTTGGAATGATGTATTAAAGGGAAATTTACTCTACAGGTTTCACAGTGGAATGGTTTCTCTCCAGTGTGTGTTAACATGTTTAATTTGAGAGAGGAATTTTGGTAACACTCAAATACACAGATTTCTCAGTGGAAATTTTTTCTCCAGTGTATACATGTGTTTTTTAACTGATAATTTGCTACTCCCACTTAACAAGAAAATAGGAAAAGTAAAGATGAAAGGTGCCAGAGACAAGTAAAGATCTCCGTTAGAGATAAATTAATTCACATTCATTGAATTTGTAGTTGAAAGGAAAATAATAAATTATTCTACAGTAATAAAATTCATTTTAGTAGAATCTCGAAAAATCTATCAGTGTCTTTTAAGATTTAAACAGTTGAAAAAATTTTATTCACGTGTCAATTTCAAAAGTAAAAAGACCTTTTAATCTCTAGTCAACGGTGGGTGAGTTCATGCCGAAAAAAATATATATTTTACGCATCCCGTGTCAATGGGTATCTATGTGTAAACTACATTTGTCTAAATTGTTGCCAAAAGTCACAAGTTTGAGAATCAAATTCGACTCAAAGAAAATGTAGATGTGAAGAATGATAGAAATGCGCCTTTGATGTGTAGGATAGAAAATGCGTCTTTTGAAAAAAAATAAGGATATTATTTTTAAAGTTTACAGGCTAATAATGATTTGTATCTCTTTGTAGCTTTTGTTGTAAGTGTAAAAAGTGATGAAATATATTAAAACTTATTTAGCTTTTATATTGCTTGACTTTCTGTTAAAAGTTCAATCTGGCAACCCTGTCCCTTTATTTTTGTATTTCTGCAATAGATGTCTAGAAAGTATACAAAGATTTTGAATTTATCGTAGACTATTTGACATAGTACTGGAAAAGTTCTTGAATAGTCTTAGAGGTTTTTTACACAGATCTGTGGGAATACAGAAACCAATTTTGCTGGTTTGAATAGAATGATAATAAGGATTATGTGATAAAATGCAGTAAAAACATTGTGAATATAGAAACCAAGCTGAACATGCTGGTTCGAATAGAGTGATATACAATATGGATTATGTGATAAAATGCAGTAAAAAAATTGTGAATATAGAAACCAAGCTGAACATGCTGGTTCGAATAGAGTGATATACAATATGGATTATGTGATAAAATGCAGTAAAAAAATTGTGAATATAGAAACCAAGCTGAACATGCTGGTTCGAATAGAGTGATATACAATATGGATTATGTGATAAAATGCAGTAAAAACATTGTGAATATAGAAACCAAGCTGAACATGCTGGTTCGAATAGAGTGATATACAATATGGATTATGTGATAAAATGCAGTAAAAACATTGTGAATATAGAAACCAAGCTGAACATGCTGGTTCGAATAGAGTGATATACAATATGGATTATGTGATGAAATGCAATAAAAACATTGTGAATGTAGAAACCAAGATGAACATGCTGGTTCGAATAGAGTGATATACAATATGGATTATGTGATAAAATGCAGTAAAAACATTGTGAATATAGAAACCAAGATGAACATGCTGGTTCGAATAGAGTGATATACAATATGGATTATGTGATGAAATGCAATAAAAACATTGTGAATGTAGAAACCAAGATGAACATGCTGGTTCGAATAGAGTGATATACAATATGGATTATGTGATAAAATGCAGTAAAAACATTGTGAATATAGAAACCAAGATGAACATGCTGGTTCGAATAGAGTGATATACAATATGGATTATGTGATAAAATGCAGTAAAAACATTGTGAATATAGAAACCAAGCTGAACATGCTGGTTCGAATAGAATGATATACAATATGGATTATGTGATAAAATGCAGTAAAAACATTGTGAATGTAGAAACCAAGATGAACATGCTGGTTCGAATAGAGTGATATACAATATGGATTATGTGATAAAATACAGTAAAAACATTGTGAACATAGAAACCAAGATGAACATGCTGGTTTGAATAGAGTGATATACAATATGGATTATGTGATAAAATGCAGTAAAAACATTGTGACTATAGAAACCAAGATGAACATGCTGGATTGAATAGAGTGATATACAATATGGATTATGTGATAAAATGCAGTAAAAACATTGTGAACATAGAAACCAAGATGAACATGCTGGTTTGAATAGAGTGATATACAATATGGATTATGTGATAAAATGCAGTAAAAACATTGTGAATATAGAAACCAAGATGAACATGCTGGTTTGAATAGAGTGATATACAATATGGATTATGTGATAAAATGCAGTAAAAACATTGTGAATATAGAAACCAAGATGAACATGCTGGTTTGAATAGAGTGATATACAATATGGATTATGTGATAAAATGCAGTAAAAACATTGTAACTATAGAAACCAAGATGAACATGCTGGATTGAATAGAGTGATATACAATATGGATTATGTGATAAAATGCAGTAAAAACATTGTGAATATAGAAACCAAGATGAACATGCCGGTTTGAATAGAGTGATATACAATATGGATTATGTGATAAAATGCAGTAAAAACATTGTGACTATAGAAACCAAGATGAACATGCTGGATTGAATAGAGTGATATACAATATGGATTATGTCATGAAAGACAATAAAGATGAACTTAAAACACTTTCAAGAGGAACAGAAGCAAGTCTGAAAAAGATAAACGTTTTGTTTTTAACAGAAGTTACAATTTTCCTTGTCTAATGAACAACCTCACTTCTGTCAGCAAAAATATTTTTCTAAAATAAATTCATGACTTCACTTGAGCATATTTCGCTTTCATAGTTCTAGTAGTAACTTTTGACTGGTTATTTTTCGTCTGTAAAATGGTATTTAAATGATAACGCGAGACTTGAATCTTCATTAATTTACATTTTATTCTCACCAATATTTAATCACTTACTCCTAGCTTGTTTATACTACTCAGCCCTATTTTCATACTGCACCTCAAGTTTGGCATGCAGGATGTAAGAGACTATCAATTCATCTCTGAGGCTGTTTGTATATCCATCTACTCAATATTCTTGTTATCTTGCCTGCTTTACTAGATGGATGTAAGAGATCATGTTCTATTGCTCTGCACTCAATGGCTGTGAGTAACGCTAAACCAACCCCATGCACCTGGCTTCTATTGATAGTCAAGTGTAAAATTTGAGTGTAGCATGTATCTGGCATGAAATCAAAGTTTCCTTTTCCTTGTCTAGAACTCAGCTTGCTGATTTTTCTTTTCCATTGCCCATTCTAACACCTATGCATCCATGTCCACCGATACAGGATTTAATAATAATCTGGTAGCAAATCTGCTCTAATTTTAAATGCCATCCAGAATAAAATAACATTTTATTTTTCATTTTACTTGCTTTATTTGTATTGTACAAATGATTTAAGTCAAAATAAACTGTAATAAAAATGTTAGATTTAAACACTAATTTATCAGTCGTTCTGCCTTTATTTCTTTGGCTGATTGATGACAAATCTCTTTAAATTAACAAGTAACGTATTTTTATTAAATATTTTTATTTGATGAACATATAGCATAATTTTGCATTTGTAATAATTTGGGTCGCAGTTTTAAGAAAATACTTAAAAACATTTTTATAAACCTATTACATGACCCTATATGGTGTGTTTTCTTAATCCAGTCATTACTTAATATATCTTTTTTTCAGTTTGCATCTTTGAGAGTATTTGAAACAATGGTGAATATTTATGAGAAAGAAGGCATTCTTACACTGTGAAATTTGTGGATTTATAGTAAGCTGTAAGTTGATATATTAGATATTTAACAGAACATTTATAGAGGAGAAACCATTTCTACAGTCAAACCTATGGCGTTATATTTTCTATAAACTGAAATCTCAAAACAAACATGACAACTCAGACTGGTCAGAAACTTTTCCACTGTGAAATCTGCGGTGAAAGTTTTTCCTTTAAATCATCATTCCCTAAAAACATGTTAACACACAGTAGAGAGAAACCTTTCCACTGTGAAATCTGTCGATTCAACTTTTCTCAAAATATGCATCATAAGCAACACATGTTTACACACACTGGGGAGAAACCTTTCCACTGTAAAATCTGTGGATTTAAATCCTCCAAAAATTCAGGTCTCAAAAGACGTACTGTTGGGACGCACCCACCTTCACAACCACAATAGACTGATCCTATCAGGGCAAAGTGTCGTCCGGGGAGGTAGACAGTCCCTGAACCCGTTTATACGGGTTCTAAATGGGCATATTTTTGGCCGAGCCTACGGGCTCGGGGAGCCCACATTAAACCGGCCTTGTGCCACATTCGACCCACGTGGGAGGGTTGTTAAATACCGTAGTGTAGCAGTGTAGAGCAGTGCAGAGTGAGACTTCTGTAGTGATCAGTTACACTTCCGTTTCTCGACCGGAAGATACCGTTGGACTTTATTACTATTACTTATTGTTACTACTAATCTACGTTCGTTCTACTACTAATCTCTCTGATGTAAATACCTCTCTGAATATACCAGTATTTTTCCCTACGACTGTGTTTGTTCGTTATTACCATATACTCACGTGGAAACACTCAACATCTCAACAGTGGCGACGAAGGATGTTTTATTGATCTCAACACATACACTGGAGAGAGATCTTTCCATTGTGTCATTTGTCGATTTAAGTTTTCCGGAAGTACATCTCTAAAAATACACATGTTAAAACACACTGGAAACAATCCATTCCACTGTGAAATCCGTGTTTCTGAAAATCAGCTCTCTAGTCTCACATGTTTACACACATTAGAGTGTTACCATTCCACTGTTAAATCTATGAATTTAAATCTTTAAAACTCATCTCTCAAATGACACATGTTAATACACACAGGAGAAAAACAAATCCATTGTGAAGCTTGTGGATTTAAATTTCCCAAGATTATGATCTCAAAAGCGTATGTATATACACACTGGGGATAAACCATATCACTGTGAAAACTGACAATGTATGTTTTCCAAAAATTAATCTTTAAAAACGCTCATGAAAAAACACACTGTAATGAAACCGTTCCACTGAAATCTGTGCACTAATTTTTTCATTTAAATGCTTACTCCAATAAAACATGTTGACACACTGGCAAGTAACCTGTCCATTGTGAAATTTTCTGAGTTATTTTTTCACTAAATTTTCACCTCAAATAAAACACATTAGCACCATTTAAAACTGAAAATTGTACATCATCTACTACAAGATAGCTAAGAAAAATTACAAAAAATGGTTGAATATTTAATTGATTATTTTGTTAGAAATTTGGACAACATGTTAAGTCTCACTATAGATTTTGCTGTTCTATAAAATATACGCCCAATACTTATATCGAAGACAATACTTAAATGACTCAATAAAATGCCGTGAAGCTATGGAAGGTGGAATAAACACCAGCAGATGAATGAACTGAAAGTTGGTGTATCTTCCGCCCTTCTCCCATCGCTACAGGGCTTTGAAATGATTGGTATACGTCTCCCTCAGACCTGCGCAGTGGAGATTTTAGGTGAAGTGCAGTGTGCACTGAACTGGCCCCACCCTTTACACTCGGGATTCGATCAGTTATTGCCTAGTAAGCTGGGACGATGAAGTCCCCGGGTCGTAGGTTTTACCGAGTGTCCTTCTCTTAGCCAATGGCTAGGGGAGAAAAAAGGAAAAAAATCCTGTGGAGTCCAAGACTACCAGATTAGTTGTGCTAGATGGCCGTTGAACAAAAAGCATCCGCCTTTTATTTAATCCTGCAGGGTGACTAGCCACCTTGCAGGGTACTCTGTGAGGGTACCGGTTGTCGCCGATAATCCGACTATGAAAACAGGTAGTATTGGGATACATGGTACCAGTAGCGCTAGGGAGCGACCTGACTATTGGTGTATCATGATCAATACACATTTCGGTCTGTTGGCAAAGCTTATTAAAATGGCCTGAGACAAATTATGAGATTTTAACTTCCACACCACATTTATTGTCTGTTAGAACTTTTGTGCAATTATCTATTCAACACAATATATCTGTCCACCAAATGGATGTAAAACTGCGTAGTTAAATACCAAGATTGACTGTGCGGTGTATTTGTAAGTATGATAGCCCATAATAACATTATTCTATTTGTGTTAACTACCGTATTTGACGGCATAGAAGACGCACGGGTGTATAAGACGCGCCCCAATTTCAGCAGGGCAAATCAAGAAGAAAATAGTAATTAGTAAAATTATTAGTAAATGGTACAGCCTAGTCTATATTTATGAGGAATTATTTTGGTTAAACAAGCCATGATTACAATTAAACGAAAAATAATACGAAAAAAGAACACGAACCTATAACATTTTTATTATATCCAAAAGTAAGAAAACAAAATAAAAATCAAGCAATTATTACAATTGAGCAAAAAAACAGCACAGTTACCATTAAAATTTTAAAATTCATAAAATTCGTCTTCTTTATCAAAACTCTGATACTCATTTCCAAAACTACTATCATCGTCTTTAATGCGGCATTTTCCGTTCCATGGAGAGCATAGCTAATGCCACACTTTTAGTTTAAATTAAAAGATTTCACAACAATTTCTGGTCTAATATCATCCCAAGCTTGCTTCACCCATTCGCAGTGCAATGCTGGGTCTTTTTATTCTTCCTGTAAGTGTAAGGTCGTGATCAGGCATTGCCATCCACGCGTTCCATTACTCCTTCATGTTTAAGTCTAAGCTAATATGAGTTGCCAGCTAGCTAATTTCAGCCGACTATCTCTAATTTTAAACTTACATATGGCATATAAGACGCAGGGGAATTTTAAAATATATTTGTAGTAAAAAAAAAAAAATGCGCCTTATATGCCGTTATAATAGATCTGAGAAGGCTGCGTGAATATTTTAATGTTTTGCTGCAAATGAAACATGCAACGTCATAAATTTCATAAAAAAGATCAAATGGTAACGATGTTCAATTATGACAAAAAGGATAGGTTTGGAACTACAAATAAATTTTTTATATACAAATTTTTACAATTTTGTTTCGTAATGATGCGTGCGTAAGATTGATCAGAGTATATTCAAAAGAAAAGGTTCTCGTTTCTGGTTTGGAAATGTCAAATGCAGAAAGTAAGTGAAAGTTGTCTACCTTTAACTAGAAGAGTTAAAATTAAATTAGACAAAATTTTTCTGAGAAAGATATTCTAGTGGAAAATGTTTTGTCAATGAGTTGTTGAAAACGTTGGTGAATTGTGATGTAGTGTATTTTTCCAAATCTTTCATAAAAGATGTTTGTTCCAAAAAGCAGTCTCTGATCAACATTTTGCTATGATTTTTAAAGAAGTAAAATTATATAACTTCAAAAATTTGTTGAATAAAAGGGATACATGATAAAAAAAATGCCCAAAACATTTGTTTTTATTATGTAATAAAGGAAAACAAAAATTAAGCAGTTATCAAGTGTGTGTGTGCGTGCGTGCGTGTGTGTATGATGAAATTTGCATATACCAATGTAGCTTTTCAATACCAGCCCCAGGGATTGGACTGACTGAGTTTTTATTTTGGCCACGTGTCTCTTACACGTATAAGAAACAACACACCACTATATCCGTCCGAATAATAAAAATAAAAAAAATTATATATTGGTTGGTGCATAATTATCAAGCGTTTTTGTAGGCGAGTTATTTGTTAATAAAAATTGCTGTTTTGTTTACTTTTTTAATAAAAATACTATTTTATTTTCAGGTTATAAAAATGCGCGTCGATAATCATACGCTCCGGAATAATCATTTAAAAATGTTATTGTTGAATTATGTTTTTCTTTTTTCATAATAAATATAGTTTAAAAACGCCTGCACCAAGCCATTGAGTTTATGATAATTCAACTAAGAACCATTCCAACCTTATTTCATTCAAAGAGGGAGAGAATGGCATTAATGAGCAGGAAAACAGAACGCAAATATAAATTTTATGAAAAATTAGAAAATAAAGAAAAAGGATTGAAATTACTATATGGATTTGTTATTATCTCGTCTGTACCAAAGTCCCAGTTTTCGCTAAAAAAAAGTAGCATATCCTGATGAAAAAAGGCCCCAAACTTAATAAAAACAAAATTTTATCACGAAAAACTTTATGTTATTAATAAGAGTAGAGACCAAAGTATTTTTAAGTATTTTAAAAAAAGTTTTATTCATATTTAGCACGTTTAAATTTGTGGTTGAAAATCTTTTTTTTTAGCTCAAAGATCACCTAATATTTTGCACTAGCTTTTTTTCACTTAAAAAACACATAAATTTGGAAATTATTGTAAAAATCAAATAATTGTCCCAATTTAGTGAAACTTTCAGAACTTATTCCGAAATGACTGAATTTATTGAAGAAATGTTTGTCTTTTAGAAAGTTATGGTAAAAATATTTTTTTTACGTCTTATACCCACCTTACTTAATTTTATGAAAACTTTTAAACTAGGAGGTGTTTAACTAATTTTATTTTTTAATTAAATAAAGGAGACTTTGAGGAATATAAATCATAAATTTTGTGTAAAATTTTGACCCGCTTAAACCCCAATTTTAGCTCTGAATTTAAAATACAAAAATGCAAGAAAACTAAGACATTTTTTAATGAAAACAGCTTTTAATGTATTTTATAAATAATATATATTAAGGACTTTCTTTTGTGAAGTCAAAATCCTTTTCGATAGAATAATAAATTTTTACGAGAATTGTTTACTTTTTTTTACATCTAAATAAAAAAGTGAAAATATTGATAAATGTTTACAAAAATAAAGTACAAAGTGTGTACCTCATTTTTTTCCCTCATTACAAAGATCTATTTTTATAGATCATAAATTAGAAAGCTTATTACAATCTGTGAGCCGCAACATATTTTAAAATAACTTTTTGTTATTTCAAAAAATGCATTAAAATCATCTCCGACGAAACTATGGATGGCCGTTTTTAAATAAAAAAATAAAAAAAATGTTAGAGTTATTCCCCCTGATTGAGTGAAATTATCGTTCTGGCTGGACGCACTTACTTCTCATTATTGTCGCATCGTCAACTCAAAACTTTTCTAATTTTGTTTTTTTACCTATAATCAAATTCTTTTTCAGTGAGAGACATACTGCAAACATTAATTTTTTTTAAAATTCAAATTTAGGGACAGAAACAACAAAAAAGGGATCTTTGGGAAAAATTATCAGAAAAGTATTTCATAAAAAATAGCTGTTTAAAACGCTTGTTTTTGAGTGAAAGATATGTGGCAAAAAAAAAATGTCATCTGTTCAGTGTTGTTGTCATCCTCCAGATCAGTAGGTGTTAAAAAACAAAACAAACTTTTACTATAGCAAACCTGAACTGACTGAAGTTTAGTGGGGCTAGGAACCCTCAAAAAGCAGCTGTGCTGAGATAAAACTTTAAAACAATAACATAAAATTTTATGTGAAAATAACAATATTGTTACAAAAGTTTTGTCTTATAAAATTTGAACTATAAATGTACTTTTTCGTAATTTAAATGTTATTTTTATTCAAGAATTCTCCCTCAAACGTAAGGTAAAAAAAAATTGGAAGTATATATATAAACTGGTTCACTTAAAGCTAGAACGATTTATATCACTTTTGCCCTATCGTCCGATAATTTCCCCTGACGTAAGTTGTTGACAGATTGACTTACATCAGTTAACACCTCTCAATCAGGCCAAAAAACCAAGAACCACGGTCGGGAATGTCTTTTTAAAAAAATTTCTGATGAAAAAGTAAGTAATGTTTCTTTCAAATCACATTAAGTATACTTTAAATTTTCTAATTTTCCTAAAATAACTTTTGAGAAATGTATCATTGAATTTTACATGATTTTTAAATGAGGAAACTTTATTTTTGTTTATAAAACTGTCAATAATGATTGATTTTACCGTTTTACGTCAATTCTGATGACTAAAAAAAAACATGATTTTTAGCTAAGATTTCAGACATGCTAGAAAGGATTCAAATTTTTTTAAATACTCAAAAAATACTTTGGTCTTTCCTCTAAATAATGACATAAACATCTAGAAAATACAAAATTATTTTAATCAAGTTTGGGAATTTTTTTTCATCAAGGTGCGTTTTTTTTAGTGAATTATGGGACAACCTTAAAAGCAATGAACAGATTGTTCTTTTACAACGACTATTGTAATTCTTTTTTCTTCTGACTGACTGTATCCAGAAACTACGTCATGTTTTCACGTTCTTTAATTTTTTAACTTGCACTCTATTTGAAAATAGATAGCTTTATTGATTAACTTCACACAATATTCCCGAATTTAAGAAAGAAGTACCAAATGCAGCAATAACTACTTTAAATAAAAATAAAAAAAACTGCTCTAACGAAGCCAGACGGTTAGTAAAAAGTTTCTTCAGTGTGATTTGATGCATAAAACTTTTAATTGTGATGTTCAACTGCACGTAAAAAATATAAACGCCAAAATGAAAGCCTTAATGATTATAAAATAAGCTACAGTGCTGTTCGATAAAAGTGACTCACATGATTTTTTTTTTACTTAAAAATTTTTTCGCCTTTTGTTTTTGGGGTGAAACTAATTTTTAATCTTACTAATATAAAGACCCCTTCCCGACCACCTAGTAAAAAAGTTTACTCACCCTAAGGTATTCTATTAATTTTGGATATAAATGAGATTTAGGGAAAAGCTCTGTGCAAAAAAAGTGACTCACTTATTTCCTGCAACTAATAATCAATAGAAACATAACCGAACAGCTTTAAATAAAGAATAATAGAGGTATCATTTATTTATAATAGGTAATATAGTTCGAAATATTTAATAATCTATGGGTCCTCCTTTATTTTGAATAACCTTTTCAACCCTTTTTGGCATTGACTTGATTAGGTTCTGGCTAATCTCATCTCCAAGCATTGAATTCCATTCGGATATGAAATTCACAATCAAATCCTCTTTGTTGCTCAACTGCTTTCCCGAGAGCCTGTACTTTATAATGCTCCATAAGTTTTCTATGGGGTTGAGGTCAGGAGATTGGGGTGGCCATGTCATAACACTCACCTGCTTTTCATCAAAATATTCCTTCATCAATTTTTATTTGTGACAGGGAGCATTATCCTGCATAAAAAATGAGCTTGGTAGGGTCGATTTGCACCCTTTCAGCAGAAGGGAGCAGACAAGACTCTAAAATTCTCTTGTACTGGTCGCTCCTGAGGGTCTTTTCAATAGGTTTTAAGAAACCAGTTCCATGAAAAGAAAAGCATCCCCAGAACATTATACCGAACGGATGCTTGACAGTACTTACTGCTAAATTCAAAGAGCTTTCAAAGCTTCTTTTTTGGATTTTAGATCGCTTATCCTTTGAATTTAGCTCAACTTTCGTTTCATCGGAGAAGAGAACATTTAGTAAAAAAAAAAAAAAAAAAAAAAAAATCAGGTGAGTCACTTTTATCGAACAGCAGTGTATATTATAAAATTTGTTTTTCAAAACATATAAGAAATAGGACTCAAGTCAGATGATCTGAAAACCTGTCATAATAAAGTTTGTGAACAGGCGTGATTTAAAGTGATACATTTTTTTTTTAACCAATTGAGAAAGTAAGTTATAATCCCTTAGTATCAAATTTGGATCCGTTTTGCAACTATGAAGTCTCTTTTGATATGAATAGAAGAGCGTCGGCATTCACAAGGGGGATATGGACTTATTCTGGCAGCTGAACTAAGAAAAAATGAGTCAACAACGCAAATGAAGTAACAGAAGAAAAATACAAAAAGGAGAAAATTCTACAAATTTTCAGAGATATACAATTATCAGGGGTATGCCGAGGCAAAGTGACACCCGGGTTCCATTTATTCATAATGGCACTTCCTTTGTTGGAGGAAAAAAATCAAATACACTTAATGGCGTTGATTCGTACTTGAAAAACAACAAATTCAAAAATTAGCTGAACAAACGTTTTTATATTTTAACCTTTCGAGCTTCTGCAGAAGCTAAGTTACTAATAACTTGGTCAATTATCTATCTTCTCCACAGTTTCATGTTCAATTGAAATGGGGGAGAAATTGGATGAGGGATCTTGCGACATACTTGATCTCAGGTGACTTTTAATGAACATCAATTTTGAGAAGCTTCTCTCTGCAGTAGCAACAGAAACTGTGGGCATCAAAAACAGTCGTAGTGCAATCACAATATTTCGCACTAGTCCTTGAACTTGCCATCGATAAATCCCTCTTAGCCATTTGATAGCCGATGATTTGGTCATCATGGCCATGTCACGTTCAACTTTGGAAGCTGCCGCGAAAAAAATCCCGAAGTTGGAGAACTTCCAAAGGCAGTTTAGATACGTTTAAGTCAGCACCGTATTCGCTACCGAGAATTTTAAATTTTCTTTCCAACTCGCCTTCAGTATCTTCCAGGATTGCTTGCGATGATAATCCAGCGAAGACAGTTTGCAGATGAGACATGGAGTCAAATCATCCTTCCAGTTCATTTACAAGTCGATCATGACATTCGTACAGATTTCTCTTTACTTCCTGCACAAGTGCTTGACATACATCATCTTACTTTTCCCCGGGTAGCTTTCTCTTTCTTCTAATTCGCTGTTCGACTGGAATTTCCATTTCCTCGCACTTTGTTTTACTTTGATTAACCAATTCCAACACCAGCCTGTCCCTGTTTCGATTAAATAGAGAACTTACCATAAGATCTCTATTTATGAGAAAAAATAACGACCCGTGCCAAACATGACACACACACACACACACCCTTCACCACACGACGATCTTCTTAACAAACGCCTTACGAACTTTTGTATTTGAATAATTATAGAATCACATTGCTTGTTATTATTTTTCAAAAAAAGGGAACTTCATAAACTTTCTTTTTCCACTCAACTTTGAAATAAATAAATAAAATTTGTCCAATTTGTGTAATGTGTTAATGCATCTTATTTGAACATTCCCTCTGATTGTGATAAACCTTTGTGAACAATGGATCTGTCCGAAAGAAAATGAAATTAAGTATACTATTGCGATTTTGTTTGGGGTAGGGGGCGTCAGTCACAATCCTCTGCACGCCACTGTCCCTCTCTCTATATATATAATGCCATCCACATACAGGCCCGTTTCGCTGTATCACAGCTAATCAGTGCGGATAGATATCCGATTGCTTAAAGCCGGGATCGAAACCCGAGCGATTTCGCATCGGTCGGAGTTTCTAGCCCTGAGCTATCAGCGCAAGGCAGAAAGAAAAGGAAATTCTAGCGTATTATTTCTTACGAATGTAAACAAACGCCAGACAGCCATAGTGCTATATATATATATATATATATATATATATATATATATATATATATATATATATATATATATATATATATATAGCACTATGGCCTTCTGGCGTAACCCGGATATAAGAGACCTTGATATAAGAGAAACACGGATATAAGAAAGATTTTCTCTGGTCCCAAATTAGAGCCTGTGTTAATAAAACAAAATAGACCAAACCCGGATATAAGATAAACCCGGATATAAGAGACTTCTTCTCCGGTCCCGGCAACTCTCTTATATCCGGGTTACACTGTATATATATATATATATATATATATATATATATATATATATATTATATGTATGTATGTATGTGTGTGTGTGTGTCGCTTAAATTGCGTAAAAATGTAAATAACACTGACATCTCATTTTAACAGGTATATTTACCAAAATGTCTCAAATATATCTTGTAATAATAAAGCCAATAATATCAGCATTGATCCAATAATATCCAGCATTGACTTCATCCAGGGCCTCCGGACGAGTTCAGATTCTCTTGTATCTCTTCTGGAGAGTCTCCTTTTTTTTAACCTATTACTGCCATAAGCTCCATTTGGGGATCTGTTAAAATTAAACTCACTACATGTTATTCCTTGTATTTACATTGAACTGCTTACATACATTGCATTGCATTTGCAGAGGTATATATTACAACACTTACCCTTTAAAGTTTTTATTATTAGCCGTAAGAAGATACTTTCTGTCGTAATTTTACATTTCACGAGTAGAAAAATAATGACTATTTTAAAAAGTATTTTTTTATGATTTCTAATCAATATTATTTTTTAATGTTTCATGCACATATATATTTGATGTTCTAGTTTCTATAAAAACGACAATGGTAACTACTGAAATTAAACATAAGGAATAAATAAACTCCTAAGACAACTGTCTGGGCCAAAGATGCGCATTAAAAAAAATTGACAGTTAATGGGTTAAATTGGTGAATTCTACTACAATCTTTGCCTTCAGTTTATTTTTGGTTTTACCAGAGTTTTATTGGTCTCTCACTCAACTGTCCTTCCACACATAGTAATCAAGGTAATTGCAGTTGGGGAGTGGGGCTGATATCAGGGGTGATGTGGTCGTAAAAATTGTCTGACATGGTCATCCTCTTGACACAGGGCAGCACTACCACCTCAAGGCACTTGATGTAGGCCTTTGTGTTAAGTGTGCTGTTCCTTATTTTATTTTCCATACACACAATAAAAATTAATTCACACCACGGGTATCAAAAAAATACAACTGCGCGGGAATTCACTCCTCACCATACCCTGTGGGGTCAAAAACAAGAACGGCCCACCCAAAAGTTCGGACGTAGTGAAAAGCACACCACGTGGTAAAAAAAATATGATTTATTGACCAATCAGGGCTCGACATAAGAAACCCATTTCTTAATCTCCCCCGGAGCCTCATCATTCAGATATAAGGAAGGTAGAAACTCTCATCAGACCAGAGGGAGAACAGCGACAAGCCGACACCAAAGCGACACGGACAGCTTCGAACACACACACACACACACACACACAGAATTCAGCAGTTCACACAACAGGCAGTATCAGTGAACATTCCTTCACCCTCTCTTTCTTTCATCTCGCCCGCTACACATCGTCCTACCTTTTCCCTCTCACATTCCCAGTGCCTTTCTTTCTCCTTTTCTTCCACTGCTTTACGGACAATTTCATTTTTGTACGAAAAAAATAATTCTTATATTTTTTTTTTTACGAAAATAAACAAAAGTTTATTTTGCTTGATTTGTAGTGCATTTTCCTTTTATTATTTGTCTGAGGGACTTCTTTGCACCCTCTACATAAGTCTGACGCCCTGTGGGTAGATAAATGGGGGCATAACATCGCCATCACTAGTGATCACTCCAAACACCATGATATTGACTGAGTATCTGGTTTTCATCATTCTCAATCCTCTGGACTGTCCTCAGATTGACACTCAAACACTCTGTTCGTATTGGCGCATATGCCGCAAACGCCATGCAGTACGGCATGCCTTTTCCAAATTTTTGGCGGACTGAACTGCCTTGTTATATTTAAGCGTATTGGTGGCAGAAGCAAGAAACTACAGAAGTTTAAGAAATAAATAATTGTATTAACAAAAGAATACCACGAATGGTGAAGTGGTGTGAAAGTTTTTCGTTGAAAGAAAGAGATAAATAAAGCCGCCCGCAGTGGCTTACGGCACTAGAGGGAGGGTAGGGCACCTCGAGGTGGTGTAATGGTTAGCAAGCTAGTCTCGCTAGAACAATTACAACTTACTAGTGAGTTCGATTCTCACAGGGTGCCCCGTACTTTCGGCCTTGTGCCACATCTGAGCTACGCTTGGAAAATCACTAGAGGGAGGGTGAATCGTAACTTACTGCGGTGACGGGCTTTGGCGAGTTGTCCTTGGAGATGGGAGGCCAGTTGTCTTTGGGTATGGAGATGGCGTTCTGACGAGCGTGTGAACTCTGGCTGTTGTGCCGACCGAC
Organism: Acanthosepion esculentum; assembly: GCA_964036315.1. Taxonomy (NCBI): domain Eukaryota; kingdom Metazoa; phylum Mollusca; class Cephalopoda; order Sepiida; family Sepiidae; genus Acanthosepion; species Acanthosepion esculentum. The sequence continues at coordinate 42,206,705 of OZ038479.1, forward strand.
TGCCGAAGATGTCTCTTTGATGGGCTTCTAAGCCCTTTCGTAGGCTCGGATCGGCTCCAATTCCTATTTTGTTTCTTTTTTATAACGGGAGTGGGTGCTGTTGGGTAAAAAATTGGATTGTTTTTTTTTGGGGGGGGGTGCGGAGCCGATGAGTGTTTGATGGAATTTTTAGTTCGGTTTTGGGTTTCGGAGCGTTCACATCCGGCCAATGGTGGAAATTTGTGTAACATGAATCAGAAGAAGATCTGGTTTAGGAAGATTATAACAGCGTCATGTGCTTTTTTTTTTTTTTTAAGACGGTGCCCAACTGACTGTGTATAAAATAAATAAAGATTTTAGTTTAGGCACCGGAACGTTTTCTCGTTCTTCATCTACTCATCGAATCACTTTTATTATCGTCGAAAAGTAGACAATAATTTAAAAAATCTCTTTACTTTAAGTTTAAAATCCAATATGCGTAAATTTAATTTTAAATTATGTTGTTTTCGCTCAAACAAGCAAAAATTAAACATTTATTTAGCAAATTTAATTAATTCTTAAATTTCCTTATTTTCTTTAAAACCAATCTCTTGGACAAATATTCAAGAATCAGAAAAGCAGTCCAAGATTGCAATACAATGTTCTGCCATATTGTACCTAAACTATTTTTGTGAAAGGGACAACTTCTTCTTTTACACCGCTTATTGTGATCCTTTTGTTTTGTTATGTTCACAAGCTATGTGCGTTCTGTTTTCAAATAATTCATTTTTTTTAATTGCAATTTCTTTAAAAATAGGATTTTTTTTTTATTGATTACAAAATATTATCGATCTTGAAAAAGAAATATCATGTCCAACAACAACTTAATTCTGTTCGTTTTTTGTGAAAAAGTTTGGCATTCGCCCCGAAAAGGTAAGTTAGACGAATCATCACGGTTTTCCGAAAAGCCCCGAAAAACGCATTTCATACAATTTAAATGCCTTCTTTGAAATTAAATTTCGATTTTATTTGAAATATAACAGTCTAATTATTAGACTATCATTATATGATTTTATTTTATGATTTTTTCATTTAATTCGCATTGATATTTAGACTCTATCAATGCGAATTAAATGAAAAAAATCATTTTTAGAACATTATCTCGTTTTCTGATCATTGTATCTTTACAGAATTTAAAAAAAAAGATTTTAAAACGTTCATATATTTAAAACATAAATGCTGGAAGGATTTCTCCTTATAAGAAATATAAGCATTACGTTATAGAAAATAATTTTCTCAAGTAAAGTCTCTGACTCCACGAAAAAAACGCATTTTAATTTTTTTTTAAATTGTCTTTGAAAGAAATCCGTTTACCTGTTATAAACGATAATAGGTAAAAATTTTAAAAATGTATACCGTAAAACCTTATTTTAAAAAATGTAAAGAAATACGAAAACAGGCAGTGCAATAATCAAAACATTGGTATTTTTATGTTTAAAAAAAAATATAACGTTACAATACATTTTTTTTTTGCTATACGATTTTATGAAACTTACTTACGGGTCGGGGTATGAATAATTTTGTTCTTAAAATGGGAAATAGTTTCTTTTTCTTTTGATTTTATTTTTACGGATATAACGATATTTTTAAGTTTAATAAATTGCTTGCTGTATTTTTATTTTATTTTCATGTCAATTTGATATCATGAAATAACACCCAATATGCTTGTTTTCTTTTTCTGTATTTAAAAGTTATTGAATTATCATATTACTCTTCCAATAAGGAAATGTAGTCAAAGACGGTAATTCAGAATTTATTTCCTTTTTTAACTTTCTTTTTCATTTTAGTAAATGTTAGATTATTTTTAATTTAAAAATAATCTAACATTTACTAAAATGAAAAAAAAAGGTCAGTTTCTTTTTTTTTTTTTTTTAAATGTTCACACTGGAAAATAGCATTGAACTTAATATTTTTTGATTAATCATTCATGTCTTTATTTAATGAAAAGTATTTTTTTAAATAAATATTAACTGTATATTACAGTGTTGATTTATTTTCTGTCCAACCTGAAAGAAAAAAATACAGTTTTGTTAAGTAATGCAAGCACCAACTGTTAGAAAATTTTATTTTTTTGAATTTTATTAAATTATCAATATTTTTTTTTTTTTTTTTTTTTTTTTTTTTGTGAGATTTCGGACAAATTTTCAGAATGTTCACCCTTGATATTTCATTTTTTTTTTGTTTTGTTTTTTTTTCTACTGAAATAAAATTATCAGGGATTTTTCTATATAACTGTAAAAAGATTTGATGAATACCTCCCCATTTTAAAATACATAGACAAAATAACAAAAAGAAAAAGGGGCAGAGAGGGAAAGCTAACCCCCATACAAAATATTTCCAAAACATTTTCTAATAAAAAATAACCTATTTGATATACAATTCATTAAATATGGAATAAGTACTGAAAATTCAGTCTGAATCGGATAATTCACTGATTTTTGGCAAGTATTTAAATATAGGGGGTAGCACATTGCTTTCATTTCATCAATGAAACATCGATTTTGATGATACCTAGTCAGTTTCAGTTTGTCTTTTTTTTATCAAAACAATTTTGCCTATGACCAATTTTTTTCATGGTCTGTGGACAGTTTCCTAACTCAGATTTGCTTTTTAAAAAATGATATCTCTTGGTGATTCAGCTTTGCCAAGTTCATTCTTTTCTATTGAATAGTGATAAAAAAATAATTTTTCTTTTTCCTTTGTGGGGAAAAGAAATCAGATGTTCTGGCCCCACCTTTCTCCGAATTTATACAATCTAGTCACGTATTTTTGGTATGGTTATCGATCTATCTCTTCAACCTATAGTCTTATATAGCAGAAAAGTATATTTTTTTTAACATGAAGTGCTTGTTTTTCTGACAAGTTCAGTGAATTATTGACAGCCTGATCTTTAAGAAATTTAATTGAGGGGGACTGAACTGAAAGAAATTACTTGATCAATACAACATGAAGACCTTATTTACATAGTTTTTATTTTTCTCGTAACTGATTTATCCAGGGAATGAAAATACTGTATAGATCCTCCAATTAACTTACAGGAGAAAGTCTTTCAGAGATACAATTGTTGTTAATATTTCATATATTTACATATAAACTACAATGAGAATTTATTGATCATGTAACATAGTCATAACTATATAGAAATCACTGTGAACATATGTTTACCTGTAGCTAAAAAAGATGGTCATATCTGCATGATGGAATGGTTATTTGTTATTCTAATCTTAAAATATATTAGGAGGAAGTTTTAGTGAAAGTGAAATAAAAGTTATGAGCAAAATGAACATGTCAGCATTTTGAATGATGATCTGTTATGTATTTATCATAATGATCGAATGTATACATGACCAAACATGATTAAAAATTACTTTCATACTCTTCATGCAATCTTCAGGCTTTTACTAATGTTCTGTCCATTTATATAGGCATGCATTGACGAAAGTGATGCATTTTCTGATGACATGTCTATCTGAAAACGTTGTTATAATAAATTTCACATTAAAAGTGTTTCTGGTTGAGGTTGATTACATTATATTGACGGTTTTTCATAACCTTTACAGGAGCATTGGTGTACGATGTAAGCATTTGTGCAGAATTGACAATTTCTGCGAATTCTTTAAGCAGCACTTTCTTTCTGTTGACAATATTTGCTTAAGCTTTGATTCAGCTTTTGCAGTTTATGCTAGGCCTTTTCTAAAATAAGTGAGAGGAGACACGGTCGAGTAGTGGATAGTGACTCTGATTGAGGAATTGGAGAGCTGATTTCGAATTCCAGTCAAATCCATTACATTCACTAATACCCTTGGGAAAGGTATAAATCATTTTCATCTCCCCCAGCTATGAGTAAAATAGCAGGACAGACCATGTTCTATAGTCTTGGATGGCAACTGGTCTACCACAGAAAGAAATGGCAACCTACTGCTGGAAAAAAAACTGCCTCATCAGTCATGTATCGAAAGATACATGATACTCTAAGTGTGTATCATGCATGGCACATAACTGACTGACTGAATGAAAAGTTATGAATTCAAATGAATTCAATCCAAGATGATTAGATAGAATGTTCATGTTCCATTTTTTTTATGTTTCAGGGTTAAGTGATACAAGAAATCTGCTGTGCATGAAAAGTGGTATTGGAACAATCTATCTTACCAAGTACAACAGATAAAAGGGTGTAGGGTACAATGGCTAAAATTTGAAAAAAGTCCTAGAAAAATGACTGGGCCTTTTTTAAATTTGTCTGTACGCACATCCTTTTTCTCATGTATGCCAAATCCTAGAAATCTAGCTTTTTTGCCGGCTAAAATTGTCCTTTAAGAAAATTGTTTTTTTTTAGTTGTCAGTAATATTTGGCATTTATTACAAACTGTGGTTTGTTTCCTTGATTAGAACGAGTTCATGACCTAGTAGTTACTCAGTGATGAGAAATAAAGGGAGAAAGAATATGAAGGCATGTCTTCTAGCTGCTACTCCTCATTCAACAAGAAAATAGGAAAAGCAAAGATAAATGATGTCAGAGGCAAGTAAACATCATCAGAGATGAATTAATTCACACTCATTGAATTTGTAGTTGAAAAGAAAATAAATTATTTCTTAGTAATAAAACACATTTTAGTAGATTCTCAAAAAAATCTGCTTTTTGTTGTTTTTTTTTTTTTAATTTGACTAATTGAAGAAATTTTATTCACATGTCAATTTCAAAAGTAAAAAGTCATTTTGATTTCTATTCAACATTGGGTGAGTTCATGCCAAAAACTAGATACTGTATGCATCCATGATAATGTGTAAAATACATTTGTCTAAATTGTTGCCAAAAGTAACAAGTTTGTGAATCAAATTTGACTCGAAGAAAATGTAGAAAGGAAGGATACTAGAATAGAAAATGTACCTTTGATGTGTCTTAGGATAAAAAATGCATCTTTGAAAAAATAAGAAGAATATTATTTTTAAAGTTTGCAGGCCAATAATGACTTGCATTTTTTGTTTTTGTTTTAAGTGTGAAAAATTGATGTAATATCTTAAAAAAACTTATTTGGCTTGTATTGCTTGTTTTTATATTAAAATTTGAATCTGGCAACTTAGTCCCTTTACTTTTATATTTCTGCCTTCTGTATGGAGCATATATAAACTGAAATCCTTACTTATATGCTACAGTATTTCCATTTCTGGGGAAAGGTGATTGCAGGTTCAGTAGTGCTTGGTTACTAATAAAAGAGTATCAGAGCTGGTTAGCTCCATCCACAGATGTTTCAAAATGGAACACCAACAGCAAAGTATGCAAAAAGAAAATCTGCCAAATGTCAATGACATTTTATTTCCAATGAAACTTCAGATTTTTGTGTCTGTTTTGAAAGGCATTACCCATTTCTGATAAAATATCTGAGAAATAAACCATTGCTTCCTTTCATTGCAGATGATCTTTTTAGCATGATCATGAGTCTTTTAAGAAGATTTATAAAGGAAGAGCACACTAAAAAGATAATTACATTTTCCAAACTGGATGAATCTGTAAGAATTTTGTCAAACCCAAACATACACAAAGATGCTGCAAATCTTGAGTGTGGATTTCTGGCAGGGTTACGCAAAATTTATCCACGAAAGGAAATGTGTTAACAAATGATTTGTTTGCATGCAGAATTGCAACAAAGACAATGTTCATCACCATCACTGAGAAACTTCTGGCAAAGTCCCACCTTAAATACCCTCTTGTGAGGTCACTTGCATTGCTGAACACTGAATCCATTTGTGCCAAAAAAATTGCCACAAAAGACAGTCTAAAAAGATGTCTTTCCGATGTGATGGGCAGAAGACAAGTCCACAAGTATGATTGTGATGACATCATTAGTCAGTACAAAGAGTTTGTGGAGTAGGCTGCTGTAAATATTGCTTTCAAGAATTTCAGCAAGCATGAAAACCATCTGGACACTTTGTTCTACTCTTCTTTGTCTAGTAATAAAGAATATCAAAAACTGCAGAAAGTTGTTTGCAGATTGCTAGTACTCTCGCATAGGCCTCAGTGGAGAGAGGTTTCTCATTCAATAAGGAAATTTCCACTGACAACATGAAACCACAGACTAGTCACAAAGTGCATTATCATCGACTATTTGGCCACTGTTGGAGGTGCCGTGAATTTTCCCATGACTAACTCTGCAATGCTTCTAAGGCCAGAACATCATACAATCAATACCTTGAGGCTTGGAAGAAAAAAGGTGGGAAGAATGAGCCGGACACAAACGGAAATCTATGCTTATCAAAATTGAAGAACGGAAGATCAAAAAACACAAACTTGAAGGTGCACACAAAATTTTATCAAGTCAGGTAACAGCTGTGTGGAGAAGGCTGCACAGACAAAGAACTTCACACTTATCGCAAAGTCCAATGCTATACAAAGATCTGCAAAGGACAAATTCATAGAGTTATCAAAATTGGAAGAGGAGCTGAATGTCAAACTAGATGAACTGAAAAAAATTTAACATCATTGGGTTCTGTGTCATGTACAAGGAAAGCCATGAGTAGTAAGGGAAACTAAAATGTGTAGTCTTTTTGTGAAAATTTCTATTTGTAGTTGTGTTCATTAAAATAATTATATTTAACTTCACAGGAAATGTGAAGCAGTCGAGTATTTTTGTCACATTCACAAACTATGAGTAGATTTACAGAACTCACAGGAAGAACGGAAGCAAGTGTGAGGAACATAATTTTTTAACAGAAGTTACAATCTTCCTGATCTAAGAAGCAACCTCACTTTCATTTGAAAAAGAATATCTTTCTATAATGAATTAATGGTTTCACTCGAGCAGATTGGGCTATCATAGTTCTAATATTAACTAGAAACATTTGACTGATTGTTGTTTTGTCTATAAATTGCCACGATTTTTATAAAGATATTACAGAGGTTTTCAGTGGTTTTCCTTCTCCATGCATAATACGTGTTTAGTCCATGGTGGGGGTGTCAATTAAATGATAACACAAAACTTGAATCTTCATTAATTTACATTTTATTCCTACCAATATTTAATCATTTCCTCCCAGCTAGTTTGTGGTATGCAGCCCAATTTTAATCCTGCACCCCCAAGTCTGGCATGCAGGATGTAAGAAACTGATCTCTGGGGCTGGAGTTTGTATATCCATCTATCCAATATTGTTGTTCTCTTACCTGCTTTACTAGATTGGGGTAAGAGGTCATATCCTACAGCTCTGCATTCGGCACTATTACACTTTCACCCCCTAGACACTGTCAACTGCACAATGTTTTTTGTCTTCAGTTCTTTTTTAGTTTAAAAAAAAATATGAATAGATTTCCCTTTTTTCTTAATATTTGTTTCATAATTTATGGATTTTAATTTTAAGTAATACATTTCATTTCTCTATCTTTCTGACTTTCTTTTTAGAAACTTTTGACAGCAGAAATACATTTACAGAAGCTTTTTAAAACTGTTGATAGTGTTTGTAAATTAAATTTAATTATTAATAATTGCAACAGTCCATCTGTTGTTATTTTAAATTAATTTTATGAAGTTAAACTTTTTAAAAAACTTTCAAAAATATTTTTTTTTTTTTTTCATTTTATAAATTTATCTGGTTGTGTTTTACTTTTCAGCGAGTAGTGCAAAAGTGTAATAGCACCCTGCACACAGTGGCTGTGAGTAAACCTAAATCAAGCCCTGCATCTGGCTTCATTTAATGGTCAAGTGTGAAATTTGAGTGTCTGGCATAATACTATACATGGTTTTGAATTCAAAATGTTTCTTTTTCTAATATCGAAATGAACTTGCTGATTTTGTTTTTCTGTTCCATTGCCACTATTACATGATTTAATAATATTCTGGAAGCAAATCTGCTCTAGTTTTAAATGCTATCCAGAATAAAATAAAATCCTATTTTTCATTTTACTTCATTTGCATTGTGCAAATGATTCAGTCAAACTGCAATAATTGTGTCCGATTTAAACACTCATTCTGCATTCATTTCTTTGTATTCAAAAGTCTAGTTTATGTCAAATCTCTTTAACAATATATTTTTATTACATGAACATATAGTATAATGGTGCAGTTTTTTTTATAGTTTGGGGCTTAGTTTTAAGAAGATACTTGAAAATGCATTTTTTATAAAGCTATTTTATAACCCTATATGGTATATTTTCTTAATCCAGTGATCACTTAAAATAATTTTTTCTTTTTCAGATTGCATCTTTGATATCTACAACCATGTTGAATATTCATGAGAACGAAGGCATTCTTATACTGTGAAACTTGTGGATTAATAATAAACTGTAAGTTGATACATGAGATATTTAACAGTATATACATAGGGGAGAAAACATTGCCTATTAAATCTGTGGTGTTATATTTTCTATAAAGTGAAATCTCAAAAAAAAAAAAAACATGACAACTCACACTGACCAGAAACGTTTCCACTGTGAAATCTGTGGTGTAAGTTTTTCCTTTAAATCATCACTCCCTAAACACATGTTAACACACACTGGAGAGAAACGTTTCCACTGTGAAATCTGTGGATTGAACTTTTCTCAAAATGCACATCTCAAACAACATATATATAGACACACTGGAGAGAAACCTTTCCATTGTGAAATCTGTGGATTCAATTTTTCTCAAAATGGACAACTCAAACGACACATGTATATGCACACTGGGGAGAAACCTTTCCACTGTGAAATCTGTGGATTTAAATCTTCCCAAAATTCAGGTCTCAAAAGACACATGTTAACACACACTGGAGAGAAACCTTTCCACTGCGAAATCTGTGAATTTAAATCTTCCCAAAATTCATCTCTCAAGTCACACATGTTAACACACACTGGAGAGAAACCTTTTCACTGTGAAATCTGTGGATTTAAATCTTCCCAAAATTCAGATCTTAAAAGACACCTGTTAACACACTCGGGAGAGAGACCTTTCCACTGTGTCATCTGTGGATTTAGGTTTTCTGGAAGTACCTCTCTAAAAATGCATATGTTAAAACACACTGGAGAGAAACCATTCCACTGTGAAATCTGTGGATTTAAATGTTCCCGAAAATCATCTCTGAAATCACACATGTTAACACACACTGGAGAGCAACCATTCCACTGTGAAATCTGTGAATTTAAGTGTTCCCGAAAATCATCTCTCAAATCACACATGTTAACACACACTGGAGAACAACCATTCCACTGTGAAATCTGTGAATTTAAGTGTGCCCGAAAATCATCTCTCAAATCACATATGTTAACACATACTGGAGTGCTACCATTTCACTGTGAAATCTGTGAATTTAAATCTTCCCAAAATTCATCTCTCAAACGACACATGTTAACACACACAGGAGAGAAACAATTCCACTGTGAAACCTGTGGATTTAAATTTTCTCAAAATTATGATCTCAAAAAACACATGTATACACACACTGGAGAGAAACCATTCCACTGTGAAATCTGTGGATGTATGTTTTCCACAAATTCATCTCTAAAATCACACATGAAAAAACACTGGAAAGAAACCATTCCACTCAAAACTGTGGAATAATTTTTTCATTTAAATGCTCACTCCAATAATACATGTTAACATACTGGTAATTGACCTGTCCATTGTGAAATTTTCTTATCTATTTTTTCAATAAATTTTCACCACAATGCACATTATCACCATTTAGAGCTAAATCTAAAATGCCCCATCTATTAGAAGATACCCAAGCAAGTCATGAAAAATAACTGAATACTTGATTATTTTGTACAACATGTTAAGTCCCACTATGCATTTTGCTGTTCTGTAAAATATATACCCAATATTTATATCGAAGATTTTACTTAAACGACTTGATAAAATGCTGTGAGGCCATGGAAGGTGAAATACACACTCGGAAAATGAATGAACTGAAAGTTGGTATATCTACTCTAGTAAAAATAGCAAAGAACAATACACATTTCGGTTTGTTGGCAAAAGCAACTCAAAAAGGCCTGGAACAAATTGAGATTTTAACATCCCCCCCCTCAACAGTATGTTTAATGTCTGTTAGAACTTTAATGCACTTCGCTGTTCAACACAATATATGTGTTCAACAAATAGATGTAAAAGCCATGTACATAAATGCCTTGATTGATTGTGAGATGTATTTGTAAGTATGATAGCCCATAATACAACATTATCTAATTAGTTTTCTGTGAATGTTGATTCCCTTTTTATCATCAAGATTTTTTTTTTTAGGATGGAACAATGATTGCATTTAAAAAGTTACTTCTGGAAAAACATTGTTGCGTGAAGTGTTGATGATAATGCATGTAAAAAATTCAAATATATTTACTATTTTTTGGTCTCTATGAATATTTTGGTTGAATGTTTTCATTATGATTTTCAAAGAAATAAAATTATGTATCTCTCAAAAATTCCTGAACAAAAGTGATACACGATGAGAAAATGCCCAAAACATAATAAAAGGAAAATTGTTTAAATCATGTAATGAAGAAAAACATTAAAATGAAGCAAAAAGAAAATTTGTGTGTGTGTGTGTGTTTGTGTGTGTGTGTGTGTGTGTGTGTGTGTGTGGGTTGAAAAAATCAGTGGAAAATATTCCCCTAGCTAGGAACATGGGGTTAATTTTCCACTGATTTTGTGGCAAAGTTTCTACAAGGAGATTTACATATAATGAGGTGGCTTTTCAACACTACCAGACCCACGGTGGAGTAATGGATAACGGCTCGGACTGAGGAATCGTAGAGCCGAGTTCGAATTCCAGTCGAATCCGTTACATTCACTTACGTGCTAACACCCTTGGGAAAGGTGTGAATCCTCTTCTTCTCCCTCCCAACTATGGGTAAATAGCAGGACAGACTGGGTTCTATAGCCTTGGATGGCAACTGGTCTAGGAGAAGGTCAACTCTGAATTCAAAACCATTCGGCGTCTGCACCGGCATCCGGCGGCCTCTTGGTTACTCCTGCCTCTGCGTCTGTGGAAATTCTGCGGCAAGTAAGAGCATATTCCTCCCTCCACTGGGATAGCACGCGAGGTGTGGGGACCGCGTGTGAAGTTCAAACTACCTTGTCGCTCCGTTTCATGAATTCGCCGCCGTTGGAATCGGGAATGGCTGTTGCTCGTTTCAGCATTGGCGACGGAACGCCGTGCTTGGTCGGCCTTCGTTCCGGACGCGGTGAATTCCTTGGAAGGAGCCGGCTTAACCGATCCAGGTTGAATGCCGCAACATACATACACGGAGGGAACTGACTGAGTTTTTATCTTGCCTGTGTGTTTCTTATGTGTATAACAAACAAGAGGGCAGCATGTCCGTCTGAATAAATAATTGTATAATATAATGATAATTCATCTAATAGCAAATCTGACCTTATTTTTTTCATCCCCAGTGTGGAAAACAATGGCATTAATAAATGGGAAAACAGAATGCAAATATAACTTTTAAGAAAAATTATGGAATAAAGAAAAAGGATTGAAATTGTTATACAATATTGAGATTGGCTTATTTACATTGTTTGGACTATCATCTTCATCTTTGTTGCCATATTTATCACAATGTTTTGGCCATTGTACGCCCTGGCCTTCTTCAGGTGGTTGGAATGTCAAACTGAACCCTTTTTTTTTTTGCTCGCTGGGGTAGACTGTTCTAGTTCCATGTGTCATATCTGATGGATGTCAGTTATTAGTTATCTCCTGTTAATTCCCCTCTCCAAGTTCTCCACCACCATAACTAGGTATTGAACAAAGATGATGATGATAGTCTGAACAATGTAAATAGTTTACATAATACAGATAGAGATAATAAATCAGAACTATAGACAGATACTGAGATTGGCTTATTTATTCATTTATTTTTTTTCATTCTTCACAATAAAGTGGAAATAAAGGCATTAATGAACAGGAAAACAGAATACAAATATAAATTTTATGAAATATGAGAAAATAAAGAAAAGGGATTTAAATTTCTATATAATATTGATTTGTTATATTTTCTGTACTTAAAGCAAGCAACAAATTGTTCTTTTACAACGGTTACTGTAATTCTTTTTTTCTCCTGACTGTGTTCAGAAACTGCTTTATATTTTCACTTTCTTTATTTTTTTTTAATTTCTAGTTTATTTGAAAATAATATTAATTATCTTGAGTTTCAGAAAAAAATATCAAATCCAGCAATAACAACTTTAAATTAAAAAACTGCTATAATGAAGCCAGACATTTAGAAAAAAATTGTCTTCAATATGATTTGATGTATAAAACTTTTTATATGTGATGTTCAACTACACGTAAAAATATAAATGCCAAAATGAAGCCTTAATGATTATAAAATAAGTTACACATATAAAATTTGATTTTCAAAATATATAAGAAATGAGGTTCATCTTTGATGGTCTGAAAATATACCATAATAAAGCTTGTGAACAGGTGTGGTTTAAAGTGATACATTCTGTGATTTTTATTTTTTTTTCAACTAATGGGGAAAGTAAGTTATGACCTCATAGTATCAAATTTCGGAATCGCTTTTCAACTATGAAGTCTTGATTGACAGATAAATAGAATAGCTTGAGCAATCATAGGAGAAACGTTCACTGGTTTTGGTATTTGAACTAAGAGAAAATGAATTGTTGACATAAAGGAAGTAACAGAAGAAAAAGAAACAAATGTAGAAAGGAGAAAATTCTACAGATTTAGAGAGATATACAATTACCCATTTATTTTTTTTTTTATAAAGTTTCTTCACACTATTTGAGATAATAAGTTTGATTTTAAACTTTTTGTCAAAGTACAAGATTTATCTGATCTCAGTTTGGAAAACTAAACTATTGTCTAAACAAACCAGAAACCCAACAGCACCTTTTCTTTTTATATAATTAACAAGAGAGAAATTCTGTGGGCGATATGTGTGTGTGTGTGTGAACATTTACTAAGGGGAAAGATATCTACATGCATGCGAATAAGGTCCCATGCATGCTGGGCAGAAATAGAGATGAGAATATAGACAAGAAATGCATAAATTGTATAGCTGCTTGACCGTTCTCTTTATGGCTTCTTTGTGGATCTAACAAAAGCATGGGGGGATAACTCTACAAGCCCAACAGAATTGTAATTAGAACTTGTTATCTTGATTAATTAAGACTTAAGCATTCAATGGAAAAATTTGTTGATGGTTGTTTTGAAAATTTTGTTTTCTGTATTATTTTTATTATTTTTCATGTCATTTAATAAATTCAATTATTAATATCAGAAACTTTAAACTTTTCTTGTTTCTTTTAGTTTTTGCTTGTTTTGCTTCTTACTTTATAAGGAACAATCAAGTTCACCTGCTAGTAGTACCAATAAAAAATGCATTATTTTCTTTTAGATTTTGGAAAAAAAAATCTACACTTGAAGATTTTCACTGTTCCAGTGCAGTTTTGAAATCCATCCTGTTACTGTTTTTAGGAAAAGCACTTTTTATTAAATAAAAGTATATTTGAATACTGAAAAAATTGGAATATTTAATACCATTTTCAAGTGAACAATTTTTAAAAGAATTTTTTCATTCATACAAAAAGTTTGCTTATTTTCTTTTATGGAAGTTCTTTATTAATTCCCTTCTTTTTTCAAGCACTTTAGTTTCAAATATTAAAAAATCAGAACAGTTAAAAATAAGGTCTCATTCTCTGCTATCGAATATTTTATGACATCAATCAAGTAAGAAAATGAAAGAAATGTATTGAACTCAAAAATATAATTTAACTATTTTTTAATTAATTTCCATTCTATGCATTTAATGTAGGTACCTCCACTGATTCACTAAAAATGAACATACCATGATGAAAAAATGCCTCAAACATAAGACAAAGTTGTATCATCAAAATCTTTGTTATTATTAAGAATAATGTTTCAGAAATTATATTTTAGTTTTGAAAGATTTTTTAGAAAGAAACTTAGTTTATGATTTACAGATATATGTAAAAAAATAAATATCAATGAATTTAACGACTTTAATGAACAAAAAAAGATTCTAGAGAATATAAATTCAGTTTCAAATACACCAAAAAGTATTTTGATAACAGGGAATAGGAAATTTAATCTATTAGCTCTGAATTGAAACTAAAATTAAAGCTTCAAGAAAGATTTTTTATTTTCTTAAATTCATTTGAAAATTATGTATAAGTTTTTATTCAAAGTTCTCTGTCTAGACTAGGTATCTCAAATGAAAATTTTATATCTTTTTGTAAAATATTAAAATTGGGTTTTTAGATTTTTCCTTATTTTCATGTAAAAGATAAAGAGAGCCCAAAATTGCTGCTCACAAATGAAAAAAACAACACTTTTTTAATTAATAAAATTTGAATTTGTTATTTATTAAAGACAATCCTAAAGTGAGCAACAAATACATATGGTCACCCGTAGTAAAAAAAAAAAACAACAATAATTTATTTTTTGAGCAATTATTTTTAAATTTATTCTCTTTTTCTTTTTTTTTTAAATAAAACAATCATGACTTTTAAAATGGTTAATACTGGAACACATTATATTACTTGAAACATGTATAAAAATGTTTTTATTGATTTCAAACTATTAACTTTTTGTGGAATTTCTGGGTTTTGAAAATGTGACAGCTTCTAAGGAAGAAATTTTGCTGAGGTTGAGATTTTCTCAGTCTGACCCTTCAAAATTTTGGGCAACATACATCTGTGAGTCATCCCGACAACCAGAGCATTAACAACATTGCAACTATCTCTACCAATCAGCATCCAAAACCTTCAGGAAAAATACTCTGGTTATGAAGCAAATCACCACCAGATAGTGACTCTCTTTCAAGGTGTTGTAATCAGGATACCTGCAAGGCCTATTTAAGGAGCTGAAAAACTCACAAGCAGGTGGCAAAAATTACTACCTTGAAATTATATTGTTGCTCCAGACCTAAATTCCTGATCCCCTGGGAAGAGTAAACAACCAATTCAAACCCATCTTTTATTACTAGTGATTCCAAAGACCACAAATTCACAGCCACATCCATCTACTAAACCCAAGAAACCCTTCATTCAAATAAAATAGCGGTATGGGAAGGACCCTTTTGATTTTAAATGAAGAATATCAAATACTACTGCATTTATTTCAATGAGTACAGGAACTTAACCGTTTTCATGACAAACTTTTCATCCACCTGGGTAATATTGTTTTTCTTTGAATGAGTGTTTTTACCCCACAAGTTTAATTTGATTAATGTTTTGTTTTGTTTTTTTCATGAAAAGGTTTTGATTTTTTTCTCCACCCAAATAAAGCACCACTAAAATGAGAACTTTTATGTAAAATCAATTTTTGGTCTATAATAATTATTGAAGACGAAAAAAACATTGATTCGTGATCAACCCTCAGATTTATATGATCTTATGTTGTATAAAGAGGTAATATTTTTTTTTTGTTATTTCCTCGATATTTCTTTACAGCAGTAGTTCTTAACTGGGGACCACATGTTCACAAGAGGACCCTTGTATTTCACAATTAGGGAATCCTATATGCCATAAGGCCTGAATTTGTTTTTTCTGAAGTATAGAAACGTATTATTAGGTTGGTGCAAAAATAATGTCGTTTTTTGACGTTCAACGTCATGTGAGAAAACAACATTATTTTTGCACCAACCTAATAATTCTTGTTCTTCCAGCTCCTAGGTGGAGGATTTTTCAGGAATTCATGCACATGTAGAGGAAATATGTGATTTAAACTTTTGAGGAACAACTTTTTCTTCCATGCAATTTTGAAGGATGTTCTTTTTTCTGAATTTACAGGAATGTGCAAATATTAATTTTTTTTTTTTTTTTTTTTTGGCAAGTGTTCACACAATATAAGGCTATAGGTTGTAGCAGCATAAGAAAACTGAAGAGGTTAAGATTTGATTAGTGAATAATTTCAAAGTTCATTTGCAAGCATTACAAGTATAAAGTAGAAGTAGACTTTTATGGGACCCAGAAACCTAATGCTAAATAGGAAACAAATGGTGAATCTCTACAAGATGCTAAAAGTAGAGAGCTGAGGCCCACTCTCGAAGGAACTGGAAACTTGATCCCAAGCATGGAAAAGTAAATAAATAGTAAACAAGATTCCAACAATTGGCTCTGAATATATGTGTTAGGATAGAGTTATGGAACAGACATTATGATTATTATCTGTTAAGTTTTAACTTACTATAAGTTCAAATATCCTCTGTCAAAATATCCTCTGTCAAATATTCTCTGTCAAAATAAAATCGCGCAGTGGTTAACATTATTTGAGATTTTTGATGTGTGAAAAAGATTGTTTTTTTATATAGTTGTTTGTATCTTTTATTAACTGTATGTATATGTTTTTGTTTTCCATGTTGGCAATGTGTAAAAATGTAGATATAAATAAAAAATATGTTTGTAAAAAAAGGCTATGAATGAAGTCAAAGGAAAACTTTTCCTTATCAACAAGTTATGTCCTCTGATGGACTTTATCAAGGCAAATGTAAAAAATTAATTTTTTCAAAAGTGTTATATAGAAATAAATTGTTGCTTCTGAGACTCGAGTTTGAACATAGATCGCCAGTGAGCAAACACATTATTGAATTAAGTAGAGACCCCGTGGCCACAGAGGAAACGCATATATGTAGGAAGTAGCTGACATCTAAACATTCTGCATTTCTATCCTCTATACTATACTGATCGCTATTTCTAGTTTATCCTCTATTACTATACAGATCACTATTCACTACTCTATTATACTATTTCTCTATTCGGCTCACTACATGGGTTACTGTTCGAGTGAATATTATCGACCAAGAACTATTAGTGTGAGGGTTATGCATCTGACACGTATTATTCAGCAGCGAACTATAGTTGTACCTGTGATTACAAAGGCTCTACTACAACAAACATTACAAAAGTGACAACGAGTATTCGTTGACATCACAAAAGAAAGGTATATATAAACAGGAGGAAAATATTTTTAGATTTTTTTAAATTTTAATAATGTTCATGAATATTCTACAGGCTAAATGTGAAAATAAAAGCAAAATATAGAAATCATGATGTAATTCAATGCATATTAAAACAATTGTTATTGATGAAATCTTTGTTAGAAAAAACAATATATCAGGTCATCCCATAAGTTCTGTCCGAATTTTGAATAAAGAAAATAAGTGATCAAATGTCACCTTTAATTACTGATTCAATCAACAATGTATTTTCCCTGATTATCTATGACTTCCTTCCATCTATTAACAAGCTTACTAATTCCATTACTGTAAAATTCTTTTGGCTTTGATTCGAAGAACTCACAAATGTCAGTTTTAACCTCTTCCTGTGTTACAAAATCTGTTTCTTCCAAATGATTCTGTAATCTACGAAACAAATGGTAGTCTGAAGGAGCAAGGTCGGGAGAATAAGGTGGATGAGGAATTTTCTCCCAACCAAGTTCTTCGATCTTTTGTGACGTGATTCTTGCTGTGTGTGGTCGCGCATTGTCCTGATGAAACATCACCCATTTTCGATTCACTAGAGCAGGTCTTTTTTTCCTCAAAGCTTGGTTCAAACGCTCTAATTGCTGACAGTATATTTGAGCATTAATTGTTGCATTAGGTGGTAAGAATTCAAAGTGGATTATTCCTTGGCAATCCCACCAGATTGAAAGAAGAGCCTTTTGCCCATGAAGTTCCCTTCTCGGCTGTGGCTGGGGTCCTTCCCCTTTACCAAGCCACTGTCTACGACGCTTAACATTTTGATAAAAGATCCATTTTTTGTTGCCAGTGACAAGTTTATCCAAAAAAGATGAAACAAGTTGGCGAGAATTGAGAGAAGAGCAGATGTCAACTCGGGATTTGAGGTTGTTTTCAGACAATTCCTGAGGCACCCATTTTCCAAGTTTAGGAACTTTTCCAAGTTGTTGAAGATGACGATGAACAGTTGTATGGTTTGAACTGAGAACCACTGCCAATTTCTCAACTGATAAAGCAGGATTTTCTTCAAGGGCTGCTTCAAGAAGCTTTTCATCAAATTCAACTGGACGTCCGGTTCGATCTTCAAGGGTGAAATCTCCACCTCTGAATTTTGCAAACCATCTTCTGTGCAAGTTCTTTCATTCACACATTCCTCTCCATAAACTGAGTGAATGTTTCTAGCCGCTTCGGCTGCTGAGTTTCCTTTCTTGAACTCATAAAGCATTATGTGCCTCAAAAGATTCTTGGGTACTTCCATGTTAGAAGGGTTTTTAATCAAACAAAATTTAATTTTATTGTTCTCTGAAATAAAATTTGATCAGTTTAAATGCATCTAAACATAAAAAATAATGTTCAGCTCCATTAGACATTATAAGATAAAATTTCGTTCATTTTAACAAAAAGCTAAAATTCGGACAGAACTTATGGGATGACCTAATATTTCTATAATAAATTTATCACTTCACCTGAGCAGATTCCAGCCAGAATAAAATTAAATCCAAGGTGTTTTTTGTCTTATACATGCTTTGCTTTCGACTTGAATATATTGCCTTGTATTGTTTTGCCCTGTTTTTCCCATTTATTATTATTGTTTATTAAGAATTTTGTCAATTGTCTGTGTGCTTACTATGGCGAGTTATCCCACAAAAGACAAAAAGCACAGGTTTACTTCCACTTCATAAAGGTTCCTGAGATTTCAGCTGTGATGCATTTGGTTGGAATTCAGCATTGGATAATGTGCACCTGTATGAATGTATTGATCTGTGATATGTTGCACAGCCTACTATTAAAATATAGATCTAAAACGATGTAAAGTAGTCCCTATTAAATCCTAAAGCAGTAGACACTCACACACACGCATTAGACATGGAGTTTTTATGAAACTAATAACTTCTGCTATTGCTACTAATCTGATGGGAAATGTTTCAAAACTATTACATTTTGATCTTCCATACAAAAATAATTTAACAGTTATGAAAATAAAATTCTTTTAAAAACATTTCTATGAAAATCCCATGAAATTTTCAGTTTTTTATTCTTCAAACATGTTTTCATTTTTTAAAAAATATATCTTTTGCCATCAACAAATGGAACTTTGGAAAAATTCAGCTTCTTTGTAGATTCTCATTTGCTATTAAATCTGGACAAAAGATACACTAGCACCAAATTACAGCAAAAGTTACTTTTTATATTCTTGAATTATTTTAAAAAAAATATATCTTTTGGCATCAACAAATGGAACTTTGGAAAAATTCAGCTTCTTTGTAGAATTCTTTTGCTATAAAATCTGGACAAAAGATACACTAGCACCAAATTACAGCAAAAGTTACTTTTTATATTCTTGAATTATTTTTTTTAAAATATATCTTTTGCCATCAACAAATGGAACTTTGGAAAAATTCAGCTTCTTTGTAGAATTCTTTTGCTATTAAATCTGGACAAAAGATACACTAGCACCAAATTACAGCAAAAGTT
This sequence comes from Acanthosepion esculentum, assembly GCA_964036315.1. Classification (NCBI taxonomy): domain Eukaryota; kingdom Metazoa; phylum Mollusca; class Cephalopoda; order Sepiida; family Sepiidae; genus Acanthosepion; species Acanthosepion esculentum. The sequence continues at coordinate 42,226,104 of OZ038479.1, forward strand.
ACTTTTTATATTCTTGAATTATTTTTTAAAAAATATATCTTTTGTCATCAACAAATGGAACTTTGGAAAAATTCAGCTTCTTTGTAGAATTCTTTTGCTATTAAATCTGGACAAAAGATACACTAGCACCAAATTACAGCAAAAGTTACTTTTTATATTCTTGAATTATTTTTTAAAAAATATATCTTTTGCCATCAACAAATGGAACTTTGGAAAAATTCATCTTCTTTGTAGAATTCTTTTGCTATTAAATCTGGACAAAAGATACACTAGCACCAAATTACAGCAAAAGTTACTTTTTATATTCTTGAATTATTTTTTAAAAAATATATCTTTTGCCATCAACAAATGGAACTTTGGAAAAATTCAGCTTCTTTGTAGAATTCTTTTACTATTAAATCTGGACAAAAGATACACTAGCACCAAATTACAGCAAAAGTTACTTTTTATATTCTTGAATTATTTTTTAAAAAATATATCTTTTGCCATCAACAAATGGAACTTTGGAAAAATTCAGCTTCTTTGTAGAATTCTTTTGCTATTAAATCTGGACAAAAGATACACTAGCACCAAATTACAGCAAAAGTTACTTTTTATATTCTTGAATTATTTTTTAAAAAATATATCTTTTGGCATCAACAAATGGAACTTTGGAAAAATTCAGCTTCTTTGTAGATTCTCATTTGCTATTAAATCTGGACAAAAGATACACTAGCACCAAATTACAGCAAAAGTTACTTTTTATATTCTTGAATTATTTTTAAAAAAATATATCTTTTCGCATCAACAAATGGAACTTTGGAAAAATTCAGCTTCTTTGTAGATTCTCATTTGCTATTAAATCTGGACAAAAGATACACTAGCACCAAATTACAGCAAAAGTTACTTTTTATATTCTTGAATTATTTTTTAAAAAATATATCTTTTGCCATCAACAAATGGAACTTTGGAAAAATTCAGCTTCTTTGTAGAATTCTTTTGCTATTAAATCTGGACAAAAGATACACTAGCACCAAATTACAGCAAAAGTTACTTTTTATATTCTTGAATTATTTTTAAAAAAATATATCTTTTGCCATCAACAAATGGAACTTTGGAAAAATTCAGCTTCTTTGTAGAATTCTTTTGCTATTAAATCTGGACAAAAGATACACTAGCACCAAATTACAGCAAAAGTTACTTTTTATATTCTTGAATTATTTTTAAAAAAATATATCTTTTGGCATCAACAAATGGAACTTTGGAAAAATTCATCTTCTTTGTAGATTCTCATTTGCTATTAAATCTGGACAAAAGATACACTAGCACCAAATTACAGCAAAAGTTACTTTTTATATTCTTGAATTATTTTTTAAAAAATATATCTTTTGCCATCAACAAATGGAACTTTGGAAAAATTCAGCTTCTTTGTAGAATTCTTATGCTATTAAATCTGGACAAAAGATACACTAGCACCAAATTACAGCAAAAGTTACTTTTTATATTCTTGAATTATTTTTTAAAAAATATATCTTTTGCCATCAACAAATGGAACTTTGGAAAAATTCAGCTTCTTTGTAGAATTCTTTTGCTATTAAATCTGGACAAAAGATACACTAGCACCAAATTACAGCAAAAGTTACTTTTTATATTCTTGAATTATTTTTAAAAAAATATATCTTTTGGCATCAACAAATGGAACTTTGGAAAAATTCAGCTTCTTTGTAGAATTCTTTTGCTATTAAATCTGGACAAAAGATACACTAGCACCAAATTACAGCAAAAGTTACTTTTTATATTCTTGAATTATTTTTTAAAAAATATATCTTTTGCCATCAACAAATGGAACTTTGGAAAAATTCAGCTTCTTTGTAGAATTCTTTTGCTATTAAATCTGGACAAAAGATACACTAGCACCAAATTACAGCAAAAGTTACTTTTTATATTCTTGAATTATTTTTTAAAAAATATATCTTTTGCCATCAACAAATGGAACTTTGGAAAAATTCAGCTTCTTTGTAGAATTCTTTTGCTATTAAATCTGGACAAAAGATACACTAGCACCAAATTACAGCAAAAGTTACTTTTTATATTCTTGAATTATTTTTTAAAAAATATATCTTTTGCCATCAACAAATGGAACTTTGGAAAAATTCAGCTTCTTTGTAGATTCTCATTTGCTATTAAATCTGGACAAAAGATACACTAGCACCAAATTACAGCAAAAGTTACTTTTTATATTCTTGATTTATTTTTTAAAAAATATATCTTTTGCCATCAACAAATGGAACTTTGGAAAAATTCAGCTTCTTTGTAGATTCTCATTTGCTATTAAATCTGGACAAAAGATACACTAGCACCAAATTACAGCAAAAGTTACTTTTTATATTCTTGAATTATTTTTAAAAAAATATATCTTTTGCCATCAACAAATGGAACTTTGGAAAAATTCAGCTTCTTTGTAGAATTCTTTTGCTATTAAATCTGGACAAAAGATACACTAGCACCAAATTACTGCAAAAGTTACTTTTTATATTCTTGAATTATTTTTTAAAAAATATATCTTTTGCCATCAACAAATGGAACTTTGGAAAAATTCAGCTTCTTTGTAGATTTCTTTTGCTATTAAATCTGGACAAAAGATACACTAGCACCAAATTACAGCAAAAGTTACTTTTTATATTCTTGAATTATTTTTTAAAAAATATATCTTTTGGCATCAACAAATGGAACTTTGGAAAAATTCAGCTTCTTTGTAGATTCTCATTTGCTATTAAATCTGGACAAAAGATACACTAGCACCAAATTACAGCAAAAGTTACTTTTTATATTCTTGATTTATTTTTTAAAAAATATATCTTTTGCCATCAACAAATGGAACTTTGGAAAAATTCAGCTTCTTTGTAGATTCTCATTTGCTATTAAATCTGGACAAAAGATACACTAGCACCAAATTACAGCAAAAGTTACTTTTTATATTCTTGAATTATTTTTAAAAAAATATATCTTTTGCCATCAACAAATGGAACTTTGGAAAAATTCAGCTTCTTTGTAGAATTCTTTTGCTATTAAATCTGGACAAAAGATACACTAGCACCAAATTACTGCGAAAGTTACTTTTTATATTCTTGAATTATTTTTTAAAAAATATATCTTTTGCCATCAACAAATGGAACTTTGGAAAAATTCAGCTTCTTTGTAGATTTCTTTTGCTATTAAATCTGGACAAAAGATACACTAGCACCAAATTACAGCAAAAGTTACTTTTTATATTCTTGAATTATTTTTTAAAAAATATATCTTTTGGCATCAACAAATGGAACTTTGGAAAAATTCAGCTTCTTTGTAGATTCTCATTTGCTATTAAATCTGGACAAAAGATACACTAGCACCAAATTACAGCAAAAGTTACTTTTTATATTCTTGATTTATTTTTTAAAAAATATATCTTTTGCCATCAACAAATGGAACTTTGGAAAAATTCAGCTTCTTTGTAGATTCTCATTTGCTATTAAATCTGGACAAAAGATACACTAGCACCAAATTACAGCAAAAGTTACTTTTTATATTCTTGAATTATTTTTAAAAAAATATATCTTTTGCCATCAACAAATGGAACTTTGGAAAAATTCAGCTTCTTTGTAGAATTCTTTTGCTATTAAATCTGGACAAAAGATACACTAGCACCAAATTACTGCAAAAGTTACTTTTTATATTCTTGAATTATTTTTTAAAAAATATATCTTTTGCCATCAACAAATGGAACTTTGGAAAAATTCAGCTTCTTTGTAGATTTCTTTTGCTATTAAATCTGGACAAAAGATACACTAGCACCAAATTACAGCAAAAGTTACTTTTTATATTCTTGAATTATTTTTTAAAAAATATATCTTTTGGCATCAACAAATGGAACTTTGGAAAAATTCAGCTTCTTTGTAGATTCTCATTTGCTATTAAATCTGGACAAAAGATACACTAGCACCAAATTACAGCAAAAGTTACTTTTTATATTCTTGATTTATTTTTTAAAAAATATATCTTTTGCCATCAACAAATGGAACTTTGGAAAAATTCAGCTTCTTTGTAGATTCTCATTTGCTATTAAATCTGGACAAAAGATACACTAGCACCAAATTACAGCAAAAGTTACTTTTTATATTCTTGAATTATTTTTAAAAAAATATATCTTTTGCCATCAACAAATGGAACTTTGGAAAAATTCAGCTTCTTTGTAGAATTCTTTTGCTATTAAATCTGGACAAAAGATACACTAGCACCAAATTACAGCAAAAGTTACTTTTTATATTCTTGAATTATTTTTAAAAAAATATATCTTTTGGCATCAACAAATGGAACTTTGGAAAAATTCATCTTCTTTGTAGATTCTCATTTGCTATTAAATCTGGACAAAAGATACACTAGCACCAAATTACAGCAAAAGTTACTTTTTATATTCTTGAATTATTTTTAAAAAAATATATCTTTTGCCATCAACAAATGGAACTTTGGAAAAATTCAGCTTCTTTGTAGAATTCTTTTGCTATTAAATCTGGACAAAAGATACACTAGCACCAAATTACAGCAAAATTACTTTTTATATTCTTGAATTATTTTTTAAAAAATATATCTTTTGCCATCAACAAATGGAACTTTGGAAAAATTCAGCTTCTTTGTAGATTCTCATTTGCTATTAAATCTGGACAAAAGATACACTAGCACCAAATTACAGCAAAAGTTACTTTTTATATTCTTGAATTATTTTTAAAAAAATATATCTTTTGCCATCAACAAATGGAACTTTGGAAAAATTCAGCTTCTTTGTAGATTCTAATTTGCGATTAAATCTGGACATAAGATACACTAGCACCAAATTACAGCAAAAGTTACTTTTTATATTCTTGAATTATTTTAAAAAAAATATATCTTTTGCCATCAACAAATGGAACTTTGGAAAAATTCAGCTTCTTTGTAGAATTCTTTTGCTATTAAATCTGGACAAAAGATACACTAGCACCAAATTACAGCAAAAGTTACTTTTTATATTCTTGAATTATTTTTTAAAAAATATATCTTTTGCCATCAACAAATGGAACTTTGGAAAAATTCATCTTCTTTGTAGATTCTCATTTGCTATTAAATCTGGACAAAAGATACACTAGCACCAAATTACAGCAAAAGTTACTTTTTATATTCTTGAATTATTTTTAAAAAAATATATCTTTTGGCATCAACAAATGGAACTTTGGAAAAATTCAGCTTCTTTGTAGAATTCTTTTGCTATTAAATCTGGACAAAAGATACACTAGCACCAAATTACAGCAAAAGTTACTTTTTATATTCTTGAATTATTTTTTAAAAAATATATCTTTTGCCATCAACAAATGGAACTTTGGAAAAATTCAGCTTCTTTGTAGAATTCTTTTGCTATTAAATCTGGACAAGAGATACACTAGCACCAAATTACAGCAAAAGTTACTTTTTATATTCTTGAATTATTTTTTCAAAAATATATCTTTTGCTATCAACAAATGGAACTTTGGAAAAATTCATCTTCTTTGTAGAATTCTTTTGCTATTAAATCTGGACAAAAGATACACTAGCACCAAATTACAGCAAAAGTTACTTTTTATATTCTTGAAATATTTTTTAAAAAATATATCTTTTGCCATCAACAAATGGAACTTTGGAAAAATTCAGCTTCTTTGTAGAATTCTTTTGCTATTAAATCTGGACAAAAGATACACTAGCACCAAATTACAGCAAAAGTTACTTTTTATATTCTTGAATTATTTTTAAAAAAATATATCTTTTGCCATCAACAAATGGAACTTTGGAAAAATTCAGCTTCTTTGTAGAATTCTTTTGCTATTAAATCTGGACAAAAGATACACTAGCACCAAATTACAGCAAAAGTTACTTTTTATATTCTTGAATTATTTTTTAAAAAATATATCTTTTGCCATCAACAAATGGAACTTTGGAAAAATTCAGCTTCTTTGTAGATTCTCATTTGCTATTAAATCTGGACAAAAGATACACTAGCACCAAATTACAGCAAAAGTTACTTTTTATATTCTTGAATTATTTTTAAAAAAATATATCTTTTGCCATCAACAAATGGAACTTTGGAAAAATTCAGCTTCTTTGTAGAATTCTTTTGCTATTAAATCTGGACAAAAGATACACTAGCACCAAATTACAGCAAAAGTTACTTTTTATATTCTTGAATTATTTTTTAAAAAATATATCTTTTGCCATCAACAAATGGAACTTTGGAAAAATTCATCTTCTTTGTAGATTCTCATTTGCTATTAAATCTGGACAAAAGATACACTAGCACCAAATTACAGCAAAAGTTACTTTTTATATTCTTGAATTATTTTTAAAAAAATATATCTTTTGGCATCAACAAATGGAACTTTGGAAAAATTCAGCTTCTTTGTAGAATTCTTTTGCTATTAAATCTGGACAAAAGATACACTAGCACCAAATTACAGCAAAAGTTACTTTTTATATTCTTGAATTATTTTTTAAAAAATATATCTTTTGCCATCAACAAATGGAACTTTGGAAAAATTCAGCTTCTTTGTAGAATTCTTTTGCTATTAAATCTGGACAAGAGATACACTAGCACCAAATTACAGCAAAAGTTACTTTTTATATTCTTGAATTATTTTTTCAAAAATATATCTTTTGCTATCAACAAATGGAACTTTGGAAAAATTCATCTTCTTTGTAGAATTCTTTTGCTATTAAATCTGGACAAAAGATACACTAGCACCAAATTACAGCAAAAGTTACTTTTTATATTCTTGAAATATTTTTTAAAAAATATATCTTTTGCCATCAACAAATGGAACTTTGGAAAAATTCAGCTTCTTTGTAGAATTCTTTTGCTATTAAATCTGGACAAAAGATACACTAGCACCAAATTACAGCAAAAGTTACTTTTTATATTCTTGAATTATTTTTAAAAAAATATATCTTTTGCCATCAACAAATGGAACTTTGGAAAAATTCAGCTTCTTTGTAGAATTCTTTTGCTATTAAATCTGGACAAAAGATACACTAGCACCAAATTACAGCAAAAGTTACTTTTTATATTCTTGAATTATTTTTTAAAAAATATATCTTTTGCCATCAACAAATGGAACTTTGGAAAAATTCAGCTTCTTTGTAGATTCTCATTTGCTATTAAATCTGGACAAAAGATACACTAGCACCAAATTACAGCAAAAGTTACTTTTTATATTCTTGAATTATTTTTAAAAAAATATATCTTTTGCCATCAACAAATGGAACTTTGGAAAAATTCAGCTTCTTTGTAGATTCTAATTTGCGATTAAATCTGGACATAAGATACACTAGCACCAAATTACAGCAAAAGTTACTTTTTATATTCTTGAATTATTTTAAAAAAAATATATCTTTTGCCATCAACAAATGGAACTTTGGAAAAATTCATCTTCTTTGTAGAATTCTTTTGCTATTAAATCTGGACAAAAGATACACTAGCACCAAATTACAGCAAAAGTTACTTTTTATATTCTTGAATTATTTTTTTAAAAATATATCTTTTGCCATCAACAAATGGAACTTTGGAAAAATTCATCTTCTTTGTAGATTCTCATTTGCTATTAAATCTGGACAAAAGATACACTAGCACCAAATTACAGCAAAAGTTACTTTTTATATTCTTGAATTATTTTTAAAAAAATATATCTTTTGGCATCAACAAATGGAACTTTGGAAAAATTCAGCTTCTTTGTAGAATTCTTTTGCTATTAAATCTGGACAAAAGATACACTAGCACCAAATTACAGCAAAAGTTACTTTTTATATTCTTGAATTATTTTTTAAAAAATATATCTTTTGCCATCAACAAATGGAACTTTGGAAAAATTCAGCTTCTTTGTAGAATTCTTTTGCTATTAAATCTGGACAAAAGATACACTAGCACCAAATTACAGCAAAAGTTACTTTTTATATTCTTGAATTATTTTTTAAAAAATATATCTTTTGCTATCAACAAATGGAACTTTGGAAAAATTCATCTTCTTTGTAGAATTCTTTTGCTATTAAATCTGGACAAAAGATACACTAGCACCAAATTACAGCAAAAGTTACTTTTTATATTCTTGAAATATTTTTTAAAAAATATATCTTTTGCCATCAACAAATGGAACTTTGGAAAAATTCAGCTTCTTTGTAGAATTCTTTTGCTATTAAATCTGGACAAAAGATACACTAGCACCAAATTACAGCAAAAGTTACTTTTTATATTCTTGAATTATTTTTTAAAAAATATATCTTTTGCCATCAACAAATGGAACTTTGGAAAAATTCAGCTTCTTTGTAGAATTCTTTTGCTATTAAATCTGGACAAAAGATACACTAGCACCAAATTACAGCAAAAGTTACTTTTTATATTCTTGAATTATTTTTTAAAAAATATATCTTTTGCTATCAACAAATGGAACTTTGGAAAAATTCATCTTCTTTGTAGAATTCTTTTGCTATTAAATCTGGACAAAAGATACACTAGCACCAAATTACAGCAAAAGTTACTTTTTATATTCTTGAAATATTTTTTAAAAAATATATCTTTTGCCATCAACAAATGGAACTTTGGAAAAATTCAGCTTCTTTGTAGAATTCTTTTGCTATTAAATCTGGACAAAAGATACACTAGCACCAAATTACAGCAAAAGTTACTTTTTATATTCTTGAATTATTTTTAAAAAAATATATCTTTTGCCATCAACAAATGGAACTTTGGAAAAATTCAGCTTCTTTGTAGATTCTCATTTGCTATTAAATCTGGACATAAGATACACTAGCACCAAATTACAGCAAAAGTTACTTTTTATATTCTTGAATTATTTTTTTAAAAATATATCTTTTGCCATCAACAAATGGAACTTTGGAAAAATTCAGCTTCTTTGTAGATTTCTTTTGCTATTAAATCTGGACAAAAGATACACTAGCACCAAATTACAGCAAAAAGTTACTTTTTATATTCTTGAATTATTTTTGAAATTTTTCAGGGCAAACATTCAAGATTATAAAAATTATTTTTTATAGATATATTGAATTATTTTTGTAGTGTTTCCGATCAAAGTTTCTAGATACAATCAGCAATACTAGTCACAAGGAGAAAATGTTGAGACCTAACTGGAACTGATATGTCAGGTTATCAGAATTTTGAAATGATAATCTAAATTTGTTCTGCTGACAAGTGAGAAAAAAAATCTCTGGCAAAAGACAAGACACAAATCAGTTTACATAAAATGTTTGCTTCTATATAAATTTATTAACCAAAAAAAGATCATCTCACATGAAAATGTTTTGGACATGCTCTGTCTGAAATACAATAAAAAAATGACTTCCTCAATTGTGAAAAGGTGTTTCAGTCATTTGTTTTCTGGTTTTGGAATACCATCGTATGTGCATTACATCACATATCAAAGGAGATGATAAAATGTTTTTTTCAAGGCACATAGGCATTAATAAAACAACACCTTACACTATATCTAATGGATAGCTCAAAAAATACAAACAGTATCATTTGTAGGTTGGTATTGTTAGCCTTTGTATTTCCTAAAGAATTATGGTAAAACCACAACTTACAATGCCATAGGCAATGAACTGATATAAAGATACAATAGTATCCTTTCAAGGTCAGTAAAATTAGCCTTGAAAGAACAACATTTTCCTATAGAATTATGGTAAAAATGTTCTTCCAGATGAGCTACATTCAATTTGATCTTGACTATGAACTTCTAGCAGCTGTACTCAACACGAGCAAATTTTTAACTATTTTGCCATCATTTTTAAAAAATATATCTTTTGCCATTTTAAAAAATATAGCTTTTGCCATCGACAAATGGAAGAGGCAACTAAACTTTGGAAAAATTCAGATTCCTTGTATATTTCTTTTGCTGTTAAATCTGGAAGAAAGATGCAGCCAGACCAAAATTGCAACAAAGATTATGTTTTTTATATTGAATTATTTAAGTAATGTTTCACAACAAATTTTCAAGATTGTAAAAAATTATTTTTATAGATATACTGAATTATTTTTGTATGGATTCAAATCAAAATTACCAAAAACAGCAATACAAACAGTCACAAAGAGAAAACATTGAGACCTAACGACAATTCTTTCTGGTTACAGAAGGAAGGTTGCTTAGAATTGATATGTAAGTTAGGACTTTTCAAATGATAATCAGAATGTGCTCTGCTGACAATAGAGAAAAATGTCTTGCAAAAGACAAGGCACAAATCTGCTTTAGTTTTGCATGGCAACCAGACTCAAATTAAATTCTATTTCTCATTTTACTTGCTGAGAAGTTGTATAGTACAATTTATTCCAATCAGAATAAATTGTGTAATGTGTCAGATTTAAACACTAATTTATCAGTCTATCAGCTTTCTTTTTATTGTGTTCAAAAATTTAGTTGGTCCCAAATCCCTTTAAAATAACAAATGACATATTTTTGTTTGATCAACCAATAGTATTATGGTGAAAAGTTTTGAAAATATTCCAAGATGAAAATCCCATGAAACTTTCATTTTTTTCTTCTTCAAACATTTTTTCATTTTTAAAAAAATACCTCTTTTGTCATCAACAATTGGAAGAACTTCAAAATCTTATTGAAATATGAATTTTTCAAAAGTTTACTGACAACTAAACTTTTGAAAAATTGATATTCTTTGTAGATTTCTTTTCGCTGTTAATTTTTTTATATTCTTAAATTATTTTTGTTATGTTTCAGGGCAGATTTTCAAGATTCGCTAAGATGATATTTTAAAGCTGCCATAGAAATTATTTCTACAGATATATTGAATCATTTTTGTAAGGTTTCTGGACAACAGGAGCAATCCGCAATAATAGTCACAAAGAGCAAACATTGAGACCTAACAACCATTCTTTCTCCTTACATAGAAAAGGTTGCTTAGATTTGATATGTAAGGACATCAGTATTTTCAAATGATAATTCGAATGTGCTCTGTTGACAAGAGAAGAAAATCCTAAAATTCCCAGAACAAATCTGTAGATAAGACAAATTGATACAAGAATTGCCTTGATAAAGTTGGAAGACAAAACACGTCAGCAAAAACTAAGTTGTTTTTTTTTCTATTGTCATCCTTATACCAATTTGTCTTATCCACAGAATTGTTCTGTTAATTTTATTATATTGTCGACATGAAAAAAAAACTCTTAGTATAAAATAAGTTAACATTATATATATGAGAGACAGCCCCAAAACATCTCTGCAGCTTTTGTTTGTATATCCACCTCTCCAATATTCTTGGTCTCTTGCCTGCTATACTGGATGAAGTTGTGAGGTCACATCCTTCTTCTCTGCCCTCAGTAGCTGTGAGTAACCCTAAATCAACCCCTGCACATAACTTCATTTAATGATCATGTGTGAAATTTGTGTGTAACATGTAGTTAGCATAATACCATACATAGTTTTGAATTCAAAGTTGTCCTTTTTCTAATCTAGAATTCAGCTGGATGATTTTGCTTTTATTTTTGTATGCCCATTCCAACACCCACACATCCATGTCCACTGAAACATGATTTAATAATATTCTATTGTCAAGTCTGCTCTAGTTTCACATGCCATCCAAAATAAAATATATCCTATTTCATTGTACAACTGATTTTGTTTTTCTGTTCCTATGCCCATTCCAACACCCACACATCCATGTCCACTGATACATGATTTAATAATAATCTATTGGCAAATCTGCTCTAGTTTCACATGCCATCCAAAATAAAATATATCCTATTGCATTGTACAACTGATTTTGTTTTTCTGTTCCTATGCCCATTCCAACACCCACACATCCATGTCCACTGATACATGATTTAATAATAATCTATTGGCAAATCTGCTCTAGTTTCACATGCCATCCAAAATAAAATATATCCTATTTCATTGTACAATTTATTTTGTTTTTCTGTTCCTATACCCATTCCAACACCCACACGTCCATGTCCACTGATACATGATTTAATAATAATCTATTGGCAAATCTGCTCTAGTTTCACATGCTATCCAAAATAAAATATATCCTATTGCATTGTACAATTTATTTTGTTTTTCTGTTCCTATACCCATTCCAACACCCACACGTCCATGTCCACTGATACATGATTTAATAATAATCTATTGGCAAATCTGCTCTAGTTTCACCTGCCATCCAAAATAAAATATATCCTATTTCATTGTACAATTTATTTTGTTTTTCTGTTCCTATACCCATTCCAACACCCACACGTCCATGTCCACTGATACATGATTTAATAATAATCTATTGGCAAATCTGCTCTAGTTTCACATGCTATCCAAAATAAAATATATCCTATTGCATTGTACAACTGATTTTGTTTTTCTGTTCCTATGCCCATTCCAACACCCACACATCCATGTCCACTGATACATGATTTAATAATAATCTATTGGCAAATCTGCTCTAGTTTCACCTGCCATCCAAAATAAAATATATCCTATTGCATTGTACAACTGATTTTGTTTTTCTGTTCCTGTGCCCATTCCAACACCCACACATCCATGTCCACTGATACATGATTTAATAATAATCTATTGGCAAATCTGCTCTAGTTTCACCTGCCATCCAAAATAAAATATATCCTATTGCATTGTACAACTGATTTTGTTTTTCTGTTCCTGTGCCCACTCCAACACCCACACATCCATGTCCACTGATACATGATTTAATAATAATCTATTGGCAAATCTGCTCTAGTTTCACATGTCATCCAAAATAAAATATATCCTATTGCATTGTACAATTGATTTCAGTCAGAATAAACTCTATATGTCAGATTTAAACATTAATTTATCAATCACCTGCGTTCATTTCTTTATATTGTTATATATTTATTATGATTTGCATTAAAAATACAAATGAAAGAATTTCAAAATCACATTGAAACATGAATTGTTTTTGTAACGTTTCAGAGCAAATTTTCAAGATTTATTACTTTTATATTGCAAAAATCTTTTTAATAAAAAATGATTTTTTTATAGATATATTGAATTATTTTTGTAAGGTTTCAGATGAAAATTACCAGAGACAATCAGCAATACTAGGTACAAATTGAAAACATTGAGACCTGACAACCATTCTTTCTGCTTACAGAGGGAAGGTTGCTTAGATTTGATATGTAAGGTCGCCAGTATTTTCAAACAATAATCCGAATGTGATCAGCTGACAAGAGAAGAAAATACATCTGGCAAAAGACAAGGGACAAATTTGACTACATAAAATCCCTTCTTATATATAAATTTATTGACCAAAAGAAGAAACAGTAACATGCAAGAGTTCTGCACTTGTCAAAAGATGTCTTAGTCATTTGTTTTCTGTTTTTGCAATGCCATTATATGTGTATTCTGACTGAGGCACGTCATTTATCCAAGGGAGAAGATGGAATGGTTCTTCACAAGTTAGATAGGCACTAATAAAAGATCATCGTTTTTGGTCTGCCAACTGGATGCTAGTTGGACCTAACCTTTCTTTCTCACTTTTCTTTGCCCATGTTCGACTCCAGGCATTTCGTCATTTCTGTCTTCCCGCATATCGCCCATAAACTTTCCAGGACACCACGCTGTTAATTATTATGGGAGTTTTCGATATCGGACTCCACCTGCAATGGCAGCACCGGATATTTGATATGCCCAACAACATCACAACGCCAGTAATCATCTGCAGCGACCAGCGTGTCAGCAGAGACTACCACATCAGTAAAGACCAGCACGTCTGCAGCAATCATCTTTTGTCCTTTCCTCAATCCTTACGGGGGTGGAATTTAAATACATGAATCGCCACATTCTTCTTGAATCCTGTTCATCTTTAGTCAATTCTTTTTTCCTCACTATAGTCTTTTCTTTCAGTTTCACTCCCTGTAAACCATTGCTTACTAGTGGCATTCCCGCCTTGCTTAGTGGGGTAGATAATGGACAACTCGAAGAATACAAACAGCATAATTTGCAGGTCAGCCTTGAAATCATGGCATTTTCCTATAGAATCATGGGAAAACCACACCTTACAATGCCACAGGCATTGAACGGGTTGTAAGATACAATGGTATCCTTTCAAGGCCAGTATTATTAACCTTGAAATAACAACATTTTATAATAGAATTCTACAAAAATGCTGTACATTCAATTTCATTTCTACTGTGAACGGTACACAAACGTCTTTTTAACACCCAGAAGGAATCAGCATCAAGACAGTCAATACCATCCGGGTTAAGTACCCTAGTCTTGTGTTAATGAAAAGAAATATGAAACTCCATCCATTATAGGTTACCTCCCTTTCAACTCTGTTTTGAAAATCATCATTTTGAAAAAATAAATTGCTGCTAATTTTTCTAAAAGTACCTAAAAAATCTGTCAATATAAATATAAAAATGCATTTTTACACTGTGAAATTTGTGGATTAGTAGTTAAATTTAAGTTTGCAGAGGAGAGACTTAACAAAACACACATAGGAAATAAACCATATCCTATCAAATCTGGGGTGTTACAATTTCCATGAAGTCAGAAAACAAGCATGAAAACTCACTGGAGAGAAATGTTTTCATTGAAATCTGTGGATCTGAGTTTGCCCAAAATTCATATCTCAAAAAAACACATGCTCATACACACTGGAGATAAATGCTTCCATTGTGATATATAGGGATTAGATTTTTCTCAAACTTCACATCACAACACATATATACATAAATTGGAGAGAAACCTTTCCACTGTCAAATCTGTGGATTGAAATTTATCCAAAATTTATCTCTTAAAAAAAATATCTTAACACACACTGGAAAGAAAGCATTCCACTGTGAAATCTGTGGTGTAGGTTTTTCTATTAAGTCATCCGTCAAAAAACACACTGGAGAAAACCCTTTCCATTGTGATTGTGAAATCTGGATGTAAGTTTCCCTAAAATCTGTCTCTCAAGGATACATCTTAAAACACACTGGAGAGAAGTAATTCTCACTGTAAAATTTATGGATATAAGTTTTCTCTAAATTGTAATCTTAAAAGGAATATGTATACACACACTGGAGAAAAACCATTCCACTGTGAAATCTATGGAGTAAATTTTTCCATTAAACAATCACTCCTAAATCACATGCTAACACACACAGGACAGAAATGTTTCCACTGTGAAATCTGTGGATTTATGTTTGCACAAAATTATTATCTCAAAAGACACATGTTCATACACATTGGAGAAAAACACTTCCAATGTGAAGTCTGTGGATTAAAGTTTTCCCAAAATTTACATCTCAAACACATTTTTACACACCATTGGCAAGAAATGCTTCCACTGTGAAATCTGTGGATTTAAGTTTATCCAATATTCATTTCTTAAAAGACATAGTACACACTATCGAGAACCATTCCACTGTGAAATCTGGGGAATAAACTTCACTATATGCAAATCTGACACATGTTAACACACATTGGCAAGTGATCTTTTCATTGTGAATTTTTTACTTCTATTTTCACCAAACATTACTTTGCAACTATTTGCAAAGAAATCCTTGTGGAGAAATAAAAAGTCACTTTATGCAACCAACAATATAGGAAACAATCTTAGTGTGGAAACCTCTATCCAACGATACCCCAGGTAATCATGATATATAGAATACATCTACCACCAACATTCAAAACACAGTCAAAGAGTGAAGTGCAAAATAGCCCAACAATTTTGGACTATATTCCGCCTTAAGAAAATGATGCTGATTTATTTACAAATCTTTTCAATGTAAAATTAAAGAATTTGTTAATGCCCTAAATGGAGCACAACCTTGAACTTTTTGCTTACAACTTTCTTCCCTTTGAGAATGCTATAACCACTGTACTGTATCCCTTTTGCATGTGAACGCTATTCCTACTTTGTGAACATTTTATTTTTTACTGTCTTATAGTGTATTTGCATTTCCTTTGACTTGCATTATATACATATTTGTCTCATTATTTTTGTCTTATTTTTAGCATTCAAATTCTGCCTAATTATAATATTACTTTGACTCAGTGAATTCTGTTGGTTGTAAAATACTTCAATTCATTTTTCATGTAATATTTCTCTTGACAGCAAATTTTGTGCAAACTAAATGCCAAGTGAATCACAGAAGCTTTAACTAAAATTCCGTTAACATAATCTCAGCTTCCCAGAACACTCACTAACTCACACAGTAAATAATATTCTTACCAGTGAACTCTTAATGTTGTGAGTAACAAAATTATTTAATTCTCTAACAAGTAACACTACATCTCACCAAAATTCTCCAAACTCACAAACTTTTTAATACACTTCCAGTCATAGTTTATCAACAAGGACATTTTTCTCACTCAGAATTTCCAAGGACAAGTAAATTTCAGCATTTCAAACACAACTGAATTACTGTTTTGTACGATTGTTGTTATGTATATATAAATTATTCCATTTACTTGTGCAACTTCTCTTGTTAAATGTGTTTCTTCTTGGTTGCTTATTCCTTGTTAGCACATTTGTAAAGTAAAAATAGTATGGATTAATTTGACGCCATTCCACCCGTTACATGTTCCTTATTCTTCCCATTATTATTATTATTATTATTTTTTTATTGAGATTTTTCTCAATTTTCCTCAAATTCATCCCACAAGAAAACACATGTTTACTTCCACTTTAGAAAGTTTTCTTTTGTGTTATTTAATTAAAATTATGCAGTGTATACACTTTTTGTGATATGTTGTGAAATATTTTCTTTTAACAAAATTTCTAAAATAGCATGAAGTATTAGTAATCCTTGCTGTGGAACCAGTGGAGTTAAATTTTCTCAGCGTCCAAATATGTATCATGTCAACATGGGAGAAATCTTCTTTTGAAACATGTTGGTCAAAATGTTTTCAAAAATCTACCTACACCTTTGCACTCTCTTTGTCAGTCTAAGTACAGCGTTTCTCAACTGGAGTTCCTTAGGATCCTAAGGTTCCGCAAGAACAGGTGAGATAAGCTAATGCACTTTTGATTTTTTTTAATTTTAATTTCATGTATGTAATTTAAACACACACAATTGATTACTTATGTATATTTTTTACGTTTGAGTTTAGAATTTTTTTGTGTGAATAAAAACTCCCTGATGAAGCATTATAAACGAACTGACCATGAATTTTATTTAGTATTACCGAAAAATTTGACAAAGTATTAATTTTTTCCTTCTTAAACGAAACCAGTTATCAAAAAGATATTTTTACCACGTGAACTACGATTCATTAAATAAAATGAGAAAGATATGGTATATAATTTTGTTTCTGCGCAGGGGTTCCTTGAGACATTTAATTTATTTTAAGGGTTACGCAAGGGTAAAGGTTGAGAAACGCTGGTCTAGTATGCGAGGAAAAAAACTGGGAGTCAATAAACTATCTCTAGCAGTTTCATTTGTTGAGTAAGAAAAGAAGTGAAGTCGTTTTTTTGTTTTTCCCACATCTTTATATCATATATTAGAAGGTACAATTTTAATATTTGATTAAGAAGTGTGTCTTAAGTAAATTTATGCATTTCTTTATAGGAACATTCGTATATAAAAAAATTTAAACAATCTTGTGTTTGTCTTTTATTCTTTTTTTTAAATAATCTCCTAAGATTATGTATGAAGGAATTACGTTAAAAAGACTTACGCGATTATCTCCCTTGTTGCATTCTTTTGTCTCGCGTTTCGTGCTTCTTAATATTTAATGATTGAAATATTTTAATTGTTCTCAGATGAAAGATATTGAACAACAGTAAGTCTAATATTTATTTTAATATGGCTATTTAGAAGCAGTTAATTTATTTTTCAAAACACATAGAATACTTGATTAAAATGTCTGAATTATCTTTCTTTTTTTTTTCATATTTTAAAAACTCATTTACCTCCTCACAGTTCGTTTTTCAGCCTTAACGTAAAAATTTAAAATTAATGAAATTTAGTTTTTAATTTTTTTTCTTAAATCTTAATATTTCAGTACATATATTTGTTTTTTTTTATTTCATTTGTGACAATTTCTGTGGATAAAAATTTGGTTAAATAAGCAAATTAAACGTGGGTGAGAATGGCAGGGAATCAAGACTTGTATTATTGCCATCATATTGAAAGAAAGAAAAAATCATACAAAACGAAAATTGATGAAGTAACTGGTAAAAGACGATGTCTTTTTTAAAGGAATTCACAAAGAAATGCTTAGTTACTTTATTGGTTTTGTCGAAGACAGAATTCAAGAAACTCAAGTTACCTCCATGAAAACGTTAAAAAATCCACAGACCGTGATGAAAACATGTTCCAAACGTAATGAAAACAGTTTTATCGTCAAAAATCGTTATTAAGAGGAAGAATCTTTTGATTATTTAATTCAATTTTTTACTCCTTTTTGGAACATTCGAATTTTTTATTAAAGAAACTTGTTTTTCTTGCATTAACTGTTTTACTAAAAAATAAATAAAAAAGGCAAAAATTTGATACGCTAGCGGCTAGATGTTATTGTTAACATTTTTAGCGTAGCAAATTTTTACTTTTTTTGTGTGTGGTTAGACATTAATTTGGAAATTCTTGCAAAAATCAAATAATTGTCAGATTTTAATAAAATTTTCAAGACTTATTCACAAATGAATGAAATTCTTTTTGAAATTCTTTTTATTAGAAAATCTTCGTATATTTTTTTTTTTTTACATGTGTTTCAGCCGCTTAATTATTGAACATTTGAGAAATTCATCGAGATGATTTTTTTCTTTGAAGAAAAATCACTAAATTCTTTTTGCAAAATCGGATCCGGTCTTACCATAAATCTGTTCTGAATTTAAAAAAACACAGTGAAAGTACATTATTTAAATTAGAGAAGCTTTTAACTGCTTTTATGAATAAAGACTATTGTCAGAAGAAAAAATTGTTGACGAAAAATGAATTTTACAAGGTTTGTTTTCATTTTTTTACAAGTTTAAATTGAATAATTTATGAAGATTTAAATCTTTTCAAATACATTTACAATGAGAATTCTTAGGAAATACCGTTGAATCATATATTGTAAAAGTTATTACAATCTGACGACCCCGAATATTTTTATAAGAATTTTTATTTGTTTTTGTATGTGTGATTACGTGCAAAATTTCTGAGATATGGATGCACAAATCGATAAATCTCTATCCTTAAAAGATCACGTGTTTTAAGTTTCTGATCTTAAATAACCTTCAAGCAAAGTAAAAAGAAAAAGAAGGAATCAACACTCAAAATCAAGGTAATA
Source organism: Acanthosepion esculentum (assembly GCA_964036315.1). NCBI lineage: Eukaryota > Metazoa > Mollusca > Cephalopoda > Sepiida > Sepiidae > Acanthosepion > Acanthosepion esculentum. The sequence continues at coordinate 42,245,378 of OZ038479.1, forward strand.
AATTGATTATTTTTATTATTTAGTTGAGTGTTTCAAATGATTTCAGTACATCAAACTAATTTTTTTTACTTTCATCCTTTTGAATCTTTTTTTTTTTTTTAATTTGAATAATTTGAAGCCATGCATCAGAAATAAAATGAAAAATTGCAGCCAAAATGCAATGTAATTTATTTCAACCTTTTTTTATACTGTAAGTAAAAACTGAAATTTAATCTTCATAAGATCATTTCAGTAAAGTCTTGTCCAGTTAAACTACTACTGAGTAGTGAGTTTGATCCAATACAAAATCCTATCCTATGCCTCATACAAAATTCAACATTAAATAACCCTACAAGTGAGGGGCTGACTTTTTTTTTTTTTTGTGGACACATTTGTTAAACTTGGACAAATTATCTTTGTTATTTTATACTGCAATAAATCTTCATATATACATTTAATTCTGCCTGTTTATACATGTGTAGATTTCACAGCAGTTACTGGATTTCTTTTAATCAGAAATAGATTTTATTCTTAAAACTATGTATTACAAACAAATTTTATATCATTTCAAAAATAATCAGGGAAAAGGTAATAGGGGTTAATAAATTGATTAGTTTTATTATTTAGTTGAGTGTTTCAAATGATTTCAGTACATCAAATAATTTTTTTTACTTTTAGCTTTTAATACTTTAATCATTATTTTTTAATTTGAATAATTTGAAGCCATGCATCAGAAATAAAATATAAAAATTGCAACCAAAATGCAATTTAATTCAACCTTTCTTTCTTTTTTACTGTAAGTAAAAACCAAAATTTAATCTTTGTAAGATCATTTCAGTAAAGGGTAATGGTTCTCAAGGCTTGTCCAGTTAATCATTACTACTGCTGCTACTACTGAGTAGTGAGTTTGATCCAATACAAAATCCTATCCTATACCTCATACAAAATTCTTTGGTATTTTAAACTACAATAATTTCTGTTTTATAACTGTTTATACAGTGCCACCTTAAGGCGCCTTGGTGAATCTGGCAAAGCCATGTGGGGGTTATCCCACATGACACCTCCAGATTGGGAGAAATTTATTTGCCAATATGTCCATAATTTTTTATTTTTTCTGTTCTTCGTAGTTTGAAAAGGAAGATTTGAATGGTGTAGTTGAGATGGGAGTGATTAACATGATGATGAAAATGTACTTGACTGAAGGTTATGAAGGTTACTTAGAATGGTGTCGAACAATCTGACCTTGAGAACCCAGGTTCAAGTTACACTATATTTGATTTGTCAGGAACATAACAGGCATACCCAGATACAAGCAGCCATCTATTACATACAAAAAGTGTATATTTTAGAGTAATTACTGGATTTCTTTTAATTGGGCATCATTTATTCTACATACAAACTAAGTATTGCCAAAGAAAATTTTATATATTTTCAAAAAATATTAATTAAACATTTAAAATGAGAGTTCTTAGAATTTTTCTTACTTTCATGACAATTATAGTAATGGATAGTAGCTCAGATTGAGGAATCGGAGAGCCGAATTCAAATTCCAGTCAAATCCATTACATTCACTTCTTCTAATACTCTTGGAAAAGGTATGAATCCTCTTCTCCTCCCCACCAGCTATGGGTAAATAGCAGGGCAGACTGGTTACTGTAGCCTTGGTTGGCAACTGGTCTACTGCAGAAAGAAATGGCAACGTACTGTGGGAAAAGATCTGCCTCGTCAGTCATGTATTGAAAGATACATGATTGCCTAAGTGTGTATCACGCATGGCACATAACTGATTGACTGATAACAACCAAAATTTTTATGTTGCAAAGAAATAACAACACTTTTAATTAATAATCAGAAGGGTCTCTACATTCACTTTTTAAAAAGAATTTTGTTTTACTTTTTCATTCATATAAAAAGCTTCATTGTTTTTATACAGAAGTTCGTGGTTAAATGCCGCCTTGTTTGTAGCACTTCAGTTTCATACATTTTAAAATTAGAACAGTTAAAAAAGACATCTCATTGTTTGCATTTAAATATTTTCTGATATCAAGCTGCTGCTAAGAAAATAATAAAATAAAAGAAATTAATTAAAAATATAAGTTAACTAGTTTTTAATTAATTTCCATTCCATATTTTTAATGTTGTATAAAAATAAAAGTTTTGTAAAGGCTCCTCATAAGAAAAGAAAGTGACTAATCCAGAGGTATCTTTAACTCCATTGCTGTAACCAGCATGTAACAAATCCTCTGGTTGGTCAGTAGATGCGCCAGTGACAGCTCTGCCTCATTTCCACCTTGATGTATAATTTACGAACTCTCTATTTTTTGACAACTAACGCTCAAGCTGTGAAAATGTATCAAGCTGGCTTCTGTCAGACTGCCACATGGAAACATCAACTCACATGCAGGCGACATTTGAATAAATTTATCTTTATTTATTAGAGATGTATATTTTGATATTTCATGATATTTTAATCTTATTTTAATTTTTATTGTGGCCCATTACTAGAGCTAGACCCACATTTTGTCTCTCCAACAGTTTCATAAAACCCTAGCAAATAAGAAAATTATATATTTGAAATTTTCATTATTTAATGTAAAAGATAATTTATTTTTAAGCATAAACAAAACTAACTGTAATCAATTTGATTCTTCATATGTTTTACAATTTCATGTGTTATTTAGAATGACAAAAAAAAAAAAGCTTTGTTAGCGGGTGACAATAAAACACTATAGTCATTGACCTGTGAACTTTATGAAACCATATAGGTTACCCTGCGTAAATATACATTGTTTTTGTCTTTTAAGTAAAAAAATTGAATTCACCAAATTGTTAATTAATTCTTAAATTTATTAATATTCATTGAAACAAATCTCTTGGACAAATATTAGATTTTTAAGAGGTTTTTTTTTAAATTTTGTTGTTTTTATTTCTTGTCAACAATAAATTTATGAAAAAGTAGAAAAAAATAGATTGAGTTTGCAATACAATGTTGTGCCAGACGATGTTCTGGCATATTGTGTGCACCCAGACTATTTTTGTGTGGCAGAGAGCAATGATCACCCTTGAAATATTAACAGTTGTAGTAGTATAGAATTTTGTTTATAGATGAGAAAAATAATCTGGGTGAAATTTGTGCCCAGAGAATCTGTGCTTCATCAGAATTATTAATATAAAATGTCAAAACAATAGTGTTTATATGAACTATGGAATACCAATATACATACATACATACATACATACATACATACATATATATATATATATATATATATATATATATATATATATATATATATATAAATTTTTCTTTGTACTCAAATCAATTTGTTCAAATTTGATTTTTCTGCTTGGCCCGATTCTCGCCCCAACAAACTTGCAGGTAGACCAGCTGAATCTTCCAGGATCTACGATTTGTTAATTGCTCTCCAGGATAAAAAAAATTCACAGCATGGCTGGAAAGTGGAATCAAATCGATATTGTGAACCAGAGACTTTGATTGAACCTGTAATACCGAACCAGGACAGGGCCAACAGCCAGCCTTGTAGAGTACATTGATCCAGTGGGGTCAGGATAGGTGTTACATTTGAGCAAGGAACAATTTTTTCTTTTACACCGGTTACTGTAATTCTTTTGTTCTGTTTGTGTTAAGAAACTACATTCGTTCTCTTTACAAATAACTTTTTTTTAATTGCAGTTGATGTGAAAATAGGAACTTTTATTGATCGCAAAATATTCTAGAGGTTGAGAAAGAAATGTCAAGTCCAACAGCAACTTAATAATCCTGTTTGTTTTTGGGTGAAAAATGTTTATTCACCCTGGAAACTGAAAAGAAAAGGTAAGTTAGACGAACTGTCACACCTTCCTAAAAGTCCCCCAAAACACATTTTAAATAATTTAAATGTTTTCTTTGAACATAAGTTTCAGTTTTATTTGAAAGATGATACCCTAATATGAATGTGAATTAAAAGAAAACTTAATTTTCGTTTATAACTAAACGTTGCAAGCATTTTTAAAACATTGGTACATTTTCTTGTCGTTGTAATGTAGGTACTTGCAATAATTAGCTGAAAAAAAAGCATATCATGATAAAAATGGTCTCAGACTTGATAAAAACAAAGTTATTATGAAAAAGAAAGTATTTTTCTATAAAATTTTTTAATCCATTCTAGCATGATTTATCAAATGTAATTTCCTCTGAGTTTTCTTGTGCAAGTTGGCCACCCGTGAATGTCGTACAATACTCAAGGTAACATTTGTGTTTAATTATATATGGATAAGGCTTCAGTTGAAATGAATAATAATCAGTGTGCAAACTTTCTGATGGAATGTTTATATGAAAAAATTGGTTAATTTGCAGATTAGGACCTGTGCTTAGTTTGCAATAAAAGTTTCCCGAATACTTACATTTATGTGTAATTGTACATGCTTCATTCGAAAATGACTTGATAAATTTGATAAAATCTACCATTTTGGAGTTATCGACAGTAAAAGTTTGGATTCATTCATGTTGCGGCAGCCATTACTGGCGTTGTTTGCATACATTCGCTTCAGGATAGATATGAGTGGAATATTCACTTGTCTTGATTATTGTACACACAATATAGTTTTCTTGTGCAGTAACTGAGTCAAGTTGAGACGAGTAGGATCTCTTCTGCGCTTAGCTTTCAGCAGCAAATGTATGCAGCAAACAATGCCAGTAATGGCTGCTGCCAACGATGAATCCAAACTTTTACTGTCGATAACTCCATCGTTCAACTGTTCCTTTGATACTAAGCATACACTCGTCACACTTGTAAATATATTCTCGTCTTTTGGGGTTCATTTTCTTCAAGCAGTAGTGACGTTTTTGGCTATTCAATTCATTGTCGTATTGGGATTTCACCCCACCCCTGGTGTCCTTAGTTGATGAGTAGATAGTTTGTATTTACCAGCTACCCTCATTATAAAATCACAGGTTAGCCAACCAGTTATAAATGCCCATATCACCGAACAGAACAGTACCAAAAGATACTGAATAGGTTATCTTATTTTTATGGGGTTCTGTTTAACCTTCAAATATTTTTTACAGTTATATGAAGAAAAAACCTCTAATGTTATTTCAGTAAAAAAAAGTTATGGAATATCAAATTGGAAGCTACAGAAAATCTGTCTGAATCTTACCAAAATTAGTTAAATGGAACTCAAAAAATTAAATTTTTTAATTGTTAGTGCTTGCATAATTTAATAAAACATATAATACACTGAATATTTATTTTTAAAGAATTTACTTTTTATTAAATCAAGACATCAATGAAGAATCAAAAGATGTAAACTTTAATGCCATTTATGAGTATGAACCTTTTTTTTTTAATTATTTTTTTTTTCATTTTAGCAACTGTTAGATCATTTTCAGTATGGAACTTCAAAAAAGAAATAATTCTGAATTCCTGCTATACTGTCTCCAGACATTCGTTCATTTTGGGAAACACGTGCATGTCTCTAACAGTCATCTAAATGCCTTCTGGCAATTAAATCTCTGAAGCAATGTTAGGATTCATCTACAGGCCTATTTACGACCAAGAAAGGCTTTTAGCTGACTGTTAGAAACATGCGTGCATTTCCCAAAATGAATGCATATCTGCAGACAGTACAGTAAAACAACGATGCTCAGAATATCAGAGATATTTAGAGAGATTGCATGCTGGATTGGTTATAGCCTTTTCACTAGAAGGGGGACTGAGCCAGAAGTGGTCAGACGGAGCTGGGTCTAAAAGTGTTCCTTAAAAGCAAGGGATCACTAACGGAGATAAATGAAGGGTTAACTATACTAATGCCGAACGGAACACTCCTCATCTGGCGTATTTTAGATGTCGTATGTCTCTGGGTTGGACCTAAATCAAGAAGTAGGACAGTCTCTCTGATGGATTTGAAGCAGTGCTCTGTGCCATCTTTTTTTAGAAATTTTTATTTCCACCTTCCTCACCAGCCTGTCTTCACTGGGGGAAACTCTTGTGACATGTCCAATAGGGTGTTCGTTCCTTGCTGCTTGGGGCAACACTACGTTTCCAGGTTCTAGGTTGGGTTTGTTTGATATCCATTTTGTGCATCTCTGGGGTGAGGATATGCCTTAACCTCCTCCACTTAACCCAAAAGACTTCGGCCAAGTGTTGGACAAATTTCCATTGACCTTCAAAGATGCTTTTAGCCCCAAATCTGCACTCACGCATAAAAGACAAACATACTTTCTGAGTGATGAGTGTAGCAGGTGAGAGTATGCAAGGCTCGCCTGGATCTGTTGACACTAAAACAAGAGGGTGGATTGATGATAGTGGAAGCTTCTGCTAAGGAGGTAGTGAGTAGCTTGTTAGTTAGCCTTTTCTTACGCTGCTGGAACATAATAGATTTCAATACTTTCTTGGTGATACTGATAAATTTTTCTATGTTCCTCCCATATGTAGAGCATGTGGAGGGTTTAATGACAAAATGCAGCCCATCTCTGATATGAATGTGTTGATCAAGTTAATGTCGATATTGGATCCAACGTTCAGTTCTCTGGATCAGAATGTATGTGTTTGGCAGGTCCACAAATGGAGAAGTGCCTGAGTGTGTTTATCAAGTTAGAGATATTCAGCAATTCTATTACTTCCAAGTGAACTCATGCCAGCTGAATATCACTGCCGAGCGCATGCTGTGGATGAGGCCACCTCTTGCCCAGCACAAAGAGATTGACCAGGGCCCAAACACATCCAGGCCAATGTTGGAGAAAGTGGACCTAAAAAAAAAAGACGATTAGCAGGGAGGTTGGCCATCTTCTGTGTTTGGGTAGAGCTGTGTATTTTTTGGCATGTGGCGCAGCTGTGAATGGACTTACTACTCATGCACCTCTTGTCACCAACGAGCTAAAATCCTGCTGCATAGATGGCGCCTTCTGTCCTTGATGTCTCATTTGTAGTACTTCACAATCAACAGTGCAATGTGGTGCTTGCCTGAGATAGTAATAGGGTGCGTTTTGTCAGTCCCAGTTTCTACTTTACTGATATGGCTGCTAATTCACAGTAGGTTGTGCCAGTCATTGAAAGGACTGAGAGCTCTTCAGCATAAGTTTCCTCCTGCTCGAATGGTGGCATTCTTAGCCCTTTCCAGGTGGAGGGGCTACTTCAGTGTAACCATTTGTGAACAATCCTTCCATTAATGAAAGGAAGTGTCTTTTCATTTCTCGTCTCTTGTTGAGGCTGCTTCTGAGCAAAGAAAGCACCCTTTTTGACAGTACTCTGTTGTTTGGGAGACAGTGTCTAGCAGATTTGCATGGCTCAAAAAGAGTAGGGGGTCCTCCATCGGAGATGTAGTTGTGAAACATGTTTACTGTGGGAGGTTTGTGGAGCTTCCCTAAGCAGATGTCACCTACTATGACTCGTCCTAGGTTAAGTTTGTGGGCATATAGAGCATTGTGGGGACCGTTGATATCGTTTTGCACCTTGTGGATTCTGAGGATGTCATGTCCCAGAAGAAGCATTATTGGTGTTTTGGGGCTCTAAGGTTGGGATGAGGTGAGCTATTGTTTTCAAGTGAGGATGGTGAAGGTCCACTTTGGGGGTTGGAATACTGGACTTATTGTCCGGTATTTCATTACATTCAATGAGGCTCAGAAGCAAGAAGCTGGCCTGCCCATCAAGTGATTCTTCTTGGAAGCCTTTTGCTCTTCTTCCCACACTCTGTAATGCTAATCCTTGCTTGTTGCATGACAAAGTCCATGAAAATGAAAAAGTGGGGAAAAGGAACATGATGTAGGTCTTTATATTTTGAGCCAACGGATATACACTTCTTCTGAAGTGGGAAGGGTAGCTTGGTTACCAAGGTGTGAAGTCCTTGAGCTGTATTCAGGTAGGCGAGGCCTTAGCAGACAGAATCTCTATGAACAGGTTGCCATATTCCCTTAGTTTCAGGAAATCCCTGCTAGACAGTTTGAGGAAGCCTTCCATTTTGTTAGAGTGCTTCTTCTATAACTTCTGGGTGCCATTAGCACTCTTCAAGTTGATCCCATATTCTTTCAAGAACGTTTTCTGGGTTGTTCAGATTACCGGACATAATACGTTTGGCTTGTATTTCTGACTCTTTACCAAGCCATTTTATGAGAAGGTCCATTTCCTCCTTGTGTGTGAGGCCAAGATCTCATGGTACTCTGGAAAGAATGCTCCCACGCTTGGTAATCTTAAGTAATCCAGTGCTGATAAGCTCAGGTTACATGAAGTACCTCACAAAATCTGACGTATAATTGGGGGCATCCTTTCTGGCAATACAAGAATAGAATTTATCAGGTGGTTTGATACCTCTAACAGATGAATTAGGTGAGTGATAACTAATAACAGGAGGCGTGTTGTCAAGTTTGCCTGGGTTCCTTAGTCTGAGGGAAGGGGATCAGTCCTCACGTTTGAGCTCTCTCTCCAAGTGTCTGTGATCAATCTCTCTATCACAATGTGATTCAGGGTTGATAACTTGTGCCTTGGAGTGATGCGCTTCATCAGCCAACTATACCTTTTTATATGGGCTGGAGTCATGGCTGGCTGGTGTTGAGTCAAATCTCAGGCAATTGTAGCTGAGCCTTTCATTTAGTTTGTCGGAGGCTGCTTTGAGAATCTCTGCTTTAGCCATGTCCATGGCTGTTTCCTTTTCCAGTTCAGCCTTCCTTTTCGCATGACTTCAGCCACTCTGCTCTGCTTAATTTACTTTTTCTCCTCATTTTATATCAAAAAGATTTTGCGTAGGTCTGCTAATTTTTCTTCTGCTTTGCTGATTGGTTAATTCCGGTGAAGGTAATGTTTCCATAGCTCCAAGAACGTATAGGCTTGTAAATTCCTTTCCTCCTTCTTAGTTCACTGGTCAGTTTCTTTGAAGGGAAGGTTCATCAGTGCTCCAAAGAAAATTTCCGTGGTATGGGCATTTATACCCACTCGTCTAACAGATGGATGAGATGATGAGATTTAAGATCTTGTCTTTCTTGCATTACTCGGAAGCAGCAGCAATTCTGATGATGAAAGGAAAACAAATGAGCATTTGTTTTTACTTTTTCATTGGAAATTCACTGATGTATAGTTTGACAAGAAAATGTTCTTGTCTCTTACAGGGACATTCAATATATTTACACACATGTACATGTTTTAAGCGACAGTTCAATGACTTAAGCCAAGCAACTAGCCAATGTCCGTTGCTGTTTCTTCCATTTCAGAGTGTTTAACAATGTCTAATTCTTCTAAATTCCATAATGATGGTTTTTCTTTTCTTCAAAGAACCACCATCGGAAGAAGCTACACTATGTTTGGGAGCCATAATGAAGGTAGGGTTTGTACAGGTCCTAGAAAACAGGAAAACCCTTGGGAAATTGACACAGCCTTTTCCAGGGTTTGAAAAGTCCTGGAAAACAGCAATAACCCAATAGGTCCTTGAAAAGTCCTGTAATTTTCTAAACTGGGCTGCCCACATGTCCCTTGTCTCAATTCATGTAAGTCAAAATGCCGGATCTCAGAAATTTGGCATCTTTACATGCTATAAATTGTCCTTTAAGAAAAATGTTTTTTTAGTTGTCAATAATATTTGGCAATTATTGCAAACTGTGCTTTGTTTCTTTGATTAGAACAAGTTCACAACTTCATAGTTACTTCTGTATTTTCTCGCCTAGGTGACGAGGGAGAAAGAATATGAAGGCGTATCTTTTCCTAACTGCTACCCTCACTCAACAAGAAAAGAGAAGCAGAGATAAAAGGCGCCAGAGACAAGTAAAAATCATCCGTCAAAGATAAATTAATTTACACTCATTGAATTTCTTGTTGAAAGGAAAATAATAAATTATTTTACAGTAATAAAATACATTTTAGGAGAATCTCGAAAAGAAATTCTATTCACATGACAATTTTAAAAGTAAACTGTCCTTTTGATCTCTAGTCAGGTGTGGGTGAGTTCACCCTGAAAAAATAAATACTTTACGCATCCTGTGTCAGTGTATCTATGTGTAAACTACATTTGTTTAAATTGTTAACAAAAGTAACAAGTTTCAGAATCAAATTTGATTCAAAGAAAATGTAGACAGGAAGAATGATAGAACAGAAAATGTGCCTTTTCTTCCCTTTCGTAATGCTATAACCACTGTACTGTATCCATTTTGCACGGGAACATTATACTTACTTTTTTAACCTTTTACTTTATTGCTGTTTTATATTGCTTTTGACACTGTGTTATATACATATATTTTCTGTCTTAGGATAGAAAATGCACCTTTGAAAAAGTAAGAAAGTTATTTTTAAAGTTTGCAAGATAATAATGACCTGTATCTCTAGCTTTTGTTGTAAATGTGAAAAAATGATGAAATATAAAACTTAATTGGCTTTTATTGCTTGGCTTTAAAAGTTCAATCTGACAACCCTGCTCCTTTACTTTGGTATTTCTGCCATAGATGTACAAACATGTGAACGACTCCTAAACATTTGGCAAGATGTCATCAAAATGGAAACAGAAAATTGTCCCCAGACAAAGTTCTTTTCTGCAGTA